>CM040621.1:61544806-62144806 GCA_022817965.1 Solanum lycopersicoides | reverse complement strand
TGATATATCCTTATCCTTTCCTTATCTACTTATTCAAACCTAAAACTAAGAGTTCTTAGTATCTTGGTTCATGTTGGAGTCTTGCGAAAAATGAGTTTCCAAATATTCTCCTTAAGATATGCATGTTTTGGTTGAATTCTTGTTAAAAGAGAAAATGAGTTTTCATATATTGCATTCCCTCATGTTGCATTTAGTATAAATTGTCTATTTGTTTCATGAGGTGAAATTGTGAACATGCCTAATGTGTTACTGAGAAATTGCCTTTTAAGCCTTTTTCAGAAAATTGCTTGAATATGACGTATTGGAAATGTTCCATAATTGTGCTTTTATGATAAATTGACATGATGTGCTTAGGAATATTGAATTAAGCATGGTATTATGTGGAGAAGGAAGTTCCTCCAAATATGAGATGAGAAATTTTAAGTCTTGATGCATTATGAGTTGTATATGTTTTTCCTACCTTCTTGTTGTGTTTTGAGTCTCTTATATGTGGAGTGGATGTTCCTCCTAGTTTTTTATATTGAAAATATTTTTTATTGTATGATGGTGGGATTCTAGACTTGAGTCTTTACCCTTGAAAGTGCTTAAAGTCTTTTAGTGTCATTCGAGGACGAATATTTTTCCAAGTGGGGGAGTATTGTAATACCCTCAAAATGAAATAGGATGAAATACAGACTCACATGGGTTTTATGGTTTAATAAATTTTTAAATTAATGAATAATACTAGGTACAGTTAGTCTTAAAGAGTTTTGAAGTCAAACATCAAGGGACGACCAAGTCGTTCGAAAACTAGTCTTTAAGGTGTTGGTGTTCTCTAGTATGTTGTCCATGTTTTATGTGTTAGATGGAGTCAAAAATAAGTGGAGGTGACCCTAGTGTCTTAATAATCGTGTTTAGGGTAAAAAATTTGGGTACAACTCCCTAAGGTCCACCCTAAGGGTCCTTGAAGAGGACCCAAACATGGGTCAAAAAGCTGCCAAGGCAGCATGCAGGCGGCAATTTATGGAGGTCAGGGCGCGATGCATGCCTGTCACGTAGAGGCCAAAAGTTGCCTTTGTGTTGCTGTCTTGGCACACACCTTTCTGCCTTGAATTAAGTTTTAGAAACAAAATTGGGGAGTGCCTCCACGACGTGCATCAATGTTCAAGATTTGACTGCATCAATAAAGTCAAGTTGGACTTCTCTTTAAAAGTCCAACTAATGTAGGGGCGTTTTGGGTATTTTTGGGGTGTATTATATATTTATTTTAATTTATTTTACACCCATTGCCCAATCAAAAACCCAACACTCAATTAGAAATCAAAAAAATATAGAAGCTTTGATTTCTCTATAAATTCTATCTCCACTCAAATCCACCATTGATGAACCTTAAAGTTCCAAGGAGAAAGATCAATTCAACAAGGTTTCAACCCAAATTTCGTTGATAGGTCTTCAATAAGATATGGAGATTTTTTATCTTTGATTCCTCTTTCAATCTAAGAGCCAATTTAAAGTACTATCAAGTTCTTCAAAAACCCTAAAAATCCCAATTTCGATTCTATGCATGGGATCTTGCATGAAATGATTTTAAATGATGATTTATGTTGTTATTAATGATTATTTATGGCTTTATGAAAGGAAATTCAATGAACCCATGTCTTCTCAAATTCTCTAAATATTACCATAAAGTGGGTGTATTGGTTTTTGAGTTGATGATGATAGAATTATGTTTGAATTGATGTGGGTTAGTCATATAGAGTATTATTGGTGATGAATTCTGAAGAATTGATATTGGATTGAATGATATGTGATTTAAGCCTTGAACGGGAAAATAGTGATTTAGTCTTTATGTTGATTATTGGATCATGATTAGGTTAATTGCATAGTTGAATTCTACTAATATTTATGTTATTCTATTGTGAAATTATAGAGAATGATGGGATGGTGATGGTGGATATTGGACGAAGGTAAGTTGACCTAATTCCCTTACTAATGTAGAATTGATATTAGAGTTTCTCTTGTGTGGTATGGTCCACTTATGGTGGCGGTGCTTAATTGTTACATTGCTTATGATCATGGCCTTGTCGCCATTATTATGTGAATTGTAGTAGTATCTTGTTATGATATATGTGAATGTACGACGTAGAGTTGGTTATATGAAGTAATGTGATCGTGTAAAAGGTGGCATGACTTATATGAACGCATAAATTGAAGGATGATGTGATATATTTGTGTGATCTTGTATAATGTGGGCATGATGCAATGAAGTGTATTTCTCTATGGCTTACATGTGATTATGATGGACTATGAGGGTCCTTATATGTTGATATTGCGTCTTGATTAGGTAGACCTAGTTGTCCCTACTTGATGCATGAATGTTATGTTGAATGTTATCTCTTGGACTTGGTAGACTTAGGTGCCTCCTCCTTGATGTATGAAAGTTATGTTGAATGTGATCTCTTGACTTGGTCAACATCCTTGTATTAAAGTAAAGAATGTATGAATGAATGAATGAATGAATGAAAGAATGAATAAAAGTCTAGGATCGGTAGACCTAAGTTGGTTCCCTTCCTTGTATGACAAATGACGCTTTAAGACTATGTCTTGAACCAGTAGACCTTAGGATGGTGCCCTTCTTGATAATTCTAGAACCCTAAGTCAAATGTGTAAACCTTGAATATGAAAAGAAGGTTTATAATGAAGTGAATCAGATAGACCTAGCATGGTACCCGTTTCATGAATGAGCTATCCTAATGAACCTTTATTGGCAGCCCTTGTGGACCCCTTCTTTGTAATGGTATTATGAGTTGGTAGGATTGGTGATGGTACCTTCTCTAACTCTATTATGTGAATGAACTTACTCTATGAGGACCAAGGCAAAGCACAAAGTAGATATGCTTAAGGTTGTAGCTCAACTTGAAGTATGATACTATAGTACAAAGAAGCCTTTGATATCCCTTACACCATGTGCCTACATGATATGTGTTCTAGTTCTACCTTTGGCAAGTAGAACACCTTCCCTGGTATGGGGTCTTATGACACCGGATTCCATACCTAGCTCGTATGGTCTATGTCGGTTGTTTCCTATTTTCATCATGTGGGATTTTCACTATTGTTATTGAATTGGTTCTATGAGGTGTAGGTGGTAGTAGGGGATGCTATCTACACATGACACGAGTAGGCCTTGAAAATACTAGAGTGAGTTTCCTAGGTCTTCCAAGACCATTATGTGAAGTCCCTAATTGTATGATTGACTTCTAAATGACTTATGTAATGTATGTTCTCCTAATGATAGTATGTTGAATAGAAAGGTTCTTATCTAGGGTGGATTTGAAGAACACTTAGGTGTGCTTGAAGAGGGTGTATGGGCGGTCTCTTCATGTCTTACTTAGGCGGGTCTTAGAATAGCCTTAGGTAGAGAGTCTAAATGATAAAAGGTTACTTGGTGAATACGTAATTAAGTATTATATGTTAATGTTACTTGAAAATGGTTTATATGTGAATATGGACTTGTGTTATGTCACTTAAACTCTTATGATGAAAGTTTTTATCAAAATGTCATGAAAGCATGTTTCTTTACTAAATGTCCCCTTTAGCATGATTTTTTCATGGTCTCCATACATAGTGCTTAATTCTTCTAACCACTTTCTTTCCATTTTTAACTGAAGTGTAGGGATTGGAGATGTAGTATGGTATGGAGGTTGATTAGGTTTCTAAGTAGTTGAAGATGAAGACTTGGTGAGTCCTCATCGGTTCGAGGACAATACCCTACATGTTCCTTTATGTCGATTAGTCCTTCTTTAAGTTTTGTATGGGCTTAGTCCTAATGTTGTACTCTAAAGTGTTAGATGGTTTATGAGACATACATGTTGTAAGCGTAGAGATTGTTTTAAAAGTCTTCCACTTGCTTATTAATGAAAGTGTCCTTCGTGTGTGAAGAAAGTTTTAAATTCTTATTTATTTTGAGTATCGTATGCAATGAAAGATCCATGTTGCTTGTATGAGACCTCCGAGAGGTCGAATACGCCAGTTACGACAAAGAGGTACTCCTGGTCGTTACATATGTCGTGAGACTTGTCCAGATTTCCATTAGTGTTGTTCAAAGGCTTCATAAAAAGAGTTAGTTGATGTTAGTTCATGAGTGTTTAGTTTCCCTATTTAGATAATTTGAGACTTGAGTTGCCATTTGGTAGTGAATGTTATTTATTACATTATCGGTTATTTATTGAGCAGTTCAATTCACTAATTTATAATGTATTTATCTTGAGTAAAGTCTTCCGTTGCGTAAGAAATCCAGGCCAAGGGTTCTCTTGGGGCCAACAATGGTTCTCGTGTGCCGACTAGGTCTAGGGTGAAGGCTAGGGGCGTGACAAATACAATCTTGGAGCTAGTTTCAATATGTTGCAACATCCTTTTCTCCATTGACTTTTTTGTTTTTCTCTTACACTAACATATTTTTTGTTTTTATACATGAAATCTTCTTTTGCCAACTGGTCCATATATTGATCTTCTTTAGTTGGAGGATTCCATTAAATTCAACTTCAACTAATGAGAGCATGTTTGTACTCTGTACAATGCAAGGAAAATTGATGAGATAAACCATAAAAAATTCAAAAGATTTCTTTTATTTTGTAAAATATATAAGAATCAAAAGTAAATAAAGAGAAAACTAATGTTTTAAAAAAATACTAGAAAATTTTTGAAAATACTTAGTGTTACAGATGAAGACAGATGTAACGTTTATATGAATTACCTTGCAGACATTATCGACGGGACAAAATTTTACTATTCTTGGTGTTCCTTGAGTGATGTGGTGATTACCATAATTTTTCATCTGTTGTCCAAAGTTTCAAACTACAATTAAAAATATTTTCACTTAAAATACAATAAGAATTATCCGAGAGACTATCTTCACATGTAACTTTGTTGAGCTAAGATACACCTAAAAATATATATGTAACCAAATGTGATGAAATGATACAATATGACAAATTCTAAGTGTAAAAAGTGGGACTAAAGGTTCAAAAAATGACTGTATTTTAGGTTTCCCCTATGTTATTTGTCATTTAGGTCTAAAGTTTCAATTATACTGAAATTATTGATTTAATATTTTGGATGCATCTCTACTTCTTGAAACGATAATTCAAATAATGAATATTATTTTAAATTGAAACATATAAATTTTCTTAAGTACCATCGATATCTTTTTGTTGGTCAGGTAGGTCCTCCTCGAAAGTTTTCTTTTGGTTCATGCTGATGTTTCTTCCATGGCATTTTGCGGATGTCTCATTCATAAATCCTGAAATTTCACTTGTTTCTTTTATAAGTGATTGCAGCTAGAAACATATATTGTAGAATACAATTAGCGTGCTCATTGAAAAATGCATATGAATAGACATTAGTGATGATCAATTACATTGCAAAGATCAACAAGCACATTAAACCCCGTTGATATTCTCTTATATGCATGGTAATCTTCATTTTGTTTTTCATTTTAATTATCAATGTTATTTTCAATTAAGGTACGATTAGAATTATTCGACAGTCCATTTTCACTAAGGTTGAGAAACTCATTTGAGAATCATGCCTAACCAAATGAAAAAAAGTTATAGATTCACTCATTATTTTAATTATTTATTCTTTTCATTTGGTGATGCGTGATTTTCAGATGAGTTTTATTATCTTAATAAAGAAAGCGAATAATTCTAATCGTACATTTATTAACCATTACTTTTGAAAATATAAATACTAAAAAAATGAATACTACCATGCATATAAAGGAATATCAAAGAGGTCTGTTCACCTTTTTGTTGACCTTTGCAAGGTAATTGATGATCATTTATGTCAATTATATGAATTGTTCATTTAGCACGCTCAATTTATTCCACAATATATTTTTCTATCTCCAATCACTTCTAAAAGAAACAAGTGGACATTTCGGGAGTTATCAAAGGAGACATTTGAAAAGTGCAATGGAAGAAACATAAGCATGGATGACAAAAGATTCTTTCTAGGTGGAACTACCTAACGAACAAAAAGATATCAATGACACGTAAGAAATATTACATATTACAATTTAGTTTAATGCACTTTCCCACTTTGCTATCTATTGAATTGTTTTGGTTTACCCGTTTAATTACCTTTCGGTCATAAAGAAGTTTCAACATGAAAGAAGCCACTTTAAGATCTTAATGTCACACATTGTTTTTGTGTTCTTCTCATTTTATTGTTTGTCCTTTCAAGTAGTGGTTCCGTCAAATTATCGACAAGCATTTTGGTGATCCAATTTATTATATATACTATAACTATAGTCTTCTAAGGATGGAGATGTCGTTTTTTCAATATTTTAATTGAATGATGCCAAACTACTGCCTGCATTTACAAAATAGAATATCAAATTTGTATAGACAAAAGTGTTCACATTTTTGGCATAAAATTTATTAAGTTCTTTTGGATATACATATGCTTTGTGCTCTCATAGAACACTTGGGGTATTCCATGAAATGATATTTATATCCTCCTTTGGTAAATGAGATTCTTTTTCTAGCTATTGATAATGTTTATGAGATCCTCGACAAAATTTGTAAATCTTGTGCTTGATGTAGTGTGGTATGTATTGACTGTGATGCTAATGCAATAAAATGGTTGTTTCTATTGCTTATGTTTACTATTTTCACCCTTTGATTCTTACATCTTAAGAAGAGAGGCCTGCATTTTCTTTTTGAGAAGTTAGGAAGAGAGTGTCAACCCTTTGATAAGGTATTCGACATAATCACTCAGTGGTAGTGTCAAAAAATCACAACTGTAATTAAGAAAATGAATATGATTTTCACCAACATAGTAACCGACTAAGTTGCTATTTTGTCTTTTGTGATACCGACGTCTGTAAATACTAATGTGCACATATGGCAACCTTATCTAGTATACCATAAAGACATCACTTTTTCTTACCATGCATACATTGAAATAATGAAACAAATTACATTTATAGTATTCAAAATATTACAATCTCACTAATTATACAATATATTAGTACTATATTATAACATCAACCAAACTAGAGTTAATAATTTAAACATATATTCATTCAAGTCCGAGATTACTTTAATCAAAACGACACTATGGGCACGTCATGTTTGTACTCATCCAATTAATTATGCAGCCATGATGATATACATGGTTGTAAGTTAAGACTCATACGTACTCAATCTGTTCGAATTCAACCAAACAGATTTTGCACATACCATCAATGAAGTTACTTCCTTGTTGTACCAAATATGGTACACGACAGAATAAACTAATGGTCTGTCTAATGGGTCGCGGGGCGACATCACGTCAAAACCTATCGCGTGACTTCCAATATATGATAGGTAATATTAAAACTACTAATCCTAAGAATGCACCTAAAATAATAAGTTCAACACTTATTTTAATAGGATTTGTCCATTTATCTAATTTGAGAGAACTTAATCAACGCAACTAATAACTATAATGATCTGTTTCAACCAACATATATAATGCATACATACGACATTTTAAGATATATGCACATGTATCTAGTGCGCCCTACGTGCAAATTATGGACTTTATGTACATCTTATTAGCCACATTTAAGGTTAAAATAGAAATAAACACATATGCTACTATTTCAAATTGTCAGATAACTACATGTTGCAGATGTTTCAAGTGCGTAAAATCTTTTTGAAATGGAAATAAGAACCTCGTACCCTTTCTTTGAAATTTCAAAAGACCTTTTTTGTTGTACGTCTTTTGGAAATAAATTGAAGATTTATAGGTAATTTAAAAATTAAGTGGTAACTCTTTCAAAAGTCATTTTTTCATTAAAGTTAAAACCCTTTATAAATGTTTTTTCCACACATAATAATATTTTAAACTAATTTAATGAACATGTGACATTAAGTGAACAATGTACTAAATGAACCCGATGAAGCTACACCTGAGGGGAACCACTTCAAATATATCCAATACCAATAAAGGGAAGTGAATATTGTATTTCGTGTGGATATAGAATAGTGAAAATTCCATATAATCGCAAAAAATAATATAAATTTAATGTCATAACAACAGTTTGATTTAATTGTACCTTGTAGTAAACTGTTGCTATTTCACCTCTCTCCCTGGTGAATCTTGCTCTCCCTTCTCGACGTTCTCTCCCTCGCTTCTCTCGCTTTTATACAAATACAAATGTATAAAATATGTTTGTGTTTGTATAAAGCAAGATAAAATTATATATATACATATATTTTCGTTCCCTCTTTCCTCTCTCCCAGATCTAGCTCGCCATTCCCCAAGATCTCGCTCGCCAGTCTCTCCCTCGCCTCTCTCATTTATACAAACAGAAATGACTAAATTGCATTTTTTTTGTATAAAATGAGAGGAATTCATATATACACATGCAAATACATATAACTTCATCCAATACATTTATAATTATACACTACAAATATTTCCCAGCCCAGCTATCTTTAGCATTTCTCTATTTCTCAGTTAATAAAACCACAAATTATACAAAATACAATATATATTTTATTTTTGTATACAGTGAGCGAAAGAGAGAGATTAAATATAAAAAAGTTTATTTCGATTCAATTGTATACAAATTCAAATTTTATGCAGATATACAAACACATAAATTTGAATTGAGAGGTTGCCAACGATTTATACAAACGAGCGGCTGACATCTATTTATACAAATGACCTCAAGAAAAATTATACAACTTTGAAGAGGAGCCAGCGAGTTATACAATCTGATTCTCCATAGCAAACATAAGTTTTCTATGGAGCGCAATTCTACAAACTATAGTTATAGCACACAAATTTTATTTTATGTTTGCTATATGTGAAAGTTTCTCTATAAAATATGTTTAGGGCTCATGTGTAATTATAACACTCATATTTTGAATCTATTAAAAATAAATCATATTTTTTCTTTATCTGTAATTTATAAAAGAGACGACAATACCCCTCAACTATGCGAAGAAGCTAAGCAACAACTCAAAAAAGCTGGTGCTAACGTTTCTTTTTCTGTAATAAATTTGTAGTAAAAGTTCACATTTCTCTCTATTACTCAAGAGAATTTAGTTGTTAGATATATGTTAGGATTTTTAGAGAATGATCGAGTCACAAGACGATGAATAGGAAAATCTAAATCAATTGACTTAGACTTTCCCCTACCTTTGTTTGAATTCTTAGATCGAACTATTTTTGTATTTATCTTTAGCTAAATGAAGAGAGAATGAAACCTTAGAGTTCAATGGAAGAGAGAATTTTGATCTCTTGCTTTTTAGTGAAATGTCACTTATCGATTTATTAATTAAAACCGCCCTTAATAATGAGTCTTATTACATCAATATAAAATATAATTCTTATGAAAGTAGGAGACTTAAATAATATTCCAAACTAATAACTAAAACTTAACCTAATCGTTATGAAAATAAACCCTATTCTAGAATATTAAATAAAGCCATTAAAATATAATTAAATACTTAATTTAATGGATTCCAACGCATACATAACATTACTCCGCCAATGTTGAAAATACTTGTCCCCAAGCTAATGTTTTGGGTAATCATATAGAAAATCTGGATCAGTATCAACTTATCCAAATCTACCCTTTCTCCTATCAGGTTGCTACTTTCATGAGGTCCAAATCGCTTAAATTCTTACCAATTCATTGAGGCTTTCGCTTGTTTAAGTTGATAATACCATAATGGTGCTAGTCCTAACATGTGAAATCCAGGCACACAAATCCTTTTTGCTTTCGTTTTATGTTGATTATTTTCAAAAAAAATTGTTCACAACGATGTGCCCAAATTAATGGGTTATTGGTGCCGTTATAAGTACGTGATTTATTGCTTTTTGTAGCAGAAATTATTGATCTGCTAGTTGTTTAGGAACTATTTTACTCAGGTTTGTGGGTTGCTGGTTTTGTGGAGTCAATTCTCAATCTAGACAATTGCTCTTGGAAAACTTGGACAATTCTTTAGTTGAGGTTTTGTTCCAGTGCTGTAATTTTAGATTCCATTAGGGTTTTTGTAATGGTATGTTGTTCTTGAAATCAAGAACTAATTTTATACCCATTGTGTAAGTACATGATACCAAATTGTTAGGATTATTAGAGAAGGATCAAGTCAGAACATCTAAATCAACTCTCTTCGACTTTCCCTTTCCTTTGTTTGATTTCCTAGATCGAGCTATTTTTGTATATAACTTCAGCTCATTGAAGGTAGACTGAAACTTTAAAGTTTAATAGAAAAGAGAACTCTGTTCTCTTGCTTTTTACTGAAATATGACGTACCGATTTATTCATCAAAATCCCCTTTAAATAGGTGTCTTATTACATCAATAGGAAATGTAAAAGTAGGAGACCTTAATCCTATTCCAAAATAATAACTATAACTGTAACAACCCTAAAAATGGATATGCTAAGTCATGCTTAATGTGTCTAGAATGCCTACGATTAGACCGGGTTCACACAGATTGATGCGCGTAGAACCAGACCTCTGAACCCTTGCTACAGCCAAGACAACTAACTTGGGGAGTTAGTTGAGCTAGAAAAGGTTGGGTCCATCCATGTAGGGCTCTCGAATACGAAGATTTACTCGAATGAGTCTTTACCGGACTTAAAAAGGGAAAATCTTCGGTTTGGAGGGTCTAGGGGTAAGATGGTCTTTTTCCAGGCTAAGGGTAGTATCGTAATTACCCTAAAAATGTAATTAATTATTTAATTAATAAGGTGGAGGGGCATTTTGGGGAGAGAGGGCCGAAAATTGGCCTTTGAGGCAAAATCTTGCTCCACCCGAGTTCGAACCTAGGTGGGAGCAATGATTTAATGTGATTTTTTTAATTGGTGAATTAATTTACTAAATTAATAATTAATGGCTGATTTAAGAAAAAGGAAAATCAGATTTTTATTATTAATTATTATTTATTTATTAATTAATGTGCTTTATTTGACTAAGTCTCCTAGTTGACTAAGTCTAAACTACTTCTCCTCTTTTAACTCTCTCTCACGCTCATCTCTCTCACGTTTCTCCACTCTTTTCACGTTTTCTCTACCAAAAACACAAAAGCTGATCAGCAACTAAAAGTTCTTCGCACTTGAAGAACTTTCACGTTAAAAAACTTATTCAAAACATAACCAAAAAATGTTAGGCAAAGAGAGGAGTTTTTCCGTCGAGTTAGTGTTGAAGCTTTTGGACTTAGACGAAATTTTGGAGAAGGTTTGGGCAGCAAGTTCAAGGTTTGAACGTCAAAATAAGGTATGGGTTTTCTTACTCTTGGTCCCTTTCCCAAGAGACCCTTAGGATTCAGTCGATTCTAATCCAAAAACTAGGATTATTTCCCCATTGCATGTCCTTGTCACTAGCTCCCATTGATTCGTAGGTTGGATATGTTTGCTGGTAGAATTTAGAGATGTAACGTGTTTTCGTGATGATTATGTGTATGTATGTATGTTCGGAATTATGTGAGTAATGAAAGATGTTTTCCGGAAATGTGTGATACGGTTGTGTGGGTGCATTGTTGTGACTATTGGTCACAGATTAGAACATGAAATGGCATGTTTAAATTATTGTATTTTATGTGCAAGAACATGTGTAAATTGTGATGTTCATATGATGTATAGTGTGGCTGATTTGAGTGAAAACTATTAGCTAAATGAATCCATGAAAATGCACCTAAAGATGTACTAAATGATCCATGAATTATCCTAAGAACTAACGTGAAAATGTTGATGAAAAGGAGCTGAAAATCATGACCAAATTTCCAGCATGGTGTTAGCTTGGTTTCGGCCAAAACAAGGAGAACAATATGAAATTTTAAATGAATGAAAAATAGGTGATGTTACTAGGGATTGAACCCGAGGCCTCACACGTGCAAAAGTACCAAAATATGAAAAAAAAGAAATGGGGTTAAGGGGGATCGAACCTGGGTTCCCTTGACTGAAAAATTGGTAAATTTCACTAAGGCTTATTATAATTATTTAAAGTTAAAAACGAGTGAGGCACACGGGATTTGAACCTGGGTGCCCTTAGCCGATTTCCCTAAGCTAAAAACAGAAATAAAAAAATGAGAGGAGTGGGGTTCGAACCCACAACCTCTCAGTCAGACTTAAGGAGGAATTGAAAGAAAAAAATATAATAAAAGTTGAGGTGTGTGGAAATCGAACCCACGACCTCTAGGCAGAATAAAAGGAGATTTAAGGAGAAAATTAAAGTGGGGTTGTGGGGGTTCGAACCCACACCCCCTCGGCCCAAAGGAGAGAAATTACTGAGAAGGAAATAAAAAAAAATGAGGTTGTGGGGGTTTGATCCCACAGCCTCTCAGTCCCAATGAACGAAAAATGAAGAGAGAAATTAAGGAAAAATAAAATGAAGGCGTTAGGGCTCGATCTTGGGTCCCCAAGCCGTGTGGATCAAACCAAAATAAATAAAAATGTATGTGTTGTCCAAGGGATTCGAAATCGGGTTCCCTTGCCCAAATTCCGTATTGATACATAAGTCATACGTGAATAAATGTTTAAAATAATGTTGCCTACATAGATCGAAATCGAGATCTTGGCATACTCACAAGATTCATAAGTCTTGTACCACATAATCTTAGGAAGATATGAATCACTTAAACGAACTATGAATGAAGCCTCATGGCTTGTATGTATAGACCCATAAGTCTAGCATACGTTTAAAGTAAGTGAACCTAAGATGTATGTAACGAAATGATGAAAACCTAGAAGGGTCAAGTGAGAGTGTGAAACACACTAAATGGCCAAGTGCATTGGCATATGATGAAATGAACATTCACGTAAAAAGGGGTGAGTAAATATGAAGAGCAAATGTGCTAAAGCTAATGAATGTGGTGACAACATGATAAGAGGCTAATGTGAAAGTTGAGAGCAATCTCAAAAGAGCCTAAGTAAATGTTACCAAAACGTACTCACCTATGTGTAAAGTTAATGAAGAAACCAGTCTCTATGAACACTCTAATGAAAGTATTGAGATTAATGTACACTTACTACTAATGATGAGATGAGAAATCATCTAATGAGATATGATGTCCTCATAATAGAAGCCAGCTTCCATGATGTATGAGTTGAATGTAATGAAACTTTATACTGAGCACCGATAGGCTAGCTATGAGCAGTGATGCCTTTTTTTGGGAAGGGTGGAGGTTCACGTAACTCTCATGAGATGAGACTTTCTGTCATGCCGGGTATGGGTCTCCTTATATCTCCTAGTCTTTGAACCTATACTGCCAATATAGGGATCTAGTAGGGTTGATTCCTTTATATATGCTAGCATTTTTGGGTCACTTTGGCCGGTGATTCCACCTCTTTTCGGTGTGGGGCAGACAACTGAGTTTCATGATGCTCACATGATATATGTCGGTTAAAGTTAAAGTTCCCAATGAATGAATGAGGTCAGCCTCTAATGATGCACATAATGAAATGAATGATACCAAATGTGTTAGGATAGGATAATCAAGAGGTGAGCTAGACTCAAGAAATGACACTAGGTTATTCTTGATCATTGCACAGCAAACTCGATGAGAGTCTTAAACTACATCCGAGGTATGACTAGTGTTTACACTGGCTTATGAATGAATGAAATGAAGTACGTATGAATGAATGAAGCAGACTCTGTGTTTGCTAAAGAAGGCTCCCTAGTTGAGGTCCCATATGTTGAGCCCTCATTTTGGGAAGTCTTAATGTTAAGTCCATGATTCCGAGGTCTCATGGCATATGAACGAATGATATGAAAGATGTTATGTGCTATATGCAATATGTTATGTTCTATGTGTAAGATGTTATGTGTTGTGTGCAATATGATACGTATGATGATACATGTTTCTCTCATGGCATGACTTTCCTAATCCAATTTGGCGAGTCCACTGACTTTCCTAATCCAAATTTGGCAGGTCCACTACGTCATCCTTACTTCATCTAGGTTAATTTTAGCGGAAAAGTTGAACTTTTTGTTCCTTAACATGCATGTATATCATTCTACTTAAATTCATATACCTTCACAATCAACCATCTAACATTAAGATCATCAACTGAAAAAAATAGTTCAATACTGAATTAAGTGTATACTTGCCAAAATGGCACCAATACAATGTCTGAAATAAAACAGGAAAGAAACACTAGTGGAACATGCTCCACTAGCTAAAGCCTACATCTAAGCTAGATAATAAAAGTAGACATCCTCGAAAGCATGAGGGCCTACCAAATCCGGATGAAAGCTCCACGTTCGGATAGCTGCAACATCGTACTGTAAGCTCTAACGTCCACCTGTGCCTACACCTAAAAATGTAGAGTTGTATGGGATTAGTACACACTTGTACTAAGTATGGGTATATGCAAGCACACACCAAGGACATGCATGAGTAAGGATAGCTCTTTCGTAACAACATGATTATGGAAAGTCAAGTCAGTATACTTGTCGAATTTGGATTAGGAAAGTTAGTGGACCTGCCAAATTTGGATTAGTAAAGTCAGTGGACTTGCCAAATTAGATTAGGAAAGTCATGCCATGAGAGTAACATGCATCATCATACGTATCATATTGCACACAACACATAACATCTTACACATAGCACATAACATATTGTATATAGCACATATTATCTTTCATATCATTCGTTCATATTCCATGAGACCTCGGAATCAAGGACTTAACATTAAGACTTCCCAAAATGAGGGCTCAACATATGGGACATCAACTAGGGAGCCTTCTTTAGCAAACACAGAGTCTGCTTCATTCATTCATACGTACTTCATTTCATTCATTCATAAGCTAGTGTAAACACTAGCCGTACCTAGGATGTAGTTTAAGACTCTCATCGGGTTTGCTGTGCAATGATCAAGAAATACCTAGTGTCATTTCTTGAGTCTAGCTCACCTCTTGATTATCCTATCCTAACACATTTGTTATCGTTCATTTCATTATGTGCATCACTAGAGGCTGGCCTCATTCATTATTTGGGAACTTTAACTTTAACCGACATAGATCATGTGAGCATCCTAAAATCCAGTGTCTGCACCACACCGAAAAGAGGTGGAATCACCAGCCAAAGTGACCCAAAACATGCTAGCATATATAGGGGATTGAACCCTGCTAGATCCCTATATTGGCAGTATAGGTTTAAAGACTAGGAGATATAAGGAGACCCATATCCGGCATGCCGGACAGTCTCATCTCATGAGAGTTACGTGAACCTCCGTCCTTTCCGAAAGAAGGCATCACCGCTCATAGCTAGCCTATCGGTGCTCAGTATAAAGTTCCATTACATTCAACTCATACGTCATGGAAGCTGGCTTCTAGTATGAGGACATCATAGCTCATTAGATGATTTTTCATCTCATCATTAGTATTAAGTGCACATTAATCTCAATACTTTCATTAGAGTGTTCATAGAGACTGGTCTCTTCATTAGCTTTGCACTCTCATAGGTGAGTACATTTTGGTAACATTTACTTAGGCTCATTTGAGATTGCTCTCATCTTTCACATTAGCCTCTTATCATGTTGTCACCACATTCATTAGCTTTAGCACATTTGCTCTTTATATTTACTCACCCCTTTTTACGTGAATGTTCATTTCATCGTATGCCAATGCACTTGGCCATTTAGTGTGTTTCACACTCTTACTTGACCCTTTAATGGTTTCATCATTTCGTTACATACATCTTAGGTTCACTTACTTTAAACGTATGCTAGACTTATGGGTCTATACATACAAGCAATGAGGCCTCATTCATAGTTCGTTTAAGTGATTTATATCTTCCTAAGATTATGTGGTACAAGACTTATGCATCTTGTAAGTATGCCAAAATCTCGATTTCGATCTATGTAGGCAAATTATTTTGAACATTTATTCACGTATGACTTATGTATCAATACGGAATTTGGGCAAGGGAACCCAATTTTGAATCCCTAGGACAACACTTATATTTTTATTTATTTTGGTTTGATCCACACGACTTGGGGACCCAAGATCGAGCCCCAACGCCTTTATTTTATTTTTCCTTAATTTCTCTCTTCATTTTTCGTTCATTGGGACTGAGAGGATGTGGGATCGAACCCCCACAACCTCATTTTCTTTTTTTTTCCTTCTCTTTAATTTCTCTCCTTTTGGCCGAGGGGGTGTGGGTTCGAACCCCCACAGCCCCACTTTAATTTTCTCCTTAAATCCCCTTTTATTCTGCCTAGAGGTCGTGGGTTCGATTCCCACACACCTCAACTTTTAGTATATTTTTTCTTTTAATTCCTCCTTAAGTTTGACTGAGAGGTTGTGGGTTCGAACCCCACTCCTCTCATTTCTTTATTTCAGTTTTTAGCTTAGGGAAATCGGCTAAGGGCACCCGGGTTCGAATCCCGTGTGCCTCACTCATTTTTAACTTTAATTAATTATAATAAGCCTTTGTAAAATTTACCAATTTTTCAGTCAAGGGCACCCAGGTTCGATCCCCCTTAACCCCATTTCTTTATTTTTGTTTTTTGGTGCTTTTTCACGTGTGATGTCTCGGGTTCAATCCCTAGTAACCGCACCTATTTTTCATTCATTTAAAATTTCATATTGTTCTCCTTGTTTTGACCGAAACCAAGCTAACACCATGCTAGAAATTTGGTCATGATTTTCAGCTCCTTTTCATCAACATTTTCAAGTTAGTTCTTAGGATAATTCATGGATCATTTAGTACATCTTTATGTGCATTTTCAAGGATTCATTTAGCTAATAGTTTTCAATCAAATCAGCCACATTATACATCATATGAACATCACGATTTACACACGTTCTTGCACATAAAATACAATAATTTAAACATGCCATTTCATGTTCTAATCCGTGACCAATAGTGACAACAATGCACCCACACAACCGTATCACACATTTCCGGAAAACATCTTTCATTACTCACATAATTTCGAACATACATACATACACATAATCATCATGAAAACATGTTACATTCCTAAATTCTACTAGCAAACATATCCAACCTACGAATCAATGGGAGCTAGTGACAGGGACATGCAACGGGGAAACAATCCTAGTTTTCGGATTAGAATCGACTGAATCCTAGAGGTCTCTTAGGAAAGGGACCAAGAGTAAGAAAACCCATACCTTATTTTGACGTTCAAACCTTGAACTTGCTTCCCAAACCTTCTCCAAAATTTCGTCAAAGTCCAAAAGCTTCAACACTAACTCGACGGAAAAACTCCTCTCTTTGCCTAACGTTTTTTGGTTATGTTTTGAATAAGTTTTTTAATGTGAAAGTTCTTTAAGTGTGAAGAACTTTTAGTTGCTGATCGGCTTTTGTGTTTTTGGCAGAGAGAACGTGAAAAGAGTGGAGAAACGTGAGAAAGATGAGCGTGAGAGAGAGTTAAAAAAGGTGAAGTAGTTTAGACTTAGTCAACTATGAGACTTTGTCAAATAAAACACATTAATTAATAAATAAATAATAATTAATAATAAAAATCTGATTTTCCTTTTTCTTAAATCAGCCATTAATTATTAATTTTGTAAATTAATTCACCAATTAAAAAAATCACATTAAATCATTGCTCCCACCTAGGTTCGAACCCGGGTGGAGCAAGATTTTGCCTCAAAGGCCAATTTTCGGCCCTCTCTTCCCAAAATGCCCCTCCACCTTATTAATTAAATAATTAATTACATATTTTGGGTAATTACGATACTACCCTTAGTCTGGAAAAAGATCATCTTACCCCTAGACCCTCCAAACCTAAGATTTTCCCTTTTTAAGTCCGGTAAAGACTCATTCGAGTAAATCTTCGTATTCGAGAGACCTACATGGCTGGACCCAACCTTTTCTAGATCAACTAACTCCCCAAGTTAGTTGGCTTGGCTGTAGCAAGGGTTCAGAGGTCTGGTTCTACGCGCATCAATCCGTGTGAACCCGGTCTAACCATAGGCAATCTAGACACATTAAGCATTACTTAGCATATCCATTTTTAGGGTTGTTACATTATCCCCCCATAGGAACATTCATCCCCGAATGACACTACTAACTATGTAGCATAATGCCAGTCAGATCACAACATAATTACTATTCACAAACAAGCACTAGCAACAAAGAATGGAGAGATAAGGAAACTTAGACTTAAAAGTAGGAAGTCTAACCTCAAGAGCTTAAAAGATGAGGGTAGCGGGATATCATATCGGCCTCGGCCTCGGCCTCGGCCTCCCACGTAACACCCTCAACAAGATGATTCATCCACAATACCTTCACTGTGGCAATCTCCTTGTTTCTCAGCCGCTTGACCTGTCTGTCTAAGATCTCAACAGGTACCTCCTCATAGGACAAGTCTTCATAAACCCCCAAACCTTCCACATGTAGAATCGATGCTGGATCACCTAGGCACTTCTTTAACATGGATACGTGAAAGACTGGATGGACAAAAGCTAGCTCCGCATGCAATGCCAACTCATAGGCCACCTCACCCACACGCTGTAGATATCATATGGCCCAACATACCTCAGACTCAACTTCCCCTTCTTGCAAAACCTCATCACCCCCTTCATAGGTGATATCTTCAAATAGACCTGGTCACCAACATCAAACTCTAAGGGCCGTTTTCTGTCGTCTGCATAAGACTTCTGTCGACTGTAAGCAGTAGCCAACCTGTCCCTAATCACCATGACCTTATCTAAGGCCTCATGAATGATCTCTGGACCCAAAATGGATGACTCTCCAACCTCGAACCACCCAACTGGAGATTTATACCTCCTACCATATAGTGCCTTAAACGGTGCCATCCCAATGCTCGAGTGATAGCTGTTATTATACGAGAACTCTATCAAAGGCAGATGGTCGTCCCACCTACCTCTGAAATCAATCACACACGCTCTCAACATGTCCTCCAATGTCTAAATGGTGCACTCTGCCTGCCCATCAGTCTGAGGATGAAAGGCAGTACTAAGTTTTACCTGCGTGCCTAAGCTCTTCTGGAAGGATCTCCAGAAATGTGAAGTGAACTGAGCTCCTCTATCTGAAATGATAGACAAAGGAATCCCATGCCATCTCACAATCTCATCAATGTAGAGTCTCGCATAATCCTCATCTCTGTAAGTAGACTTCACAGGGATAAAGTGGGAAGACTTAGTCATCCTGTCCACAATAACTCATATGGAGTCATGCTGTCTCCTAGTCCTCGGAAGACCAACCAAGAAGTTCATATTAATGTCCTCCCACTTCCAAGTCGGAACCTCAATAACTTGAGTAAGACCGCCAGGCTTAAGATGTTCTGCCTTAACCTGCTGACAATTAGGACACTTGGCCACATATTTTGCAATGTCCTTCTTCATGCCATCCCACCAATAAATCTGCTTAATATCATGATACATCTTGGTGGAACCTGTATGTATGGAATATCTGGAACCATGGGCATCTGCAACAATCCTAGTCCGCAAATCATCCACATCTGGTACACACAGCCTGTCCTGGTACCTAAGTGCGCCGTCACCTCCCAAAGCAAAAGACTCATTCATCTTTATCAACACTGAGTCCTTCAGCTCCATCAACACAGGATCGAGATGTTGACCTTGCTTGACTTCAACTACCAAGGATGATTCAGAACAATGATGAACTAAAACACCCCCACTAGTAGAGTACATCTTTCACCAACTCCTTCTTCTCATCCTTAACGTGGGATGTACTTCCCATGCTCATCCTGCTCAAAGCATCAGTTACAACATTAGCCTTACCTGGATGGTAGTGAACATTCATATTATATTCCTTCAACAGCTCCAACCATCTCCGCTGATGTAGATTCAACTCCCTCTGCGTGAACACGTACTAGAGACTCTTGTGATCTTTGAACACATTCACATGCACTCCATACAAGTAGTGCCTCCACAGCTTCAGTGAAAACACCACAGCTGCCAACTCCAAGTCATGAGTGGGATAATTCTTCTCATGAACCTTGATTTGTCTGGACGCATAAGCTATCACCTTACCACCCTGCATAAGAACACAACCCAAACCAACCCTAGATGCATCACAATAAACAGTGTAATTCTCACCACACTTAGGCAAAGTAAGCACCGGGGCTGAAGTGAGCCTGTCTTTGAGCTCCTGGAAACTCTTCACACAAGTCTCCGTCCATTCGAACTTGGCTTTCTTCTTAGTCAAAGCTGTCAGTGGGGCATCAATGGAAGAAAAACCCTCCACGAATCTGCGGTAGTAACCAGCCAATACTAGAAAGCTACGGATATCGATGGGAGTAAGAGGTTTTGGCCAGTTCTTCACAGCCTCAGTCTTCCTGGGGTCTACCTCCACACCCTGATTGGACACAACATGACCCAGGAAGGTCACTGATCTAAGCCAGAATTCACACTTGTTGAATTTGGCGTACAACTGATGTTTCTAAGTACCTGCAAGGTTAGTCTCAAATGATGTTCATGCTCTTCCTTGGTCCTAGAGTAGATGAGGATGTCATCAATGAATACTATGATGAAAGAATCAAGGTATTCACGGAAGACTCGGTTCATGAGGTCCATAAATACAGCTGGTGCATTAGTGAGACCAAATGACATGACTAAGAACTCATAATGACCATAACGGGTACGAAAGGCTGTCTTTGGGATATCTCCATCCCTAACCCTAAGCTGATGATACCTTGAACGAAGATCAATCTTAGAGAAAAAACTAGAACCTTGGAGCTGATCGAACAAGTCATCTATTCTGGGAAGTGGATACTTATTCTTTATAGTGACTTTGTTGAGCTGCCTATAATTGATACACATTCTAAGGGTTCCATCCTTCTTTTTCACAAAAAACGCTAGAGCGCCCCAAGGGGATATGCTCAGCTGAATGAAACCCTTATCAGTGAGATCTTTTAACTACAGCTTCAACTCTTTGAGTTCAGCAGGAGCCATTCTGTAAGGAGGAGTCGAAATAGGTTTAGTATCAGGTTCTAAGTCAATACAAAATTCAATCTCTCGAGGGGGAGGAACTCCAGGCAAATCATCGGGAAATACATCTTGGAACTCATTCACTACAGGCACTGAGTCTATGGAAAGAATGCCATGATATAAATCATTAACACTCACAAGATGACACAATAACCCCTTGGACATTATTTTATTGGCCTTAAGGTTCGAAATCAAGGGATTAGGACGACTCTAGTTGTACCCCTCCCAGACCAGCTCTACCTCATTAGGGAAACAAAATCTCACAACCCTACTACAGCAATCCATACAAGCATAACAACTATGAAGCCAGTCCATGCCAAGAATAACATCAAAATCATGCATTGGTAACTCAACTAAGTCTGCACACATAGTCTTACCACATACAACTATTGGGCAATCCTTGTATACTCTATCTGTTCTTACATTTTCTCCTAAAGTGGTACTAACCACTATAGGATCATGCAGAACTTCAGGCAATATCTCAAAACTGAGAGCAAGCAAAGGAATTACAAAGGAAAGTGTAGACCCTGGATCAAGAAAAGCATAAACAGAAGTTGAGAATACTTGGAGCATACATGTGACCACATCAGCGGACTTCTCTTGCTCCTCCCTGCCCTTTAGGGCGTAGAATCTGTTACTCTTAGGAGGCTCGGCTGCTGCTGCACCCTGTGGATTAGGCCTAGGCTGAGCATTACCTCCAGCCTGACCCCTGTTCTGTGGGCAGTCCTTAACCATGTGCCCTCTCTTACCGCAACCGAAACAGGCATTAGTGCCCTGTCTGCACTCTCCACTGTGAGCACAGCCACATTTTGCACAGTCTTTTCTGGGACGCTGCATATAACCTCCATTGCCCTTCTTGGGCTCGGGTCTGCCTCCTCTAGGTGTTGTACTTCTCTGAAAGTTAGAGTTCCCTGAACTCTGTTGCCCCTTTTTAAATCTGGGCTGCTCACAGACGCTAAAGTTATTCCTGTTGCCTCCATTGGTAGGACTTGCCTGATCATGAGGCTTAGGCCTCCTAGCATCACGGACTCCCCTCTTCTTCCGGCTGTCCTCTACCTGCTGAACATGCACCATCAACCTAGAGAGTTTTATGTTATCGTGGAGCATTGCAGACCGACACTCCTCCTCCCGATCTCCGGTGATTCCTTTGAGGAATGTGCTCATCTCATCCCTGCTGTTAGATACAAGGGAAGTAGCATACCTGGATAGTTTAACAAACTTCAGGGAATACTCCCTGACTATCATTGATCCCTGCTTAAGGTTGATAAACTCCTCAACCTTGGCCTCCCTCATCTACCTGGGGAAGAATCTCTCCAGGAAGGCTGTCTTAAATGGCTCCCAAGTGATCGGAACTCCGCCCAAATCTCAGCTATCCTGCCACATCTTACACCAAGTCTGTGCAACATCCTTGAGCTGATAGGAAGCCAGCTTAGCCTTCTCAGTACCTGTGGCCCCTATGGACACCAAAATCTTGTGTACCTCATCCATGAACTCCTGGGGATCCTCTGAAGTCTTGGACCCTGTGAAAATAAGAGGATTCATCCTCGTAAAGTCTCGCAGCCTATCAGCCATGCTACGTACCGGTGGGTTCTCCCTCTCAACATTCTGCCGGTTGACCTGGGCAGTCATGGCCTGGGCCTGCATAGTGATGGCATGTGCCATCTGGGCCAGAGATGCCCGCAACTCCGCATCAGTCAACCCAGTTGGGTTAACCGGCATAGCTACTCCTTCTGCTGGAGCCTGGGGTTGAACCTGATTGCCCCCAGCAGCTGCTCCTCCTCTCCTCTGACCAACGCTCCTCCTAGTATTCATTCTCTGAAAAAAACAAGAATTTATGTTGGACACGCTCATAACACCAAGAAATTAGATATTAGAAAAAGCACGATAAGATCAAAAGAAGGGAAATTTTCCTACGCATCATGCAGTCTCTAATTCAGGATAGTGGTGCACTTCACTACCATGACTTAGAAACTACTCAATGTGGTTGATGTGAACTTATTATTCTCGGAATTTAACCTAGTGCTCTAATACCAACTTTGTCTGCGACCTCTGAGAGGTCAAGACGCCGGCCTCGTCTAGGGTCTAAACTCCTGTCGTGACAATAACTTAACCTAATTATTATAAAATTATGGAACATAAACCCTGTGCTAGAAAAATAAATAAAAATACTAAAATATAATTAATTACTTAATTTAATGGCTTTCAACGCATCCATAACAATATAATTGTACTCATTTTTCTCAAATCATTTTTTCACTTCTTTTTTCTTATGGGTATGCATCATTTGTGATTTGTTCATGTTTTATATTGTTGTTGTGTGTTTCTGGTGACTATTATCTATTACAAATCCGTATTTCTAAGATCAATTATTAGATGTTTCCCATTTGGGATCCTTGAAGAGTCTGACTTTTCTCTATGTATGACCACTTGGTCTCACGGTCAGGATTATACGAGTAAAAACATAGAATGTGCTTACCTACACACACCTCGATTTAATTTTAATCATGAGAATGATATAATCAGTGTAGATCATTCTATGCTTGAATCTTGTTCCAAGAAATCTTCACTGTATTATAAGAGTTAGATTGTGTCATTTTGGTTACTTGTCGTGATTAATAAGTTGATTCAGTGACACACAATCAACTATTGAATGGTTTTATCCATGTTATTTCTCTGTACTCAGCTATATTGCAAATATCACATGACTCAAACAAGAAATTGATATCATGGCTGATATTGAAAGAAGATAGTAAGGATTGCATTGACATTGTGTCATAAACCATAGCCATCGACTCTAGTGGTTCAGCTGCATGTCTTGTACATGCTTTCCTGCATCAATTGCTGCCTTTACATACTATATTGTTCAATAAGAATTTCACCTATAACATTTTAAGTCATTGATTTTATCTTAAGAATTTGAAATACTTGGCCTAAAAATGGAAAACAATGTACGCGACTCACCTACGAGACATATCTATGATTTATACATAGGATGACACACCGTCATGGTGAACCGTACAATGGGTACTAGGACTTGTTTTGAATAAAATATTTTCTCTCTTCCTACAATTACCATCTACGGCCCGTAGAAGCTTCTACAGTTTGTAAATGGGACCCCTAATACCAGATTTCAGTCCAAAAATTTATTTTCTTTCTTTACTAAGTTCTGAGGTGTTACAACTAGAGTTCATCAAGATGTGTATAAATACTTTATAAATCTGAACTTTGTTTCTGAAATAATGGATACAATATGAATGGAGGAATATATGAATGACACATGCTTTTAGATAAAGTAAAAACATGTTTTATGAAAAAAAAGTTTCATCTAATTGATGTATTCTCATTGTGAAAATATGATCATTATTTAGATGATTACATAAGTATATTTATGAGTATGATATAAAATCATAATTTTGAAATGATCTATTCTATGATATGATGTTTATGATTGAATTGGTATAACTAGATTATGAGCATTTCAAGTATTCTGATTAAGATATGAGGATGTACATTTTAGTTGGGATTTTAGTTAGCATTGTGTTGACTTTTGGATGGGGGATCAGTCATTGGTAGATGCAGAGTTCTTTAGTAGCAATATTCTTGTCTCATAACTATATGCTCCAGTAGGACTTAGTCTTAACTGAATCTAGCTAGTGGATCAACCTAAGCTTAATTACATGGTCCTTAATTTAGAAAGTATGAACTCTCTTTTTTGTGTGGGAGTAGTACACTTGGTTAACGGTAAACCTCACATGAAAAAATATAGTTTTTCACATATGTATATCACTTCCTCAAAGATTATGATTTAAGCTTATGTTATGGTTTTCATATATTTCATGTACCTTGTTTTATGCCTTATGATTCTGGCTTATTCAATGCGGGAATTCTTTCTTGATTATGCATTAATAGGTTTTAGACGTATTATGTTATCTAGTTTATACTCATGCATATCTCATCTGTAACACCCGAAGAACTTCTGAGCTGAGACTTTAACCAGTCTCCGTAGTAAGTGAGATTGTACAAAAGAATTAAAATTTCTTAAGTGTTAAGGTTACTAAATATAGCTCCATGAGTTCTAAAAGAACTAAATTGGAAATAACAAAAATCTTAAATTTGGAGAGTTAAGTTAACTATGAGTTTTGGGTCAACTTCAAACTACCATAACTCCTAGAACAGGATGAGTTAAGTGTGCTACAACAAAAATTAGGAATGAAATAAGGATTATCTTTCAACTCCACCAAGTTTGCTAAATTTTGAGATTGGATGAGTGAGATATGACATTTTGAAGTTAGTTTGTCCAGTTAAGGAAAGTTAGCCGAAAATAGTGAGGGGTACTTTGGTCTATTCCATACCCAAGCAGATTTGATTCGTTTTTAGTAATATTTTAGGGGAATAATCCTATTATATTCAGTTTTATAATCCTAATATACACATAGGGTTATAGCTGAGAGTTCAATAATACAAAAGAAGAGAAAAGAGGAGAAAAGAGAGGAGGATCAAGCGTTCGTCGAGATTCTTGCGTGAGTCATGGATTTTCGCCATGGGTTTGATCCCTAAGAGGTATGTAAACTTCCATAGTTTTGGGTTAGTTCATCACACTCCAATCATGTTATTTTTAGCGAAATTTCATTCTTGAAGTTGAAAGATTAGAGTTCTTGATGAGTTCTTGATAGGTGTTCCTGAAGTTCATACTAAATCTTATTGTGTTAGGGTTTCAATGATTTTGTGAGATGAAATTGATTAATTTGACTGTTATTTCAGTATATTGGAGTTTAACTAAGTTAAGTAATCGAATCCAATTGATTGGGGAAGAAACCGTTCGATTCTAGGCGAGTTAGGGTGAGAAAACAAGCAAGGAAGTTCTGCAAATTTTTTTGGTTGGGGCCTGGCGTCATGCGCCTTCCAGAGCGCCCAAAAACCTCATCTGTACTTCAGGGTCTGGCGCTCGTGCTACCCATAGCCCAAGGGTCTCCTTCCCCATCCAGTTTTCCTTGCGTTGCTCCGTTTGAGTTTGTTTAAAGTGCACCTTTACTCCTATTCGATTCTAACTACTATAAGATACTTCTAAACATCTAAACTCATTCCTATAATTATCCTAAGCTTTGATTCATAATTCAAAATTAAGGTAAAAATGCGAGTTAAGTTTGATAATTCTTTCCAACATTCCAATAAAGTCCCTTTGAGTCCTTTTGTGAAGTCTTCTAAAACTTTTAGTAACTTGTTCAAGACTAGAGCAAGTGAGTATGGAATGAAGAGAATGTATTCATGAGTCTAACTTGTCATCATGAGATCCTCCATGTCATGAACCAAAACTCTTGAATTCAATTTTCAAATTCAAGACAGAGAGTTAAGAGTTAGAGTTCAAGAATGCTTTTGAGTCAAATTGTGAATCCTTTGAGGTAAGCCATTGATTTGAACTAAGTTTTGAGGAACTAAGTAAGATAATTAGAAGATTTTTGTACATGAGTTCCATCTAATTACTTAGATCTTCTAGTCGGGTCGTTCATGACCATAACTTCCGCTTGAATTCCATAAATTGAGTATCATTGGAGGAGGAGTATCTCCAAGTTCTAAGTCTTGAGTATTGAGTTCCTTATTCATTTTGAGATTATATTTCTAATCATGGGACTATTACATGTTACCTATGAAATTCTTGAGTTAAATTTTTCATGTCCATAATACCGCATGAATGTCACACCCGGAGAGCACCCACCATATGCAACCGGCGTCGTCGTCCTCTCAGAGGACTCAAAAAAGACCTTAGCATTCGTCATAACATGTCATCAGTTAAAATTGTGGAAGAAGTACAAACTTTTAATACTATCTGAAGTATACTTAAACTTCATACATAAAAAACATAAAAACATAGTAGCAATATTCTAAAAGTTATCTCATATAAAATCCATCTAAAGAGTACGAATATGGACTTAGACAATAAAATTCAATATGTCATATAGGCCTTAATAAAAAAGTATCCAAAGAACGTAAACGGAATAAAAAATATTCTTAATAACTACTAAAGTCTTTATAAGCTAGATTACTAAAAGATAGCATCCCCGAAAATGAGGACCTACCAACACTTTGAGAAAGAGTTCCAAGCTTCTTCAATCGACCTTCTTAATCTTCAATGGACGGACCCTACATTTGTAGCAATATAAAGTAATGGGGTTAGTACGCCACATGTACTAAGTATGGGTATATGCACATAAAATTTAAGGACATGCATGAAAAGGATCATTTGTTAGAAAGCATGCTAAGACATTTGAAAATCATCAATGCACATACCATAGAACATATACAAGTTAAGGATTCCATACACATAAAGCATGATCATAATCAAAAACATATTATCATAGAGTCATGTTAACATTTCATATTCAATAGATCATATAAACATAACATACAAAACACTTACCAATGATCCCATCCCCAACCTACAAGTGCAATGGTTATGTGAATCCCCATAACCCCACACAACAAAATAGATAAGATAGGAGACCATAAGTAAATTTTTGCTTCATAAAACTTATAACATAAGTAGTCATCACCTCATAAAGAAATATATACCAATAACATGTTCATTAACGTAACCAACTTCATATAAGAGTAACAACATGTATCATAAGCATCATACCTTTCATGTTATCATATTACATAAGAACAATCTCCTAGCACTTCCCTTAGAGTCAACTTTTGCAATGTCTAGGTAGAGTCCCATACCCCTACCTATACTAAGTAGACTCTTCAATTCACCCTAGTAAACGCCCATTTACTTGTCTTTCATATTACTTGAGGGAACATTCGCCTTAACCGACATTAGACAATGTGAGCTAAACATGGAATGTGGTGTCATAAAACCCCACACCGAATAAAGGTGGTCTACCGGCCAAAGTAGAACCAAACATGACATAGCTTTCTAGGTGGATCTACTAATTAGTATCCTATGGTGGCAACGTTCAAGAACTAGGAGATATATTAGAGACACATAGTTCCACATTACATGGCAGCCACTTTCTCATGAGAGTCATTGTGAACCTATCTTCCAATTAGGGAAGGGACACCTCTCATATCTAGTCCATCGTTTATAAGCTTAAGTCCGTTTTTATTAACCTTTAAGTCATCATTTATTCATTAATCTTATCATAAGTTGTAACAACCCTAAAAATTAATAGGATCAAGACTAAGGGTGTCAATAATGCTTGCGATTAAACCAAGGTTCACACGGATTGATACGCGTAGAACCAGACCTTAGAACCCTTACTACGACCAAGTCAACTAACTTGGGGAGTTAGTTGAGCTTGGAAAGGTTGGGACCAACCATGTAAGGCTCTCAAAAACTAAGATTTAATCGAAGGAGTCTTTACCGGACTTAAAAGAAGAAATCTTAAGTTTTGAAGGTCTAGGGGTAAAATGGTATTTTACCAGGCTAAGGGTAATATCGTAATTATCCTAAATATATAATTAATTAATTATTTAATAAGATGGAGCGGCAATTTTGGGAGAGAGAGCCAAAATTGAACTCTTGGAGTAGACTCTTGCTCCATCCGGGTTCGAACCTAGGTGGGAGCAATGATTTAAATTGCTTTTATTTAGGGTTGATAAATTAATTTAATTAATTTATAATTATTAAGCTGATTTAATAAAAAGGAAAAAATCAGATTTTTATTAAGTTAATTAAATCCTATTTTGACTAAGTATTAAATTTAGTCTCCTAAATCCTAATAACTCTCTCCCTCACTTTCTCAACTCTCTCTCACGTTCTCAATCTCTCTCTCTCCTATTATTCTGCCAAAACACCACAAAAACCCGAAAGAAAAGATCAAGAGTTCTTCACACTTGAAGAACTCACAAGAATTTTTAAGTAAAAGACAAAGTAATCAAAACGTCAAGGCTAAGAGAGGTTCGTCGAGTGGGTGTACGTTGAAGTGAATTGGGCGTGGCTTGGAGGAGTTTCCGGGCAGCAGCTTCAAGATTGAACAACGTCAAAAGGTATGAGTTTCTCTCCTGGAATTCTTTCTCCAAGATTACTTTCCTTCGAACGTTTCTCAAACACTTGAAACTAAGGTTGTTCCCCTTCGTATGTTCTTGTCCTTAGCTCCCAAATAAATTCGTAGGATGGGTATGTTGTGCTTCTAGATTTAGGCATGATTGACGTGTTTATATTGAATGTGAATAAGTTTATGTGCGTGAAATCACGAAAATGATAATCAATGTGTAATCGAAGAAAGTGTGTGTGGGTGTGCATTGGCAGTGGACATTTGCCACTGTTTGGAGACATTTAAAGCATGTCTTTCTTCTTGTATCTCATGTGTTAAAGTTGTGCATAATGTGGTGTTCATATGAAATGTTATGTGGCTGGATTGAGGGAGGAATTCTTGGCTAAACGACTCCATGAAACTGCACCTAAAACGTTATAAATGAACCATGAAACTTCCCTAAGAACTAATGTGTAATTTGATGAAAAAGGTGTAGAAAAATCGTGGAGTAAATTTCCAGAACCTGGAAATATGCTTTAGAAAAAATCTGGAAATTTTGGACGTCAAAAAAATTAAAAAAAAAATAAGTGAGTCCTGCAGGGATCGAACCCAGGACCTCACTAAAGCAACCTTAATTAATAAACAAAAGGATATGTCTCAGGCGTGGCTCGATATGGGGGCTGGGATCAGCGAAATTCGCAAGAAAAGAAAAATAAAGGGGGGCTGGGGATCGAACTAGCGACCTACCTGCCCTCGCGAAACGAAAAGAAAAATAAAGGGGGGGATCGAACTCGCGACCTACCTGCCCTCGCGAAAAGAGAAGAAAAAATAAAGGGGAGGCATGGGATTCGAACCCACGACCTCCTAGTAAGTGCGAAGGAAAGGTTTTGTTTTTAAAAGAAAAAAAAATAGAGGGGCTGTGGTGGCTCGAACCCACCACCTCACAGCCCTCCAGCAAAATTGAAACAAAAATAAAGGGGGCTGTGTGGGTTCGAACCCACAACCTCCCCATTACAGTGAATTTTTATTAAATTAAAATTAAAGAGGTTGTGGGGGCTTGAACCCCCAACCCTTTGATTAATTAAGAGGGAAATTAAAATAGAAAATTTAACCTTCAATATAAATGTTGAGATTTAATTTAAAGTCTAATGTTATGAATATTAGAAATAAAATTAATTAAAAATATAAATGATATCCAAGTGATTCAAGATTTGGGTTTCCTTGCCCAAAATTCCGTATTGATGCATAAGTCATACGTGAGTAAATTATCCAAAAATAATGCCATCTACGTAGATCAAAAAATTAAGATCTTGGCATATATAAAAGATACATAAGTCTTGTACTACATAATTTTAGGAAAGTAAGAATCACTATGAATGAAGCCCATGGCTTGTATGTATAGACACATAAGTCTAACATACGTTCAAAAGTAAGTGAACCTAAGATGTATGTAATGAAATGACGAACCCTAGAAGGGTTAAGTATGAGTGTAAGATACACTAAAAGGCCAAGTGCATTGGCATATGATCAAATGAACATTCACGTAATAAGAACTGAGTAACTATGAAAAGTAAAGGTGCTAATGATGAAGAATGTGGTGACAACATGATGTGAGGCTAATGTAAATAATGAGAGCAATCTCAAATGAGTCTAAGTAAATGTTACCAAAATGTACTCACCTATGAGAGTGTAAGATAATGAAGAGACCAGTCTCTATGAACACTCTGATGAAAGTATTGAGCTTAACACACTTAATACTAATTATGAGATGAGAAATCATCTAATGAGCTATGATGTCCTCATACTAGAAGCCAGCTTCAATGACGTATGAGATGAATGAAATCGAACTTTATTCTGAGCACTGATAGGCTAGCTATGAGCGGTGATGCCTTCTTTCGGGAAGGGCGGAGGTTCACGTAACTCTCATGAGATGAGACTGTCCGGTTTGCCGGGTATGGGTCTTCTTATATCTCCTAGTCTTCGAACCTATACTGCTAATATAGGGATCTGGCGAGGTTAAATTCCCATGTACGCTAGCACGTTATCGGGTCACTTTGGCCGGTGATTCCACCTCATTTCAGTGTGGGGGAGACACTGGATTTCATGATGCTCACATGATCTATGTCGGTTAAAGTTAAAGTTCCCAGTGAATGAATGAGTCCAGCCTCAAATGAAGCACATAAAGAAATGAATGATACCAAATGTGTTAGGATAGGATAATCAAGAGGTGAGCTAGATTCAGGTAATGACATTAGGTTATTCCTGATCATTGCACAACAAATCCGATGAAAGTCTTAAACTTCATCCTAGGTATAGTTGGTGTTCACACTGGCCTATGAATGAAATGAAATGAAGTACGTATGAATGAATGAAGCAGACTCTGTGTTTGCTAATGAAGACTCCCTAGTTGAGGTCCCATATGTTGAGCCCTCATTTTGGAAAGTCATAATGTCAAGTCCATGATTCCAAGGTCTCATGGCAAATGAATGAATAATATGAAAGAAGTTATGTGTTACATGTTGTGTGCTATGATATGTGCTATATGAAGATATTATGTGATGTGTGCAATACGATATTGATAATGATGCATGTTACTCTGATGGCATGACCTTTCCTATCCCAATTTGGAGAGTTCAATAACTTTCCTAATCTCAATTTGGCAAGTCCACTGACTTGACTTCCAAAAATCATGTTGTTAGGAAAGAGCTATTTTTTCTCATGCATGTCCGTGGTGTGTGCTTGCATATACCCATACTTAGTACAAGTGTGTACTAACCCTATACATCTATACTATTTTAGGTGCAAGAACAGGTGGGCGATAGAGCTACAGGATCATTGTTGCAGCTATCCGGACGTCAGCATTCATCCGGAGTTTGGTAGGTCCTCATGCTTACGAGGATGCTACTGTTTTACATTCTAGCTTAGTTTTAGAGTTGAGATAGTGGAGCATGTTCTACTAGCGTTTCTTTCCTGTTTTTAGTCAGACCTTGTATTGGTGCTATTTTGGCAATTATACACTTAATACTTATTGATCTATTTCTTTCAGTTGCTTATCTCTTAATGTTAGATGGTTGATGGTGAACTATTATGAAATTTACGAATGTTTAACAAATATGTTAAGGAGCAAAAAGTTTCAAATTTTCCGCTAAAATTAACCTAAGTGAAGTATGAATAACGTAAGTAGGCTTGTCTGCGACCTTTGAGAGGTCAACGACGCCGGTCTCGTCTGGGGTCTAGATTCCAGTCGTGACAAAGTTGGTATTAGAGCGCTAGGTTAAATTACGAAAATAATAAGTTCATATCAACCACATTGAGTAGTTTCTAAGTCATGGTAGTGAAGTGCACCACTATCCTGAATTAGAGACTGCATGATGCGTAGGAAAATTTCCCTTCTTCTGATCTTATCGTGCTTTTCTGAAGGTCTGATTTCTTGGTGTTATGAACGTATCTAACATCAATTTTTGTTGTTTTCAGAGAATGAACCCTAGGAGGGCTATTGGTTAGAGGAGAGGAAGAGCAACTGTTGGGGGCAACCGAGTTCCACCCCAGGCTCCAGCTGAAGGGTTGTGCCAGTTAATCCAGCTGGGTTGACTGATGCTGAGGTGAGGGCATCTCTAGCCCAGATGGCACAGGCCATTACTATGCAGGCCTAGGCTATGACTGCCCAGGTCAACCGACAGGATGTTCAGAGGGAGAACCCACCAGTTCGTAGCATGGCTGACAGGCTGAGGGATTTCACGAGGATGAATCCACCTATTTTCATAGGGTCTAGGACTGCAGAGGATCCCCAGGAGTTTGTGGATGAGGTGCATAAGATTCTGGTGGCTATGGGGGCCACTGATATTGAGAAGGCTGAGCTGGCTTCTTATCAGCTCAAGGATGTTGCACAGACTTGGTGCAAGATGTGGCAAGATAGCCGTGTCTTAGGTGGAGTGCCAGTCACATGGGAGCTGTTCAAGACAGTATTTCTGGAGAGATTCTTCTCCAGGGATATGAGGGAGGCCAAGGTTAAGGAATTCATCAACCTTAAACAAGGCTCTATGACAGTCAGGGAGTATTCCTGAAGTTTGTTAAGCTGTCAAGGTATGTTATTTTCCCTAGTATTTAATAGCAAGAATGAGGAGAATACTGAACTTTGTTGAAATCATCCAGGTATGCTACTTCCCTGGTTTCTAACAGCAGGGATGAGAGGAGCAGGTTCCTCACAAGAATCAATGGAGACCTGGAGGAGGAGTGTCGATCTGCGATGCTCTATGATAATATGGATCTTTCCAGGTTGATGGTGCATGTGCAGCAGGTAGAGGACAGCCGCAGAAAGAGAGGTGTTCATGATGCTAGGAGGCCTAGGCCTCAATATCAGGTACGTCCCAGTCATAGAGGCCATAGGAAACAACTTTGGCGTCCGTGAGCAGCCAAGGTTCAAAAAGGGGCAACAGAGTTCTGGTAATTTTAATCCTCAGAGGAGCGCTACACCTAGAGGAGGCAGACCTGAGCCCAAGAAGGGCAATGGAGGTGAGATGCAGCATCCTAAAAAGAATTGTGCAGTGGAGAGTGCAGATAGGGCACTAATGCTTGCTTCGGCTGTGGTAAGAGTGGACACATGGTCAGAGACTGTCCACATAACAGAGGTCAGGCTGGAGGTAATGCTCAGCCTAGGCCTAATCCACAGGGTGCAGCAGCAGCCGAGCCTCCTAAGAGGAACAGGTTCTATGCCCTGAAGGGCAGAGAGGAGCAGGAGAAGTCCGCTGATGTGGTCACAGGTATGCTGCAAGTGTTCTCAACTTCTGTTTATGCTTTACTTGATCCAGGGTCTACACTTTCCTTTGTAACTCTCTGCTTGCTTTACTTTTGAGATATTGCCTGAAGTTCTGCATGATCCTATAGTGGTTAGTACACCTTTAGAGAGAATGTAAGAACTGATAGAGTATACAAGGATTGCCCAATAGTTGTGAGTGGTAAAACTATGTGTGCAAACTTGGTTGAGTTACCCATGCATGATTTTGATGTTATTCTTGGCATGGATTGGCTTCACAGTTGTTATGCTTGCTTGGACTGTCGTAGTAGAGTGGTGAGATTTCTCTTTCCTAATAAGAAGAGTTAGTCTGGAGGGGTACAATTCGAGTCGTCCTAACCCCTTGATTTCTAACCTTAAGGCCAATAAAATGATGTCCAAGGGTATTGTGTCATCTTGTGAGTGTTAATGATTTAGATCATGACATATCCTTCCATAGACTCAGTACCTGTAGTGAATGAGTTCTTAGATGTTTTCCTGATGATTTGCCTGGAGTCCCTCCCCTTCGAGAGATTGACTTTGGTATCGATTTAGAACCCGATACTAAACCAATCTCAATTCCTCCTTACAGAATGGCTCCAGCTGAACTCAAAGAGTTGAAGCTGCAGTTAAAAGATCTCACTGACAAGGGTTTCATTCAGCCGAGCATATCCCTTGGGGCGCTCCAGTGTTGTTTGTAAAGAAGAAAGATGGACCCTTAGAATGTGTATCGATTATCGGCAGCTCAACAAAGTCACTATAAAGAATAAGTATCCACTCCCCAGAATAGATGATTTGTTCGATCAGCTCCAAGGGTCTAGTTTCTTCTCTAAGATTGATCTTCGTTCAGGGTATCATCAGCTTAGGGTTAGGGATGGAGATATCCCAAAGACAGCCTTTCGTACCCGCTATGGTCACTATGAGTTTCTAGTCATGTCATTTGGTCTCACGAATGCACCTGCTGCATTTATGGATCTCATGAACAGGGTCTTCCGTGAATACCTTGACTCTTTCGTCATAGTATTCATTGATGACATTCTCATCTACTCTAAGACCAAGGAAGAGCATGAACAACATTTGAGACTAACCTTGCAGGTACTTAGACACATCAGTTGTATGCCAAATTCAGCAAATGTGAATTCTGGCTGAGATCAGTGACCTTCCTGGGTCATGTTGTGTCCGATCAGGGCGTGGAGGTGGATCCCAGGAAGACTGAGGCTGTGAAGAACTGGCCAAAGCCTCTTACTCCACTGACATCCGTAGCTTTTTGGGATTGGCTGGTTACTACCGCAGGTTTGTGGAGGGCTTTTCTTCCATTGCTGCCCCATTGACAGCTTTGACTAAGAAGAAAGCCAAGTTTGAATGGACGGAGACTTGTGAGAAGAGTTTCCAGGAGCTCAAGGACAGACTCACTTCAGCCCCGGTGCTTACTTTGCCTAAGTGTGGTGAGAATTACACTGTTTATTGTGATGCATCTAGGGTTGGTTTGGGTTGTGTTCTTATGCAGGTTGGTAAGGTGATAGCCTATGCGTCCAGACAGCTCAAGGTTCATGAGAAGAATTATCCCACTCATGACCTGGAGTTGGCAGCTGTGGTGTTTGCACTGAAGCTGTGGAGGCATTATCTGTATGGAGTGCATGTGGATGTTTCACAGACCATAAGAGTCTCCAGTACGTGTTCACACAGAGGGAGTTGAATCTACGTCAGCGGAGATGGTTGGAGCTGTTGAAGGATTATGACATGAATGTGCACTACCATCCAGGTAAGGCTAATGTTGTAGCTGATGCTTTGAGCAGGATGAGCATGGGAAGTACAGCCACGTTGAGGATGAGAAGAAGGAGCTGGTGAAAGATGTACACAGACTGGCCAGACTGGGTGTGCGTTTGGTTGACTCACTAGTGGGGATGTTTCAGTTCATCCTAGTTCTGAATCATCCTTGGTAGTTGAAGTCAAGCAGGGTCAGCATCTAGATCCTGTGTTGATGGAGCTGAAGGACTCAGTGCTGATGAAGATGAATGAGTCTTTCGCTTTGGGAGGTGATGGCATACTTAGGTCAGGACAGGCTGTGTGTGCCAGATGTGGATGATTTGCGGACCAGGATTGTTGAGGCCATGGTTCCAGATATTCCATACATCCAGGTTCCACCAAGATGTATCATGATCTTAAAGATTTATTGGTGGGATGGCATGAAGAAGGACATTGCAGAATATGTGGCCAAGTGTCCTAATTGTCAGCAGGTTAAGGCAGAGCATCTTAAGCCTGGTGGTCTGACTCAGATTATTGAGGTTCCGACTTGGAAATGGGAGGCCATTAATATGGACTTCGTGGTTGGCTTCCGAGGACTAGGAGGCAGCATGACTCATATGGGTTATTGTGGACAGATTGACTAAGTCTGCCCACTTTATCCCTGTGAAGTCTACTTACAGAGCCGAGGATTATGCGAGACTCTACATTGATGAGATTGTGAGATGGCATGGATTCCCTTGTCTATTATTTCAGATAGAGGAGCTCAGTTTACTTCATCATTTCTGGAGATCTTTCCAGAAGAGCTTGGGCACGCAGGTAAAGCTTAGCACTGCCTTTCACCTCAGACAGAGATGGGCAGGCAGAGCGCACCATCAACATTGGAGGACATGTTGAGAGCGTGTGTGATTGACTTCAGAGGTAACTGGGATGACCATCTGCCTTTGATAGAGTTCTCGTATAATAATAGCTATCACTCCAGCATTGGGATGGCACCGTTTGAGGCACTATAGTAGGAGGTGTAGATCTCCAGTTGGGTGGTTCGAGGTTGGAGAGTCATCCATTTTGGGTCCGGAGATCATTCATGAGGCCTTAGAGAAGGTCAGAATGATTAGGACAGGTTGACTACTGCTTACAGTCGGCAGAAAGTCATATGCTGATAACAGAAGCGGCCTTAGAGTTTGATGTTGGTGACCAGGTTTTACTTGAAAATATCGCCTATGAAGGGGTGATGAGATTTGGTAGAAAAGGGAAGCTGAGTCCGAGGTATGTTGGGCCATATGAGATCCTACAGCGTGTGGGTGAGGTGGCCTATGAGTTAGCATTGCCTGTAAGAGCTAGCTTCTGTTCTCCAGTCTTTATGTCCTGATCATTGCCAACAAATCCGATGAAAGTCCTAAACTTCATCCTAGGTTTAGTTGGTGTTCACACTGGCCTATGAATGAAATGAAATGAAGTACGTATGAATGAATGAAGCAGAAACCTCTGTGTTTGCTAATGAAGACTCCCTAGTTGAGGTCCCATTGTGAGCCCTCATTTTGGAAAGTCATAATGTAAGTCATGATTCAAGTCTTCATGGCAAAATGAATGAATATATGCAAGATTATGTGTTACAATGTTGTGTGCTATGATATGCTATATGAAGATATTTATGTGATGTGTGGCAATACATATTGATTAATGATGATGTTACTCTGATGGCATGAACCTTTCCTATCCCAATTTTTTTTTTTTTTTTTGGGAGAGTTCAATAACTTTTCCTAATCTCAATTTGGCAAGTCCACTGGACTTACTTCCAAAATCATGTGTTAAGGAAGAGCTATTTTTTCTCATGCATGTCCGTGGTGTGTTGCTTGCTATACCATAACTTAGTAAAGTGTGTACTAACCTTAACATCTAACTATTTTAGGTGCAAGAAGCAGGTGGGGCGATAGAGCTACAGGATCATTTGTTGAGCTATCCGGACGATCAGCATTCATCCGGTTTGGTCAGGTTCTCATGCTTACGAGGATGCTACTGTTTTACATTTCTAGCTTTATTTAGAGTTGAGATAGTGGAGCATGTTCTACTAGCGTTTCTTTCCTGTTTTAGTCAACCTTGTATTGGTGCTATTGGCATTATACACTTTAATACTTATTGATCTATTTCTTTCAGTGCTTATCTCTTAATGTTAGATGGTTGATGGTGAACTAATTATGAAATTTTACGAATGTTAAAAATATGTTAAGGAGCAAAAAGTTTCAAATTTTCCGCTAAATTAACCTAAGTGAAGTAGAATAACGTAAGTAGGCTGTCTCGACCTTTGAGAGGTCAACGACGCCGGTCTCGTCTGGGGGTCCTCGATTCCAGTCGTGACAAAGTTGGTATTAAGCGCTAGGTTAAATTACGAAAATAATAAGTTCATATCACCACATGAGTAGTTTCTAAGTCATGGTAGTGAACGTGCACCACTATCCTGAATTAGAGACCTGCATGATTGCGTAGGAAAATTTCCCTTCTCTGATCTTATCGTGCTTTTTCTGAGGTCTGATTTCTGGTGTTATGAACGTATCTAACATCAATTTTTGTTTGTTTTCAGAGAATGAACCCAGAAAGGGCTTTTGGTTAGAGAGAGGAAGAGCAAGCTGTTTGGGGGCAACCGAGTTCCACCCCAGCTCCAGCTGAAGGGTTTGCCAGTAATCAGCTGGGTTGACTGATACTGAGTGGGGCATCTCTAGCCCAATGGCAAACAGGCATTACTAGCAGGCCTAGGCTATGACTGCCCAGGTCCAACCGACAGGATGTTCAGAGGAAACCCACCAGTTTCGTAGCATGGCTGACAGGCTGCAGGGATTTCCACGAGGATGAACCACCTATTTTCAAGGGGTCTAGGACGCAGAGGATCCCCAGGAGTTTGTGGATGAGTGCGAATAACGATTCTGGTGGCTTAGGGGCCACTGTAATTTGAGAAGGTGACTGGCTTTCTTATCAGCTCAGGATGTTGCACAGACTTGGTGCAAGATGGGCAGATAGCGTGTCTTAGGTGAGTGCCAGTCAACATGGGAGCTGTCAAGACAGTTTTCTGGACGAGATTCTTCTCCAGGGATATGAGGGAGGCCAAGGTTAAAGGAATTCATCAACTTAACAAGGCTCTATGAACAGTCAGCGGATATTCCTGAAGTTTGTTAACTGTCAAGGTATGTTATTTTCCCTAAGTATTTATAGCAAGAATGAGGAGAATACTGAACTTTGTTGAAATCAATCCAGGTATGGCACTTCCCTGTTCTAACGCTAGGGATGAGAGGAGCAGGTTACTCACAAGAACAATGGAGACCTGGAGGGAGAGTGTCGATCTGCGATGCTCAGATAATATGGATCTTTCCATGGGGGGGTTGATGGTGCATGGTGCAGCAGGTAGAGACAGCCGCAGAAAGCAGGGTGTTCATGAGCTAGGAGGCCTAGGCCTCATCTATCAGTACTCCAGTCATAGTAGGCCATAGGAAACAACTTTGGCGTCCGTGAGCAGCCAGTTCAAAAAGGGGCACAGAGTTCTGGTAATTTTAAATCCTCAGAGGAGCGCTACACCTAGAGGAGGCAGACCTGAGCCCAAGAAGGGCAATGGAGGTGAAATGCAGGCAATCCTAAAAAGAATTGTGCTAAGTGTAGCCGAGCTCACAGTGGAGAGTGGCAGATAGGACCACTAATGCTTGCTTCGGCTGTGGTAAGAGTGGACACATGGTCAGAGACTGTCCACATAACAGAGGTCAGGCTGGAGGTCAATGCCTCAGCCTAGGCCTAATCCACAAGGGTGCAGCAGCCAAGCCGAAGCCTCCTAAGAGAAAGGTTCTTATGCCCTGAAGGGCAGAGAGGACAGGAAAGTCGCTGATGTGGTCACAGTATCTGCAAAGTGTTTCAATTCTGTTTTTGCTTTACTTGAGCCAGGTCTACATTTCTTTGTAACTTCTTTTGCTTGATCTTTTGACTTTGAGATATTGCCCTGAATTCTGCAAGATCCTATATGGTTAGTACACCTTTAAGAGAGAATGTAAGAACTGATAGAGTATACAAGGATTGCCCAATAGTTGTGAGTGTAAAACATGGTGTCATAACTTGGTTGAGTTACCCATGCATATTTAATGTTATTCTTGGCATGGATGGCTTTCACAGTTGTTAATGCTTGCTTGGACTGTCTTAAGTAGAGTGGTCAGCATTTCTCTTTCTATGAAGAAGAGTTAGTCGGCAAGGTACAATTCGTAGTCGTCCTAACCCCCTTGATTTCTACTTAAGGCCAAAAAATGAGTCCAAGGTTATTGTGTCCATCTTGTGAGTGTTAATGATTTATGATCATGACATTCCTTCCATCGACCAGTACCTGTAGTGAATGAGTTCTTAAGATTTGTTTTCTGATGATTTGCTTGCAAGTCCCTCCCTTCAAGAAGATTGACTTTGGTTATCGATTTAGAACCGATACTAACTAATATCTCAAATTCATCCTACAAAATGGCTTCCAGCTGAACTCAAAGAGTTGAGCTGTTTAGTCTCCTAAATCCTAATAACTCTCTCCCTCACTTTCTCAACTCTCTCTACGTTCTCAATCTCTCTCTCTCCTATTATTCTGCCAAAACACCACAAAAACCCGAAGAAAAGATCAAGAGTTTCACACTTGAAGAACTCACAAGAATTTTTAAGTAAAAGACAAAGTAATCAAAACGTCAAGGCTAAGAGAGTTCGTCGAGTGGGTGTACGTTGAAGTGAATTGGGCGTGGCTTGGAGGAGTTTCCGGGCAGCAGCTTCAAGATTGAACAACGTCAAAAGTATGAGTTCTCTCCTGGAATTCTTTCTCCAAGATTACTTTCCTTCGAACGTTTCTCAAACACTTGAAACTAAGGTTGTTCCCCTTCGTATGTTCTTGTCCTTAGCTCCCAAATAAATTCGTAGGATGGGTATGTTGTGCTTCTAGATTTAGGCATGATTGACGTGTTTATATTGAATGTGAATAAGTTTATGTGCGTGAAATCACGAAAATGATAATCAATGTGTAATCGAAGAAAGTGTGTGTGGGTGTGCATTGGCAGTGGACATTTGCCACTGTTTGGAGACATTTAAAGCATGTCTTTCTTCTTGTATCTCTTGTGTTAAAGTTGTGCATAATGTGGTGTTCATATGAAATGTTTGTGGCTGGATTGAGGGAGGAATTCTTGGCTAAACGACTCCATGAAACTGCACTAAAACGTTATAAATGAACCATGAAACTTCCCTAAGAACTAATGTGTAATTTGATGAAAAAGGTGTAGAAAAATCGTGGAGTAAATTTCCAGAACCTGGAAATATGCTTTAGAAAAAATCTGGAAATTTTGGACGTCAAAAAAAATTAAAAAAAAAATAGTGAGTCCTGCAGGGATCGAACCCAGGACCTCCTAAAGCAACCTTAATTAATAAACAAATATGTCTCAGGCGTGGCTCGATATGGGGCTGGGATCAGCGAAATCGCAAGAAAGAAAAATAAAGGGGGCTGGGGATCGAACTAGCGACCACCTGCCCTCGCGAAAGAAAAGAAAAATAAGGGGGGGATCGAACTCGCGACCTTGCCCTGCGAAAGAGAAGAAAAAATAAAGGGAGGCGTGGGATTCGAACCCACGACCTCCTAGTAAGGCGAAGAAGGTTTTGTTTTAAAAGAAAAAAAAATAGAGGGGCTGTGGGGTTCGAACCCACCACCTCACAGCCTCCAGAAAAAAAAAAAAATAAAGGGGCTGTGTGGGTTCGAACCCACAACCTCCCCATTACAGTGAATTTTTATTAAATTAAAATTAAAGAGGTTGTGGGGCTTGAACCCCAACCCTTTGATTAATTAAGAGGAAATTAAAATAGAAAATTTATCCTTCAATATAAATGTTGAGATTTAATTTAAAGTCTAATGTTATGAATATTAGAAATAAAATTAATAAAAATATAAATGATATCCAAGTGATTCAAGATTTGGGTTTCCTTGCCCAAAATTCCGTATTGATGCATAAGTCATACGTGAGTAAATTATCCAAAAATAATGCCATCTACTTAGATCAAAAAATTAAGATCTTGGCATATATACAAGATACATAAGTCTTGTACTACATAATTTTAGGAAAGTAAGAATCACTTATGAATTATGAAGCCCATGGCTTGTATGTATAGACACATAAGTCTAACATACGTTCAAAAGTAAGTGAACCTAAGATGTATGTAATGAAATGACGAACCCTAGAAGGGTTAAGTATGAGTGTAAGATACACTAAAAGGCCAAGTGCATTGGCATATGATGAAATGAACATTCACGTAATAAGAGGTGAGTAACTATGAAAAGTAAAGGTGCTAATGATGAAGAATGTGGTGACAACATGATGTGAGGCTAATGTAAATGATGAGAGCAATCTCAAATGAGTCTAAGTAAATGTTACCAAAACGTACTCACCTATGAGAGTGTAAGATAATGAAGAGACCAGTCTCTATGAACACTCTAATGAAAGTATTGAGCTTAACACACTTAATACTAATTATGAGATGAGAAATCATCTAATGAGCTATGATGTCCTCATACTAGAAGCCATCTTCCATGACGTATGAGATGAATGAAATGGAACTTTATACTGAGCACCGATAGGCTAGCTATGAGCGGTGATGCCTTCTTTCGGGAAGGGCGGAGGTTCACGTAACTCTCATGAGATGAGACTGTCCGGCTTGCCGGGTATGGGTCTCCTTATATCTCCTAGTCTTCGAACCTATACTGCCAATATAGGGATCTGGCGGGGTTAAATTCCCATGTACGCTAGCATGTTATTGGGTCACTTTGGCCGGTGATTCCACCTCTTTTCGTGTGGGGGAGACACTGGATTTCATGATGCTCACATGATCTATGTCGGTTAAAGTTAAAGTTCCCAATGAATGAATGAGGCCAGCCTCAAATGAAGCACATAAAGAAATGAATGATACCAAAGGTTTTAGGATAGGATAATCAAGAGGTGAGCTAGACTCAGGTAATGACATTAGGTTATTCTGATCATTGCACAGCAAACCCGATGAAAGTCTTAAACTACACCTAGGTATAGCTGGTGTTCACACTGGCCTATGAATGAAATGAAATGAAGTACGTATGAATGAATGAAGCAGACTCTGTGTTTGCTAATGAAGACTCCCTAGTTGAGGTCCCATATGTTGAGCCCTCATTTTGGAAAGTCTTAATGTCAAGTCCATGATTCCAAGGTCTCATGGCATATGAATGAATATATGAAAGATATGTGTTACATGTTGTGTGCTATGATATGTGCTATATGAAGATGTTATGTGTGTGTGCAATACGATATTATAATGATGCATGTTACTCTCATGGCATGACTTTCCTAATCCAATTTGGAAAGTTCACTAACTTTCCTAATCTCAATTTGGCAAGTCCACTGACTTGACTTCCAAAAATCATGTTGTTAGGAAAGAGCTATTCTTTCTCATGCATGTCCGTGGTGTGTGCTTGCATATACCCATACTTAGTACAAGTGTGTACTAACCCTATACATCTATACTATTTTAGGTGCAGGCAGGTGGGCGATAGAGCTACAGGATCATTGTTGCAGCTATCCGGACGTCAGCATTCATCCGGAGTTTGGTAGGTCCTCATGCTTTCGAGGATGCTACTGTTTTACATTCTAGCTTAGTTTAGAGTTGAGCTAGTGGAGCATGTTCCACTAGCGTTTCTTTCCTGTTTTTATTCAGACTTGTATTGGTGCCATTTTGGCAATTATACACTTAATACTTATTGATCTATTTCTTTCAGTTGCTTATCTCTTAATGTTAGATGGTTGATGGTGAACATTATGAAATGTTAAGAATGTTTAAAATATGTTAAGGAACAAAAAGTTTCAAATTTTCCGCTAAAATTAACCTAAGTGAAGTAAGAATGACGTAAGTAGGCTTGTCTGCGACCTCTGAGAGGTCAACGACGCCGGTCTCGTCTGGGGTCTAGATTCCAGTCGTGACAAAGTTGGTATCAGAGCACTAGGTTAAATTACGAAATAATAAGTTCACATCAACCACATTGAGTAGTTTCTAAGTCATGGTAGTGAAGTGCACCACTATCCTGAATTAGAGACTGCATGATGCGTAGGAAAATTTCCCTTCTTCTGATCTTATCGTGCTTTTCTGAATGTCTGATTTCTTGGTGTTATGAGCGTATCTAACATCAATTTTTGTTGTTTTCAGAGAATGAACCCTAGGAGGGCTATTGGTCAGAGGAGAGGAAGAGCAGCTGCTGGGGGCAACCGAGTTCCACCCCAGGCTCCAGCTGAAGGAGTGTTGCCAGTTAATCCAGCTGGGTTGACTGATGCTGAGGTGAGGGCATCTCTGGCCCAGATGGCACAGGCCATTACTATGCAGGCCCAGGCTATGACTGCCCAGGTCAACCGGCAGGATGTTCAGAGGGAGAACCCACCGGTTCGTAGCATGGCTGACAGGCTGAGGGATTTCACGAGGATGAATCCTCCTATTTTCACAGGGTCTAGGACTGCAGAGGATCCCCAGGAGTTTGTGGATGAGGTGCATAAGATCCTGGTGGCTATGGGGGCCACTGATATTGAGAAGGCTGAGCTGGCTTCCTATCAGCTCAAGGATGTTGCACAGACTTGGTGCAAGATGTGGCAAGATAGCCGTGTCTTAGGTGGAGTGCCAGTCACATGGGAGCTGTTCAAGACAGTTTCTGGAGAGATTCTTCCCCAGGGAGATGAGGGAGGCCAAGGTTGAGGAATTCATCAACCTTAAACAAGGCTCTATGACAGTCAGGGAGTATTCCCTGAAGTTTGTTAAGCTGTCAAGGTATGTTATTTTCCCTAGTATTTAATAGCAAGAATGAGGAGAATACTGAACTTTGTTGAAATCATCCAGGTATGCTACTTCCCTGGTTTCTAACAGCAGGGATGAGATGAGCAGGTTCCTCACAGGAATCAATGGAGACCTGGAGGAGGAGTGTCGATCTGCGATGCTCCATGATAATATGGATCTTTCCAGGTTGATGGTGCATGTCCAGCAGGTAGAGGACAGCCGCAGAAAGAGGGGTGTTCGTGATGCTAGGAGGCCTAGGCCTCAAGATCAGGCAGGACCCAGTCATGGAGGCCACAGGAACAACTTTGGCGTCCGTGAGCAGCCAAGGTTCAAAAAGGGGCAACAGAGTTCTGGGAATTCTAATCCTCAGAGGAGTGCTACACCTAGAGGAGGCAGACCTGAGCCCAAGAAGGGCAATGGAGGTGAGATGCAGCGTCCTAAGAAGAATTGTGCTAAGTGTGGCCGAGCTCACAGTGGAGAGTGCAGACAGGGCACTAATGCCTGCTTCGGTTGTGGTAAGAGTGGACACATGGTCAGAGACTGTCCACAGAACAGAGGTCAGGCTGGAGGTAATGCTCAGCCTAGGCCTAATCCACAGGGTGCAGCAGCAGCCGAGCCTCCTAAGAGGAACAGGTTCTATGCCCTGAAGGGCAGGAGGAGCAGGAGAAGTCCGCTGATGTGGTCACAGGTATGCTGCAAGTGTTCTCAACTTCTGTTTATGCTTTACTTGATCCAGGGTCTACACTTTCCTTTGTAACTCCTCTGCTTGCTCTTACTTTTGAGATATTGCCTGAAGTTCTGCATGATCCTATAGTGGTTAGTACACCTTTAGGAGAGAATGTAAGAACTGATAGAGTATACAAGGATTGCCCAATAGTTGTGAGTGGTAAAACTATGTGTGCAAACTTGGTTGAGTTACCCATGCATGATTTTGATGTTATTCTTGGCATGGATTGGCTTCACAGTTGTTATGCTTGCTTGGACTGTCGTAGTAGAGTGGTGAGATTTCGCTTTCCTAATGAAGAAGAGTTAGTCTGGGAGGGGTACAATTCGAGTCGTCCTAACCCTTGATTTCTAACCTTAAGGCCAATAAAATGATGTCCAAGGGGTTATTGTGTCATCTTGTGAGTGTTAATGATTTAGATCATGACATTCCTTCCATAGACTCAGTACCTGTAGTGAATGAGTTCTTAGATGTGTTTCCTGATGATTTGCCTGGAGTCCCTCCCCTTCGAGAGATTGACTTTGGTATCGATTTAGAACCCGATACTAAACCAATCTCAATTCCTCCTTACAGAATGGCTCCAGCTGAACTCAAAGAGTTGAAGCTGCAGTTAAAAGATCTCACTGACAAGGGTTTCATTCAGCCGAGCATATCCCCTTGGGGCGCTCCAGTGTTGTTTGTAAAGAAGAAAGATGGAACCCTTAGAATGTGTATCGATTATCGGCAGCTCAACAAAGTCACTATAAAGAATAAGTATCCACTCCCCAGAATAGATGATTTGTTCGATCAGCTCCAAGGGTCTAGTTTCTTCTCTAAGATTGATCTTCGTTCAGGGTATCATCAGCTTAGGGTTAGGGATGGAGATATCCCAAAGACAGCCTTTCGTACCCGCTATGGTCACTATGAGTTTCTAGTCATGTCATTTGGTCTCACGAATGCACCTGCTGCATTTATGGATCTCATGAACAGGGTCTTCCGTGAATACCTTGACTCTTTCGTCATAGTATTCATTGATGACATTCTCATCTACTCTAAGACCAAGGAAGAGCATGAACAACATTTGAGACTAACCTTGCAGGTACTTAGACAACATCAGTTGTATGCCAAATTCAGCAAATGTGAATTCTGGCTGAGATCAGTGACCTTCCTGGGTCATGTTGTGTCCGATCAGGGCGTGGAGGTGGATCCCAGGAAGACTGAGGCTGTGAAGAACTGGCCAAAGCCTCTTACTCCCTGACATCCGTAGCTTTTTGGGATTGGCTGGTTACTACCGCAGGTTTGTGGAGGGCTTTTCTTCCATTGCTGCCCCATTGACAGCTTTGACTAAGAAGAAAGCCAAGTTTGAATGGACGGAGACTTGTGAGAAGAGTTTCCAGGAGCTCAAGGACAGACTCACTTCAGCCCCGGTGCTTACTTTGCCTAAGTGTGGTGAGAATTACACTGTTTATTGTGATGCATCTAGGGTTGGTTTGGGTTGTGTTCTTATGCAGGTTGGTAAGGTGATAGCCTATGCGTCCAGACAGCTCAAGGTTCATGAGAAGAATTATCCCACTCATGACCTGGAGTTGGCAGCTGTGGTGTTTGCACTGAAGCTGTGGAGGCATTATCTGTATGGAGTGCATGTGGAGTGTTCACAGACCATAAGAGTCTCCAGTACGTGTTCACACAGAGGGAGTTGAATCTACGTCAGCGGAGATGGTTGGAGCTGTTGAAGGATTATGACATGAATGTGCACTACCATCCAGGTAAGGCTAATGTTGTAGCTGATGCTTTGAGCAGGATGAGCATGGGAAGTACAACCCACGTTGAGGATGAGAAGAAGGAGCTGGTGAAAGATGTACACAGACTGGCCAGACTGGGTGTGCGTTTGGTTGACTCCACTAGTGGGGATGTTTCAGTTCATCCTAGTTCTGAATCATCCTTGGTAGTTGAAGTCAAGCAGGGTCAGCATCTAGATCCTGTGTTGATGGAGCTGAAGGACTCAGTGCTGATGAAGATGAATGAGTCTTTCGCTTTGGGAGGTGATGGCATACTTAGGTATCAGGACAGGCTGTGTGTGCCAGATGTGGATGATTTGCGGACCAGGATTGTTGCAGAGGCCCATGGTTCCAGATATTCCATACATCCAGGTTCCACCAAGATGTATCATGATCTTAAGCAGATTTATTGGTGGGATGGCATGAAGAAGGACATTGCAGAATATGTGGCCAAGTGTCCTAATTGTCAGCAGGTTAAGGCAGAGCATCTTAAGCCTGGTGGTCTGACTCAGATTATTGAGGTTCCGACTTGGAAGTGGGAGGCCATTAATATGGACTTCGTGGTTGGTCTTCCGAGGACTAGGAGGCAGCATGACTCCATATGGGTTATTGTGGACAGATTGACTAAGTCTGCCCACTTTATCCCTGTGAAGTCTACTTACAGAGCCGAGGATTATGCGAGACTCTACATTGATGAGATTGTGAGATGGCATGGGATTCCCTTGTCTATTATTTCAGATAGAGGAGCTCAGTTTACTTCATATTTCTGGAGATCTTTCCAGAAGAGTTTGGGCACGCAGATAAAGCTTAGCACTGCCTTTCATCCACAGACAGACGGGCAGGCGGAGCGCACCATTCAAACATTGGAGGACATGTTGAGAGCGTGTGTGATTGACTTCAGAGGTAACTGGGATGACCATCTGCCTTTGATAGAGTTATCGTATAATAATAGCTATCACTCCAGCATTGGGATGGCACCATTTGAGGCACTGTATGGCAGGAGGTGTAGATCTCCAGTTGGGTTGTTCGAGGTTGGAGAGTTATCTATTTTGGGTCTGGAGATCATTCATGAGGCCTTAGAGAAGGTCAGAGTGATTAGAGACAGGTTTACTACTGCTTACAGTTGGCAGAAGTCATATGCTGATAACAGAAAGCGACCCTTAGAGTTTGATGTTGGTGACCAGGTTTACTTGAAAATATCGCCTATGAAAGGGGTGATGAGATTTGGTAGAAAAGGGAAGCTGAGTCCGAGGTATGTTGGGCTATATGAGATCCTACAGCGTGTGGGTGAGGTGGCCTATGAGTTAGCATTGCCTGTAGAGCTAGCTTCTGTTCATCCAGTCTTTTATGTCTCTATGTTGAAAAAGTGCATAGGTGATCCAACATCAATCTTACCTGTTGAAGGTTTGGGGGTTGGTGAAGACTTGTCTTATGAGGAGGTACCTGTTGAGATCTTAGACAGACAGGTCAAGCGACTGAGGAACAAGGAGATTGCCACAGTGAAGGTATTGTGGAGAAATCATCTTGTTGAGGGTGCTACGTGGGAGGCTGAGGCCGACATGAGAGCCCGCTACCCTCACCTTTTCAGCTCTTGAGGTTAGACATCCTACTCTTAAGCCTATGTTTCCTTATCTCTCCGTATTTTGTTGCTATTGATTGACTGTGTAAAGTGATTTTATTATAATCTAACTGGCATTACGATGTGAAGTGGTAGTGTCATTCGGGGACGAATGTTCCTAAGGGGGGGGGGATAATGTAACAACCCTAAAAATGAATAGGATCAAAACTAAGGGTGTCAAGAATGCTTGCGATTAAACCAAGGTTCACACGGATTTATACGCGTAGAAACAGACCTCAGAACCCTTACTACGACCAAGTCAACTAACTTGGAGAGTTAGTTGAGCTTGGAAAGGTTGGGACCAACCATGTAAGGCTCTCGAAAACTAAATTTAATCGAAGGAGTCTTTACCGGACTTAAAAGAAGAAATATTAAGTTTTGAAGGTCTAGGGGTAAAATGGTCTTTTACCAGGATAAGGGTAATATCGTAATTACCCTAAATATATAATTCATTTATTATTTAATAAGATGGAGGGGCAATTTTGGGAGAGAGAGCCGAAATTGAACTCTTGGAGTAGACTCTTGCTCCACCCGGGTTCGAACCTAGGTGGGAGCAATGATTTAAATTGCTTTTATTTAAGTTGATAAATTAATTTAATTAATTTATAATTATTAAGCTGATTTAATAAAAAGGAAAAAATCAGATTTTTATTAAGTTAATTAAATCCTATTTTGACTAAGTATTAAATTTAGTCTCCTAAATCCTAATAACTCTCTCCCTCACTTTCTCAACTCTCTCTCACGTTCTCAATCTCTCTCTCTCCTATTATTCTGCCAAAACACCACAAAAACCAGAAATAAAATATCAAGAGTTCTTCACACTTGAAGAACTCACAAGAATTTTTAAGTAAAAGACAAAGTAATCAAAACGTCAACGCTAAGAGAGGTTCGTCGAGTGGGTGTACGTTGAAGTGAATTGGGCGTGGTTTGGAGGAGTTTCTGGGCAGCAGCTTCAAGCTTGAACAACGTCAAAAGGTATGGGTTTCTCTCCTGGAATTCTTTCTCCAAGAGTACTTTCCTTCGAACGTTTCTCAAACACTTGAAACTAAGGTTTTTCCCCTTCGTATGTCCTTGTCCTTAGCTCCCAAATGAATTCGTAGGATGGGTATGTTATGCTTCTAGATTTAGGCATGATTGACGTGTTTATATTGAATGTGAATAAGTTTATGTGCGTGAAATCACGAAAATGATAATCAATGTGTAATCGAAGAAAGTGTGTGTGTGGGTGTGCGTTGGCAGTGGACATTTGCCACTGTTTGGAGACGTTTAAAGCATGTTTTTCTTCTTGTATCTCATGTGTTAAAGTTGTGCATAATGTGGTGTTCATATGAAATGTTATGTGGCTGGATTGAGGGAGGAATTCTTGGCTAAACGACTCCATGAAAGTGCACCTATAACGTTATAAATGAACCATGAAACTTCCCTAAGAGCTAATGTGTAATTTGATGAAAAAGGTGTAGAAAAATCGTGGAGTAAATTTCCAGAACCTGGAAATAGGCTTTAGAAAAAATATGGAAATTTTGGACATCAAAAAAATAAAAAATAAAAATAAGTGAGTCCTGCAGGGATCGAACCCAGGACCTCACTAAAGCAACCTTAATTAATAAACAAAAGGAGATGTCTCAGGCGTGGCTCGATATGGGGGCTGGGATCAGCGAAATTCGCAAGAAAAGAAAAATAAAGGGGGGGGGGCTGGGGATCGAACTCGCGACCTACCTGCCCTCGCGAAAAGAAAAGAAAAATAAAGGGGGGGGGGATGGGGATCGAACTCGCGACCTACCTGCCCTAGCGAAAAGAGAAGAAAAATTAAAGGGGAGGCATGGGATTCGAACCCACGACCTCCCAGTAAGTGCGAAGGAAAGGTTTTGTTTTTAAAAGAAACAAAAATAGAGGGGCTGTGGGGTTCGAACCTACAACCTCACAGCCCCCCAGCGAAATTGAAACAAAATAATGGGGGTTGTGGGGGTTCGAACCCACAACCTCCCCATTGCAGTGAATTTTTATTAAATTAAAATTAAAGAGGTTGTGGGGGCTTGAACCCCCAACCCTTTGATTAATTAAGAGGGAAATTAAAATAGAAAATTTAACCTTCAATATAAATGTTGAGATTTAATTTAAAGTCTAATGTTATGAATATTAGAAATAAAATTAATTAAAAATATAAATGATATCCAAGTGATTCAAGATTTGGGTTTCCTTGCCCAAAATTCTGCATTGATGCATAAGTCATACGTGAGTAAATTATCCAAAAATAATGCCATCTACTTAGATAAAAAAAATTAAGATCTTGGCATATATACAAGATACATAAGTCTTGTACTACATAATTTTAGGAAAGTAAGAATCACTTAACGAATTATGAATGAAGCCCATGGCTTGTATGTATAGACACATAAGTCTAACATACGTTCAAAAGTAAGTGAACCTAAGATGTATATAATGAAATGACGAACCCTAGAAGGGTTAAGTATGAATGTAAGATACACTAAAAGTCCAAGTGCATTGACATATGATGAAATGAACATTCACGTAATAAGAGGTGAGTAACTATGAAAAGTAAAAGTGCTAATGATGAAGAATGTGGTGACAACATGATGTGAGGCTAATGTAAATGATGAGAGAAATCTCAAATGAGTTTAAGTAAATGTTACCAAAATGTACTCACCTATGAGAGTGTAAGATAATGAAGAGACCAGTCTCTATAAACACTCTAATGAAAGTATTGAGCTTAACACACTTAATACTAATTATGAGATGAGAAATCATCTAATGAGCTATGATGTCCTCATACTAGAAGCCAGCTTCCATGACGTATCAGATGAATGAAATGGAACTTTATACTGAGCACCGATAGGCTAGCTATGAGCGGTGATGCCTTCTTTCGGAAAGGGCGGAGGTTCACGTAACTCTCATGAGATGAGACTGTCCGGTTTGCCGGGTATGGGTCTCCTTATATCTCCTAGTCTTCGAACCTATACTGCCAATATAGGGATCTGGCGGGGTTAAATTCCCATGTACGCTAGCATGTTATTGGGTCACTTTGGCCGGTGATTCCACCTCATTTCAGTGTGGGTGAGACACTGGATTTCATGATGCTCACATGATCTATGTCGGTTAAAGTTAAAGTTCCCAGTGAATGAATGAGGCCAGCCTCAAATGAAGCACATAAAGAAATGAATGATACCGAAGGTGTTAGGATAGGATAATCAAGAGGTGAGCTAGATTCAGGTAATGACATTAGGTTATTCCTGATCATTGCACAGCAAATCCGATGAAAGTCTTAAACTTCATCCTAGGTATAGCTGGTGTTCACACTGGCCTATGAATGAAATGAAATGAAGTACGTATGAATGAATGAAACAGACTCTGTGTTTGCTAATGAAGACTCCCTAGTTGAGGTCCCATATGTTGAGCCCTCATTTTGGAAAGTCATAATGTCAAGTCCATGATTCCAAGGTCTCATGGCAAATGAATGAATAATATGAAAGAAGCTATGTGTTACATGTTGTGTGCTATGATATGTGCTATATGAAGAAATTATGTGTTGTGTGCAATACGATATTTATAATGATGCATGTTACTCTGATGGCATGACCTTTCCTAACCCAATTTGGAGAGTTCACTAACTTTCATGTTGTTAGGAAAGAGCTATTCTTTCTCATGCATGTCCGTGGTGTGTGCTTGCATATACCCATACTTAGTACAAGTGTGTACTAACCCTATACATCTATACTATTTTAGGTGCAGGAATAGGTGGGCGATAGAGATACAAGATCATTGTTGCAGCTATCCGGACGTCAGCATTCATCCGGAGTTTGGTAGGTCCTCATGCTTTCGAGGATGCTACTGTTTTACATTCTAGCTTAGTTTTAGAGTTGAGCTAGTGGAGCATGTTCCACTAGCGTTTCTTTCCTGTTTTTATTCAGACCTTGTATTGGTGCCATTTTGGCAATTATACACTTAATACTTATTGATCTATTTCTTTGAGTTGCTTATCTCTTAATGTTAGATGGTTGATGGTGAACTATTACGAAATGTTACGAATGTTTAACAAATATGTTAAGGAGCAAAAAGTTTCAAATTTTCCGCTAAAATTAACCTAAGTGAAGTATGAATAACGTAAGTAGGCTTGTCTGCGACCTCTGAGAGGTCAACGACGCGGGTCTCGTCTGGGGTATAGATTTCAGTCGTGACATAAGTCATAGGAGATTAACTCCTTTTATAAACATGATCATAAGCTCTTTAGGATTAGATGAGAATTTCCTTTCATCGTAACCCTTCGTTTGTGAGATTAACATATCATAAGTCATCTTATGTAAAACATACAAGAGAATATCATAAACTTGTATTATCGTATTCTTATCATGATCTCACAAATTAGCATATTAATACCCCAACATATATGCAAAGCATCATCATACATACTTCATTAGCATTGTAACATCATTTATAGGCTAACATAAACGTCAAAGAGTAATCAAGACTTTAGATGACTTACCTCTTTCTTCCAAGATCCTTATTCAAGAAGTTATATTCAATATACAACAATCATCCAACAACATGGTGAAATACTCAATAGCATAATCAATACCAACTCTTCAAGTTATATACAAGATCAATTCAAAATGTAGGATAAGAAAAAAAGGGGTCATTTAGGAGTTCATTTAAGTCATACTCCCAATCCCAACAATTTCATATTATCAAGTAGTAGATACAACCCAATCAAAACCATAAATTTGATAAGAAACATGCTTCACACGAAAATCTAACATTACAAGTCAAACATTCGAAAATATACACTTAATCAACCATAGAAAACCATCATTTTTCATTGATAGTCATAAATCTAGAGTTAGGACGAAAACCCATTTTGTAGAGTAAAAACCCTAGGAGTTAAATTTTTTAAATCATCTTTGAAAGGACCTCTTGGGGAAACAAATCCCAAGAGTTAAAAACCCATACCTTACTGACGAACAATCCACGAATTTTGGAAGAAAATCTTGAAGTCTTCGTCTTCTTCCTTAAGCTCTTTTTGTTCTTCAATGGAGTTTGAAAAAGAGAGCGAAATTGAGAGAGATGAGAGAAACTCCTTTGATTTGGTTTAAATGTGTAAAAAGTGTTCTAAAACTAACCTTTAATCAATATATAGTCGTCTTATAAAATACCCAAAATACCCTTCACTTAAATGGGTCTTTTTGTGAAGTTAAATTACCAAAGATACGACTTTAACGAATCTGGGAAGTGGCTGCATATCGCGGGGCCAATTCCCATTCTTTTTCTAAAACTTTGGGTCAAGGCAGTGTGCCTCGTAATAGCTCCGCGTCGTGAGACTGAATCCCAATTCTTGAGGTAGTTAACCTCATGTGGGTTGCATGCCGGGCAGCAGCCCCTTGGTTCTTGACTCTCGCAGGCTACTTTGTTAGCCTGCCTACCCATGTTGGGGTCCTCCCCAAGGACCCTTCGGGTGGTCCTTGGGGTGTCGTTACCAGACGTTTGGACCCTTTGTATTACATATTACTTGTTTGAAGTCTTTTTAAAAGTTTTCAACTTCATTTTAATACTTCGAAACCCTCACCAAACATAAGGACGTCGACTAGTTCAAATTAGCTAGTTTTCGAACGTCAAGGTCTTTCTTTGTTGTTTTGGATCTAACATTTTTTAAATGAAATTATTACATTAATATAGGTCTTGAGACATATTTTTAAACATTATTCAATATATTAAGCTCTAGTCTAAGTCATGGCATTTCCAGAGTGTTACAGTGAACCCTATAAGTTGAACAGTCTTGAGATGAGAAGTACCTTTGAGCTCTCGAGTTTAGTAGTTCATGCTCATAACTCTGCATGAACCCTCCAAGTTCAAAATCATGAAATCATCCATAAACATGAGATCGTGAACCTTGAATCCATACTTAAATTCAAGGATAGTTAAGAGTCATGTATAGAAGTTAAGAAGTACGTCAAAACAAAGTTTATAAAGTTCTCAAAAGTCTTTTACAAACGTTTAAACTTTTTTTAATACTAAAAGTTCAAGTTGAGTAAAGAGTAAGGAGTATAGAGTAAAGTTGAAGTCCATTTCTTCAAAAGTAAATGGAGACTAAGTATTCCCAAAGAGATTTAAAATATTTTCATATTTAAATAAGAACAGAAACTGAGATTTCCAAAGAGCTTTCGGGCTAGTTTTCAGAAAAGAGTAATTGCTATCTGAATGAAGCAAGGAGGGAAACTAAGATTTCCAAGATAGCCTTTGAGCTATTTTTTTTAGCACTAATCTCAAATCATAGAAGAAGTATGTTTTTAAAACATAAGAGCTAGTATTTTGGTAGTAGTATTGAGCAACGAATTGGGGGCGAGCTTGGGTTCAGATAAATCATGTCTCGATAAAACCATGTAGCAACCATGGGTAGAAAAGGGTCATCATTTTTAGATGAATCATTTTCACAATAGACGAGTGGATCCACTAAGTTAAGTTAGGTCCTATATTGATGGCAAGGTATAGGATGGTCCTTGGCAGCGTGAGGTAAGGAGTTGTATCATCATCATAGCTCTTAAGTGATGGTTGTCGGTTAGAGAAACTCCCAAAGAAATTATATTAATTTATTATATTAGTAAAGTTGAGTTTGTTATTGCATTTTATTTAACTAACTATGTTTCTTTAAAAGTTTTATAAAACTTTCTATATATTGCATGCGTATTCTTGTTTATATTGATTTGAGTATCCAGAGTTGAGTACCCAGAGTCTAATATCATATTTTTTAGTTGAGTATCTTATCTTTGAGTTGACTATCTAATCTCCAAGTTGAGTATCTTATCCTTGAGTACTTCTGAGTTGAGTAAGTTTGAGTAGTTTTGAGTATCCATGAGTATTTCTTAAGTTGAGTAAAGTTATAAAAGAGGTAAGTATGTTTCCATTTTTCTCATGTTCAAGCTGATGTTATGCTTTTGAATTACCCTTACATGCTCGTATATTCCACGTACTAAGCCAATTGGCCAGCATCTTCTCATAATGCAGACACATGTATACAGGATCATCACATATGATTCGTTGATACATTCGGAAGTTCGAGTTAGCTATGGTGATCCTACTTGTTTCCGGAGGATTTGATTTACTTTTCAGTTTAGTCAGGATGTCGGGGGTGTTGTCGCGACTTCCATCATTATTAGTTAGAGTCTTCATAGATAGTCAGTATTGTTGTGAAGTCTGTATCAGTTATTTTGTTAAATGTTTTAAAGACTTAAGTTGCCTATTTTATGGAGAGTTAAATATAATTATTTGATTCAGAGTTTTTTATTTGAGTTAAAGCATTGTATTTGAGTTGTTGATTTTTATTCAGTTTTTAAGTTTTTGTATGCTTAAGTTAGTCTTCCAATTGTAGTCAGTGAAGCTTCAATATGTGTATCTTTTTATATTTCGTGATCAATGACGCTAACCTACAGTTTGAGTGCCTACGAATCAAAATTAGTAAAGTAACCTAAACAAGGTTTGGGTCGTGTCAAGGGAGTGGTAGTGAAAGTAGCAGCTACTTAGAATTCCGTTCTAAATAGTGATAGCTCAAGACATTTTCAAATATTAAAACAAAACAAGTTTAATTGGTGACACCAAAGTGCCAAATATCAAGAAGAGGTTTTGTGACATGTAGTAAAATAGCAAAAATAAAAGAGAAAACAAGTATGAGAGAGAGTTCGTGGGGTATGACAACAATATATTTGGACACAGACTAATGGGTGCATGCATTTAATAGTAAAATTCACAAGATAATGGTTACTAGGCTAATGTTTAGGTGAAAGTAAATTTCCTCTCTATTAACTTACCCCATATCAAATGAGATCCTCTTGGACACACACTCATCTAAACTAACCAGCCTACACTTTAACCACACCCTGACCTTTCGATAGAGGGTACTTGGATATGGGACTAGGGCTCAGCCTCTCGGGGTGATCTCATATCAACACACACCTTAGGCCATCAGTCTAGTGGTCTTGATTTCACGACCTCCCTCTCGGGAAAGCCAAAAACCCATAGGTAGTTTTGTATTTGCAACTACAAACCCATTAAATTAAACCACAAATGCCAAAGAAAGGTAAAATGGAGAAGACCCATTTCCAAGATTGGAAGAAGGACTTGTTTCTTCAAGCATCCTCAAAACCCTCTCCAAATAACAATGTTTCTAAAAATAAAAATATTAATTGTCTAATTTTTTTCTACTCGAAAATCTCTCCAAAAACTCTCCCAAAAGAATGTCCCTAAAAGCTTCCTAAAAACTAAAAGAGATTAGTATTTATAGGCTTCATATTTAGTGGTGGTGGATCCATTCGACGTCTTTAGTCGTGATTCACCGAGTGATTCGGTGAATCGCCTTTTTTCTTGTTCTTCGTCGTTCGCTCCTTGCCTTTTTATCTATGCATGTAGTGTTGGGTGGAATAAATCTACTTCGCGAATTATTCAGCGAAATGACGAGTGCTTCTTTTCGTCGCCTTTTGATCTACTTCCTTCAGGGCTCTCTTGCTGTAATAGAAGGAGGAACGTTTCTATGCGGCATATCGCCAAGTGTGCCTAATGATGCACAATTTTGCATCTTTAGGTCTTTTCTTCCGTTTAGCGCATAAGTGTCCATGCTCCAACCAAATCCTCAAATACCCAAAAACTTAGAGGTTTTTATCAGATATTGAGATAAAAACACAAATTAGGACACTATTTGCATTAAAATAAGACCCTAGTTGAGTCAAATTTGAGGACTCATCAGCACCCCCAACATAAACTTTTGATTTTCCTCAAGTAAATCATAAGTTCAGCAGTTCAAATAGGATGTCTCAAATAGTGCTACACAAGACTCAATCATGAATGTATACAACAGGACTCAAACTACTCATGCATATCTCAATTGTATACTCAAAGATCCAAGTTGTGACACACCATTAGCAAAGATTCTTGAGCTCACAATACTTTCTACTAATGCACGTTCAATCTCAACAAAAGTATCTACATGCCCTCATACCAAGAATGATTCCATTTTCACACACGTAGATTTATCAACTTAGGATCAAGCATCTGATGCAACACTCACATTCAAAAAGAGGAACACAATGCATGATTTTACCCATAGTTTGCCCTTATTTTCTAATTGACCTTCGGTTCGGTTCAGTTAAGATAAAAAAGGTCTTTCTAAGGCTTGTAACAGAACTGAGTGTAAAGGTATGGTCATTTGGTCTTAGTGACTTTTCTACAATGTGATGTGATTTCCTTAAGCAATCCCCAGTCTTCCTTCCTCAATCCTTGGTATAGTGCTTTTAGGTCATATTTTATTTCCCTTAATGGATTGGTTTGAAACCCGAGTTATTTTCTCGAGCTTTTATTTCACTAATTTTCTCTTCTTTTTCTTTTTCTTCTCCTTTTCTTCTTTTTTATTTTGTATGGAGAGTTTCCATTTCTTTGGAATAGCATGGTTTTGGAAGACTTATCTTTCACTTCTTGACTTCTTCTTTCCCTTCTCACAACACCCCCAACTTAGGCTTTTGGCCTATGTTGGCTATTTAAGTCTATCACATCTCAAAAAGGGTTATAGGTAGTGTATAACATAAGGTTTAGGTTTCATTAATGTTTTTCCAAGGAAAATATATGGATCAAAGCGTGTTCAAAAGATTTTCACACACTCACGGGTAGGCCACAGAAAAGGTATATGTAAACTTTGGTTCACACTCTTAAGAATTGCCTAAGATCATGTCAAGAGGATACATTTCTAAATTAGTTAAACTAACCGGGAAAATTCTAGGTTTATTCATGTAACAACCCTCAAAACGGACTAGGATGATCTAGATCCTCACATGTGTTCTAAGAGTTAATAACATGTAAATAAAGTGTGTCACAACTTGAAACAATCGTTTTAAAGAATTTGGAAGTCAAATGTTGAATGACGACTAAGACGTCCAGAAACTTGTCTTTTGTGTGCTAGTGCGTCCTTGCATGTTTTCTTTGTTTTTATATGTTGTTTGGAGTCTATAAAAGTGGAGATTACCCTAGTATCTTAATAACGTGTTTAGGGTCAAAACATTTAGGTAAGACTCCCCGAGGACCACCCTAAGGTTCCTTGAAGAGGACCCAAACGTTGAATATACTCTTGTCTCCTATGATATAACATCGGTGTGTGCCTAGGTTCCCTAAACATTCTATATGTGAGTTGTTCATGACTTGATGATACATGGTATATGTGTTGTAATCTTGGAAGGGTGTCTTCCTAAGTAACTTAGTTGTTTCTCTTATGTGATCATGAAGACCAATATGAACAGACACACTCCATGTATAACTATGAGTATGATATATTTATGGTGTCAATTGAAAGGGTAATTCTCATATGCACCTTTAACTCTTATTATATATGTGAATTATATGAATAATTGAGTATGATCATGAGTTGTCTAGACGTGTTATGTGAAAGGCTTTCTGACATATGTATGCACAGGCATGAATGTATGAATGAATAATGTTATAATAATCTAGTAAAAGTGAGTCTTTTGTAGGGCTTCCCCATTTGTAATATAAACTAGACTATGTATGAATGTTAAGATTATATGAAAGGACATTCTCACATAATATAGGTTCTATGAAGAAAGTCCATTCTCATCTTAGACACCTTTGAGCTATATGATGTATGAGGGAGCAAGTCCTTAATTCCTACATTATAAACTAATGATAAATAAAGGCCTAAAGATATTAAAGAGAGAATTTAAGCTTAACACCGAGTGATATGTACAATGAGGGGAAAAACCTCCGCTAATGCAATAGGTTGGATCATCCAAGTGATACTCATGAGATGGAAGCCTTTCGCTAATGCAATAGTTCAGGTTTCTAGAAGTAATCTCACTATCTCATAACTATGTGCCCCCATAGGTTGTAGCTAGTGGATCCACCTAGATAACTATTATTTAGGTTCTACCTTGGCAAGTAGAATTCCTTTTTTTGATGTGGGGTTATATGACACCGGATTACACCTAGTTCACATGGTCTATGTCGTTTATGGCTAAGTCTCCCTAAAGTTAAGAAATGAACTAAGACAAGATTATGAATGTTAGTCATGATTCCTTGAAGGACTACTTAGTGTATTTAGGACTATGGACCCTACTTATACATTGCACAAGTGGACTCAAGGGAAGTTATAATGAGGTTCCATTATGAAATAAGGATTATGGTTTATATATGTAAATATGAATGTATGTCAAGGTTTACTTTACTTATGTCAAGACATGAATTTTGATTATGCATCTGAATTACACTTATGACTTATAAATGGTTTTGCTTGGTATATGTTGGGGTATGTGACTCTATGTGTACATTGAAGAAGTAAGCTTGTGAAGGTGTTGTGGGGGTGGTTTATCTATGATATAAACTAAATGAGTTATGACTAAGATGTAATGAATGAAAGAGTTCTCATGTGTCCGTTAATGAAGTATGTTGGTCTTATGTCTAAGGTTAAATACATGTGTGACATGTTATTGAATAAGGTGCTTATGTCTAGGGTGACTTCCTAGGATCACATGGTGTGGGTAGTATTAGGGAATGCTACTTGTACATTGCACTAGTGATATTTGGAGGTTGTCTTAGGTAATGGTTCTTATGTGTAGATTGTGCCCTATTGAATGTTTCTTCAATGTGATAAAATGTCTTCAAGTATTGTTGTGCGTGACATCCATGTCTATATGATGTATGTGAACTGTAATGTGCTTATTGTATCAACGTTCATGAAGTTTTATTTTAAAGACACGATGCATTATTTCTAACTAAATGTCCTCTTTAAATCATGTTTTTGCATGGTTATCATACTTAGTGCATCGTTGTACTAATACAATTCGTCTTCATCTTTTTACACAAAGTGTAGGTGGTGGTGGCTAGAATGAAGAGCTTGGATAGTTATTTCCAAGTTCAAGTGTGTCCTTATGATTAAAGGACCTTCATGTCAAGATGTTATTCAAGTACCTGTAGTAGTATATATTATTCATTTATGTTGTTAAGGGTCGTGTCCCCGTTCTATTCTAGTGATGTTGAGTCTAAGATGGAAAAAGGAGACTTAGAGTCTAAACTATGTACTTATGATTTATAAAGGAAAAATGGTCTAGTAGACCCTCATACTTGTATTAATTTGTATTGTGGACATTTCTGATTAACTATTTGTCATCTGAACCCTTAAACTTACTTAAAATAAGATTTTTAAACCCCTCTGACCGTTGACCAGACTTATGTGGCATTTGTTTTGCTTAATAGGTTATGGTGCGTGTTGTCACACTTTTGAAAGCAAGTGGAAGCAATTAATTTCTTTAAAAAATATTAAATAATAAAGATAAAAAGAAACGTCCCGAACCCCACCCTTTTCTTGAAGGAAAAACAAATGTCCCTAGCACCCACCCTTTTCTTGAAGTCAAAAAATCAGATGCAAATTTTTAGATGTGTCATCATAAACCTTATCTTCTTGCAAAGATCAAAATTAGGAATATTGACTCTTGAGGATTTTGATTTTTCAAATATAATCATTTTTAGGGGATGGGTGTTGAAGTTGTTTCTTAATTTTCCTGCAAATTACATAAACTTGCTTGATTTCTCATGATCACAATCATCTTTCTACAGATTTGACAATGCGTTGAGATTTGTTTTTGACTATGCATTTTTTTATTTTTTTTTCTTCTACAAAGACACCAAAAATGCTCCAAATCTATTTCATAAAGTTTTTATGGGCTTGCTCCTAAGAGTCTTTTGTATAGGCTTGCTCCTAAGAAGGGAAGGTAGTGTGCATACCTTGAAAGGTGATTATGGAGTATGCTAGTTAATGGGAGAACTCATATGACTAGTTGATTAGTCCCTATATGAACCAATCCTAAGAGTGGAGAAATAGGAAATAAGGGGTCTTGTTCCATAAGTTGGATTTATGTTTTGCCCTAAGATTGACTTAGAAAGATGTATGTACCCCTAAGCTTATTAAGAGAACAAGAAAATTGATGTTTACCTACTTCAAAGAGGTTAGTTGTCTTTTAAGATTGATCTTAAGTATGGTCATTTGTGGAAAGTGCTTTGATTTTACCTAGGCATGGTTGTTTGGAAGATTCCATCAAAAGTAATGATATGAGTTGAAATGGCGTAAAAGGTACCTTGCCCTAGTGTTTGAAGAAAATAAAGAGGCATCTATGGCCAAATCTCTTCTATGTTTCTCTAAGAATTTACCTAGAGAGGATGGTTAACCTAAGTCTCTAGAAAAGTGGTAGTGGATCTTAAGAGTTCAAACATGTGTGATATGATTTGTTAGCATCTGGGATTTCTATAGTCCTAAGTTGGGGGGAGAATTTTCTAAAGGCTAATAATGAGTTATCAAAGGTGATGACCTTTGTAGTCTTAAATCCGAAACTACTTACCATGCTACGACTTGGTGGTAGAATATGATAAAACATGGAATTACCCTGAATAGTCATGGAGTAGTTAAGCCTCATGTGGTTATGTAGTATGACCTAAGTTGATTGTTATGAAGTTTCCCTTAGGTGTTGGACTTAGATAAATAATGGTGCTTAAGTGGTACCCCTTGATGATTGAGTTAGTAAGCTCCTTGACATGAGATTAGGAGTCAAATCCTCAATGGTGTCAAACCTTCTTATGAAAAGAGTATGTAGGTTTGGTCTTGACTTGCCTTGACCTCGGTGGATGAAGGGAATTAGGTGATAAATAATTATTAGGCTTACCCTTGAGTGGGGGATAGTGTTCCTAGATTGCAGGGTTATGAATTCCCTTAATGATCCTATTTTGAGTTCCCTTGAACTTCCCTATTTTAGGAATCACTTTGAGTGATGGATAGGAAGTGGAGTAACTTAGATACTCATTTAGGATCTCTTGAAATCCTCACCTAATGTAGTGTGAGTAAGAGCTAGTGGGAAATGGTTCCTTCTTGAGAGATTGAAGGAGGAGATGTTAAGAAGGGTTTGCATAAGCTTGATCTCAAGAGGGGGATGATGTACTTGAGTAGAAGGATTGGTAAGTCCAAGTTCTCTTGGATGAGATGAGTTTCTCTTAGATGGGTTTACCCTAAGTGGGGGATGATGAATTGAGTAATAGGGTTATTGATATACCTATATTTTCCTTCTATTCTTACTCAACCGTGAAAGCAAAGAGTTCCTAGTAGCTTGTTCATGATGAGAATCTTGCATGTGAGTATAAGTTGCATGTCCTCCATATGTTATGCATGTCTTAAATGACAATATATGTTATACACATTTTGAAGAATTCATATTGCATGAAAAAGGGATTTTTGATAAATTGCATGTTTCTCATGTTGTTGTACATCTTGATATGATAAATGTGCAATTAACTTAATGAGATGATTTAGTGAACATGCTTGATAACACTTTTGATGTGAGGGTGTTTTGGCCCCACAAGTAGGTGTTGAGTTTTCTTTACATGAGAAATAATGAGTCCCATTAAAAATGTACTGATTTTGTGATTTTGGGGAAGTGTGAATATAGGCTCACTCTTTAGAAGTGGTGGTGTGACTAGCCAATATTATTGATGTGTGCATATGAATTGTAACAATATTCCTAAATGATGCATGTTTATGAAAACTAGTGTTGTGCTAGAAATAGGAATTTTGTGAAATGACTTCTTATTATTTTGATGTGTTTGGTGTGACCTACCATTTTGAATACATAAGTAAGGGAGTATGAGCAAACTTTGGTTAAGAGTAAAGAAATTCTCCTTAAAATTAATTGACCGTTGTGAAATGCTTGCATATAAGTTTTATGATTCCATGTGTGTACGTTTTGACTAGGAAAAGGTAGTCCCTCCTAGAACATAATTAAACATGGTAATGTCATATATGACCTTGATGGTATTATGTGTAAATTGTAAGATTGTAGTTAGTCTACATGGTTCATGATACATGTTCATCTAGTATGAGTTACTTAAATTTTCATGAGTTGAAGTATGGATCATGCCTATGTGTGCATTTGAAATCCATTGTATGTTCAACCTTATGATGAAATGATGAACATTTCTAAACTTGGAGAAGGTATTTCCTCCAAATGGCAATGAGTATAAGGAAGCATGTGTGCATTGAAATATTTGTAGGAGTAGTCCATGTTTAATTATCTTGCTTTAAATGCATGATAGTATGAAGTTCGTGTTTCCTTATAAATTTGTGCATTGACTATCTTGTGGTATCAATGATTAAATGTTGTGAGTTGCTAAATTGATCATTGAGTCCTTGAAAGTGTTGAAAGTGTTCCATGTGTCATTCGAGGACGAATGTCCCCAAGTGCGGATTATTGTAACAACCCTCAAAATGGATTAGGATGATCTATAGCCTCACATGTGTTTCAAGAGTTAATAATATGTAAAAAAGTGTGTCACAACTTGTAATAGTCAGTTTAAAGACTTTGGAAGTCAAACAATGAAGGACGACCAAGACGTCAAGAAACTAGTATTTTGTGTGCTAGTGTGGCCTCTGCATGTTTGCCTTGTTTTTATGTGTTTTTTGGAGTCTAAAAATAGTAGAGGTGACCCTAGTATCTTAATAAACATGTTTAGGGTCAAAAAGTTTGGGTACGACTCCCCGAGGACCATCCTAAGGGTCCTTGATGAGGACCCAAATGTTGGACAAGGAAGTTGCCAAGGCACTGCGCAAAACCATGATCTGGAGTCCAGTCCGCGTCGTGCGCCTAGAACTCAAGTTGCCTCCGCGTATCACACCTGGAATACAGTTGCCTCTGCGTCGCGCGACTAATACGAAGTTCACTACCTCAAATATTTCATGAGACAAATTTGGGAGCTTCCTCTGCGACGCCATCCATGTCCCTATTCAGTTGCATCATTTTAAAGTCAAGTTAGACATGTCTAAAAGTCCAAATAAGTATGGGGGTGTTTTGGTAACTTTTGGAGTCGGTTATAAATGCTTTTTAAGTCATATTTAACCCTTTTCCCAAGGCAAAATACCAAAACCCAATAAAACATAAATTATCCCAAAACTCTCTTGTCTTCCGAATTCTCTCAAACCTCCATTGGAGGCAAAACGCAAGCTCAAGCTAGAAGTGAATTTTGAAGTGCTTTATTCTCCAAATCCATGGGATTTTCTTCTATTAAGGTATGGTAACTATGATTCTTAGTTAACCTTTCACCTAAGCAGCTCCTTCAAAGGTTTTCCAATGTGATTTTAAGGTCAAAATTCCTATCTTTGCATCTAGCCATGGGTTCATCAAACAAATTGATTTCAAAGTCATTCTAATGATGGATTTATGTGTAATTACTGTTTTTAAGATGAAATCCAATACAATTTCATGAAGAACCCATGATATACCTAATCTCTCAATTTAGCGTATAATGTTGGTGTTGTGTTCTTGATTAGATGATGATTCAATTGTGACTAGATTTTAGTGTATTGTTTAATCCTAATTCTATATATATCAATTGTTGATTAATTGTTGAGAATTGGTCAATGGTGATCATAGCTGAAGTATTGGTAAGTTGACCTAATTTCCTAGTATTTAGCATTGTAATTGATGTTGTATGGTATAGTTACATTCTTGTCTATCTTTAAATGTTGTGATCATGACCTTGAGGGCAATCGATGTAGATTGAATTGATATGATGATTATAATGATTGTGAACGTTTATATGTGTAGTCCTTATCGTAGTATCATAATCTATATGTATTGATAATGTGAAATAGAACGTGTATGTTGATGTTAGCGCAAGGTATGGTGTACATGCTTGGTTGTGATGAGTACTATTGTAGAATTCCCCCTACCTATATGAACCCTATATGAATATGTGATCTTATGCATGTTAGGAGTCTTCTATTCTAATGTTGAATATACTCTTGTCTCCTATGATGTAATGTGGGTGTGTGGCCTAGGTTCCCTAAACATTCTATATGCCAGTTTTTCATGACTTGAGGGATACATGGTATATGTGTTTTAATCTTGGAAGGGTGGCTTTCTAAGTCACTAAGTTGTTGCTATTATGTGATCATGAATACCAATATGAATACACACACACTCCATGCATAACTATGAGTATGATATGTTTATGATGTCAATTGAAATGGTAGTTGTTATATGCAATTTTATCTCTTATTATGCATGTAAAGTATATGAATAATGGAGTATGATCATGTGTTGTCTAGAGGTGTTATGTCAAAGGCTTTCTCACATAGGTATGCACACACAAATGATTGTATGATTGAATAATGTTATGATAATCTAGTACAAGTGAGTCTTTTGTAGGGCTTCCCAATTTGTACTCTAAACTAGACTATGTTATGAATATTAGGATTAAGTGAAATGACATTTTCACATAATATAAGTTCTAAGATAAAATTCCATTCTCATCTTAGAAGCCTTGGAGCTATATAATGTATGAGAGAGCAAGTCGCTAAAGCCTACTTTATGAACTAATGATAAATAAAGACTTAAAGATATTAAAGAGGGAGTTTAAGCTTAACACCGAGTGGATATATACAATGAGGAAAAGACCCCTCCCTAATGCAATAGGTTGGGTCATCCAAGTGATACTCATGAGATGGAATCCTCTCCGCTAATGCAATAGGTCGAGTTTCTAGATGCAATCTCACAATCCCTTAACTACGTGCCCTAGTAGGTTGTAGCTAGTGGGTCCACCTAGATAGCTATTATCTAGGTTCTACTTTTGCAAGTAGAACACCTTGTTTGGTGTGGGGTTATATGACACCGGATTTGATGCAGCTCAGATGGTCTATATCGGTTAGGGCTAAGTCTCCCTAAAGTTAAGAAATGAAATAAGAGAAGATTAGGAATATTAGTCATGATTCCTTGAAGGACTACTTAGTGTAGGTAGGACTATGGACCCTACTTATACATTGCACAAGTGGACTCTAAGGGAAGTTATGATGAGGTTCCTTTATGAAATAAGGATTATGGTTCATGTATGTAAGTATGAATGTATGTCAAGGTTTACTTTACTAATTTCAAGAAATGAATTATGATTATACATATGAATTACACTTATGACTTCTAAACGGGTTTTCTTTGTATATGTGGGGGTATGTGACTCCATGTGTACACTACACAAGTAAGCTTGTGAAGGGATGTGGGGGTGGTTTTCCTATGATATGAACTGAATGAGTTATGACTAAGATGTAATGAATGAAAGAGTTGTTATGTGAGTATTAATGAAGTATGCCGGTCTTATGTGAAAGTTAAATACATGTGTGGTATGTTATTGAATGAGATGTGTCTAACTCTAGCGTGACTTCCTAGGATCACTTGGAGTGGGTAGTATTAGGCGATGCTACTTGTACATTGCACTAGTGAGATTTGGAGGTTGTCTTAGGTGATGGTTCTTATGTGTAGATTGTGCCCTATTGAATGTGCCTAAATGTGATAAAATGTCTTCAAGTATTTTTATTAGTGAAATCCATGTCTATATGATGTATGTGAACTATGTTGTACTTATTGTATCAATGTTCATGAAGTTTTACTATAAAGACATGATGCATGATTTCTAACTAAATGTCCTCTTTAAATCATGTTTTTGCATGTTTATCATACTTAGTGCATCCTTGTACTAATACCATTATTCTTCATCTTTTTATACAAAGTGTAGTGGTGATTACTAGATGATCTTTCCTAAAATAAAGAGCTTGGATAGCTATTCCCATGTTCAAGTGTCTCCTTATGATTCAAGGAGCTTCATGTCAAGATGATATTTAAGTACATGTAATAGTACATATTATTCATTTATGTTGTTAAGAGTCGTGTCCCTATTCTATTGTAGTGATGTTGAGTCTAAGATGGCAAAACGAGACTTATAGTCTAAACTATGTACTAATGATTTTTTAAATGAAGTGATGTTCTAGCATTATGTTATGCTATGAAAAGTTTTAAATTTTCCGCTAAATTTCTATGAAAATGCGATGAATGAATGCTAAGAGGCTTGTCCAAGACCTCCGAGGGGTCCATGACGCTAGTAACTTCTATGGGGTGCTCCCTGATTGTTACAATTCATGAAAGGTTCAAGGTAAACTCATCACACAAGGCAGTGACACTTAAGTCAAACCAGACAACACACTTTCGCTAATGTGCAATGGTCATGGTAAAAGAATCAATTTTATAATTGTCTAATCACAAGAAGATGCAAAGAGTTCACCTATTGCCTATGTAACTTCATCTCATTGTAGCCGCACATTAATGTTTGTTCTATTGAGATAATTTTTCAAGTCATCAGCATTGATCGAAATTGAAACATAAATGTGTACAAGAACTGCCACTTTCAACAGAAGAGGTGGGGAAATTTCCAAAAGTGATTTTTTTTCGGAAGGGTCAAAATTATTGAGTAATAACCGACAGGAAATTCTATCCCCTCACTCAGAGAATTAACAAAAATTTAGCACTATTAATCACTACCTCAATGAGTACAACTTTTGATAAAAAAAACTACAGTGTTTGATTACTAAACTTTTTTGCTAAATTAAACTCTAACGGCGTGAGTGATGCAATCCAAGTCTAAGCACAATCCGACACTTAGAATACTAAGGAGAGCAAGAAATAAAACAACCAGTGTACAAGTGTGATTTAGTGAGAGGGACAAACTGAAGGAAAAGGTTTAAAGTAGGACTTTTAAACCCGGCGCTTGTGACCATCCGTCTTCTTTGCATTCGGCAATATAAACTATCTTGTTTAATGGATCGGAGAAGCCTTAAGTGTCTATTTTGTCGCTGAACTTAACAGGATTCCAGTCTTTTGCAAAAGTTACATCGGCGGTCTTTGTTGAGATTGGCTACTGGGTTGGTGAATCACCGATAAAAATTATCATTCCCACCGAGTTTTACAGACTCAACCATTCATGTGCATAAAGTCAAATGGCGTGGATTGATTTGTTGCATTGAATATGTCGCGTTCTGCCAAACGAACTTATTCACTGTCACTTTGCATCTTTTGAAGCACTTTTCTTCCCTAAAGTTTCACAACCTAAACATACTTATTTTCTCAAGATATCAAAAATAAAGAAAGCAAATGGTTTCGGGTTGTCTCTCAAACAGGGCCTTAATTTACATCGTGGCATGAAGGAAATAAGTTTTAAGGTTTCACTCTTGGGGTTAGCCATAGTATCACTAGGAACGTGCCTATTTTCAGGAAATTTTTTCATATTTTCCCCCGCAATCGAATGACAATGCGACTTAAAACTTTTCAATATCAATCTTAACAATATCCTTAGCATTTATGCCATCCAACACATATAGTTTAGCTCACAATACATTCTAATGGGATTTTACCAATTCCGCAAAAAATATTGAGTAATAACCGACAGGAAATTCTATCCCCTCACTCAGAGAATTAACAAAAATTTAGCACTATTAATTACTACCTCAATGAGTACAACTTTTGATAAAAAAAACTACAGTGTTTGATTACTAAACTTTTTTGCTAAATTAAACTCTAACGGCGTGAGTGATGCAATCCAAGTCCAAGCACAATCCGACACTTAGAATACTAAGGAGAGCAAGAAATAAAACAACCAGTGTACAAGTGTGATTTAGTGAGAGGGAAAAACTGAAGGAAAAGGTTTAAAGTAGGACTTTTAAACCCGGCGCTTGTGACCATCCGTCTTCTTTGCATTCGGCAATATAAACTATCTTGTTTAATGGATCGGAGAAGCCTTAAGTGTCTATTTTGTCGCTGAACTTAACAGGATTCCAGTCTTTTGCAAAAGTTACATCGGCGGTCTTTGTTGAGATTGCCTACTGGGTTGGTGAATCACCGATAAAAATTATCATTCCCACCGAGTTTTACAGACTCAACCATTCATGTGCATAAAGTCAAATGGCGTGGATTGATTTGTTGCATTGAATATGTCGGCGTTCTGCCAAACGAACTTATTCACTGTCACTTTGCATCTTTTGAAGCACTTTTCTTCCCTAAAGTTTCACAACCTAAACATACTTATTTTCTCAAGATATCAAAAATAAAGAAAGCAAATGGTTTCGGGTTGTCTCTCAAACAGGGCCTTAATTTACATCGTGGCATGAAGGAAATAAGTTTTAAGGTTTCACTCTTGGGGTTAGCCATAGTATCACTACGAAAACCCCATTATTGTCTAGAGTTGAGATGAGATGCGAAGTGGCCCATCTTGTTCTCTAACTACTTGACTGAGACTCAATGAGAGATGACGGTATGACTAATGGTAGATATATCTTCGTTCATAACTTTTAGAATTTTGTCTAACCCTTCACCTTGTTGAGGTCACATGAGAGCATTTCCTCATGTTTTCCACCTTATGATTCCTTCGGCTTCTGCCGCTCATGGGGAGGAACATACCTATCCTTCTCCCTATATTTCCAAGTCGCATTTCAATCTCTCCATTCTCCGCCTTTATCCTTCCATCCATCTTCTCTAGACCACCTTGGTTACCACCCTGCATTGGGTAGTTCGATCAGTAACCACCACTTTGGTTTGCTAAGAAGTTTACCTCTTCACTGTATAAATCTTCAAACTAGATTTCATCAGGATTTGTACTACTAACTACCAAAACAGAGACACTACGTGTGCTTGCCCCCATGACATTCTTGGATAGAATATCAAGTTGCGTCATGATCTTGGCCACATTTTGGTCCTTTTCATTGTCTTTTTTTATCTGCTCTTTAGGTAACTGAAAGGTGACAGGAGAAACTTGGTCCTCGCGAGTGTACCATGCCCTGTTGATGGTTGTCATGCCATCTAGAAGTTGGACTGCCACCATGTATGGCTGCTGCATTAGTACTCTCGGTGAGAGTTGGTCAGCCACCCATCTTTTGATTGACTCTAGGCTCTGATAAAAGTATTGGAGGAGGACATTTTTGGGAAGGCCATGCGTTGTGCAATGAAGTATAAACTTTTTAAATCAGATCCATGTTTCAAGACATGGTTTTCTATTCAAACACTTAAAGCCTTGGATGCTCTCCCGAAGGGTTATCATATTTGTAGGAGAAAAGAATTGTATGTTAAAGGTTGTAGCCAGTTCCTCCCATGAAGTGATTGAGTTGCGTTGCAACTCAGCTAACCACTTGCAAGCTTCGCCCATCACCGAGAAATGGAGTAGTCTCAGTTGAACTGATTCCTAAGAGATGTTTTTGAACAAGAATGGTCCATACACATCCACAAAGTTTTGTAGGTGCTCATATGGGTCCTATTTAGCTAATCCACTAAAAATTCCCTTCAATTACAAAAGTTTCAACATAGTACTAGTTGTGTAGAATATTGCATTTCCCTCTGCTAGAGGTAAGCGGATTGCCCCTACACCTCCCATGAAATGTGGGTCGTTGATGTTGGGCTCTTGAACATCGTTCAGATTGCCGATGTCGTCCTGCTCGCCCATCTGACTTCTATTACTACCGTTTACACTCATACTTCTTGGGAATTTTAAACAACAAATAAAACACCACTAAACGCTAGATTAGTGAAAACTACACTATGAAGAACTAAAACTATGAGAAACTACACTTTCACATAACTCCCCGACAGCGGCGCCATTTTGATTCTTCAATATGTGTATCTTTTTATATTTCGTGATCAACAACACTAACCTATAGTTTGAGTGTCTATAAATCGAAGCTAGTAAAGTAACCCAACCAAGGGTTGGGATAATGTCTCAAGGGTATGGTAGTGAAAGTACTAGCTACTTAAAATTTTGTTCTAAATAGTGATAGCTCAAGACATTATCAAATATTAAAACAAAACAATTTTAATTTATGACACCAAAGTTTCAAATAAGAAGAAGAGGTTTTGTCACAAATAGTAAAATAGCAAAAATAAAAAATAGTATAAGAGAGATTTCTTGGGGTGTGACCGCAATATATGTTAACACAAACTAATGGATACATGCTTTTGATAGTAAAATTCGTGTTCCTGGCCATGCACACTTTGCATCTTCAGCTCTTTTCTTCCGTTTTGCTTCCATTTTGCACCTAAGTGTCCATGCTCCTACCAAATCCTCGAATACCTGAACATAGAGGTTATATTAGATATCGAGATAAGATAGACAATTTAGGACACTATTTGCATTAAAATAAGGCCCTATATGAGTCAAATTTGAGGACTATCAGTTAGCTAGGATGAGGGTTCACTTAGGGACCCACAATTGTTCTTGAGTGTCAACTACGTCCAGGGTGTAGAATCGGGTTGTGACATCCTCATACTCAGTACATTCTGAGTACTAAGACATATATTCTCTTGCTCCTATATTGTCTTCTAATATAGGTTCTAATGTTTCTTCATCGGGTCATGTCTAATGGATTGATCATCATTGCAAGCTTTTGTTGAGTTGTCATGAGCTTTTGTTGAGTTGTGATTCAACGACTTCGTCACACATGTCTTTTATTTCTTTAGGTCATTTTTGTTTTTGGACTATTCATAAGTTAGAGATTGTCCTAGTTACTTATGATTACTAGAGTCTTGTTGTGAGGCTTAGTAGTATTTCCACATTTTAAAGTCTTTGTAGTTTGATTTAGTATCTGAAGAGATTTAGCTTGATACTTATATCATGATTTTATGATTTATTTCAATTATGTAGTTATCTTATCATGCTTAAGTGAAGAGGCTTGTTTATAGTCTTCCGGAATTCTATTCTACATGTCACGTCTAGGGGGGTTGTTTAGGCATGACACGTATATTTTTACTCTTTCGCAGGATGGATCGCATGCACGGTTCTTGGGAAAAGGGTGATTCTCCTGATAAAGAAGATAGAGTCCAAGCTAAGGGTAGAGGGCACCCCTACGTCTGCAATGAGCTGGAGAACCATCTTAGGATATGTAAAATCTCAACTAGAAAGAACTAGGAAGGAGTTTAAAATATGGAAATAATAACTTTTGGAAAGTATAAGGAAATCTGGAAATTTCTACATAAGTTTAAAGTGAGTTTTTATTCAACTTCAAGCAACCAAAAATCCTAGATAGAGATTATTTAGGTGTAGTTCCACATATGGTTGCAAATCTCTTGGAAGGATCTTTCCAACGCCACCAAGTTTGTGAAATTTCAAGTTTGTATGAGTGGGTAATGATTTTCGAAAGTTGGGTTGTTGGATTAAGGAAAGTCTAATCCGGATTTAGGAAGGGTTAGTCAGTCTTTTCCATAACTTATTATTTTAATTTTCTTTTAGGAGTTATTTGGGGTAAAACAAGATTTTTGGTCACTTTAGAAAAGTTAGAATTCACGCTAGGGTTTCAAGTAAAGAGAAAAGAGGAGAAATGAGAAGAGAAATAAAGAATCGCCAAGATCGTTTAAGATTTGCGTGTGGATTTCGTTGGGGGTGATCCTTACAAGGTATGTGAGATAACATAGCATTAGGTTAGTTTACCCACGCGCCAATCATTTTTCAAACCAGCGAAATAATCTTTGATTTGAAAAGAAATCCTTTGAGTTCTTGATGAAATTTGTTTAAGTTCTTGTGGGTTTTTTAGTTGAAGTTTCTTGAAGTCTGATTTGGGTGAAATTTCTGGGTTGAATTTATTGTATATTAAGGGTACTAATGATCCTAAGCGTTTGGGAAAGAACCATGGAAGTTTAGAAGGCTTAGAGATGAAAAACGGATGAGGAAAGTCAGAGATTTTCTAGGCCAAGGGTTGCGGTGATGCGCCTTCTAGAGCGCCACAAAAGTTCCTCCAAACTTTGGCCTCTAAAACATCGCGCCAGAAAAAGCGACACAGAATGATCTCTGAACTTTGAGGTCAGGCGCCCGCGCCTCTCAGAGCGTCAGGGATGCTATTTCTCCCCATTCCTCCCCCATCTTTTCGTACTAGTTCCTTAGTGATGTAGCTATGTTTCCTAGTTTATTTCAAAACTCTAAGGTACATCTAAACATCATGAAATCATCCATAAACATGAGATCATGAACCTTGAATCAATAATCCAAGATCAAGAAAAGTTAAGATCAAAGTCAAGAGAAATTAAGAGTCATGTCTAGAATTAAGGAGCAAATCAAAGCAAAGTTATTAAGTTTTCAAGATTCTTTAATAATGTTTTTACCATCTTGTTTTTAAGACTCCAGTTTCAAGTTAATTAAAGAGTAAATAGTTGAGTTCATTTTTTCAAAAAGTATACTGGGACTATGTATTCCCAAGGAATAATGTTTCCACATTCAAATAAGAAATGTACCTGAGATTTCGAAAGAGCGTTTGAGCCAATTTTCAGAAAAAGAAATTGCTTTCTAAATAAAGCAAGGACGGACTCTTTAATTTCCAAGGTAGACTTTGAGCTAAGTATTTTGAGAACTAATCTCAAATCACAGAAGAAATATGTTTCAAAACATAAGACTCAAGATATTTTGGGAGTAGTATTCATAACCGATATAGGGTAGAGTTCAAACATCTCACAGCCCCCATAAACCATGTAGCCCCAATGGGTACAAAAGGGTCATACTTTTTAAATGATTCATTTAGTGTGTGTTTTTAGCATAAACTAGTGGATACACTTAGTAGTTCAAGTTCTTTACTAATGGCAAGGGATAAGACAGCCCTGGCAGCGTGAGGCAAAACGTTGTATCATCACTATAGCTCTGATAGTTGTCTATTAGAGAAACACCCACAAAAGTTAAATGTATTTTATATACACAGTTATTTATATTTATATATATATATATATATCAAAGTTATATTGCAACTTTGCATTCATACAAACTTGACATCATGTTTTAAACAACTTTTCCTTATATTGCACTTGTTTTAAATTACTTTATATTTAAATGAGTTCACTCTTGTAGAGTTGAGTTGATCCAGGTAAGTTCTTCAAATTTCCTTTTCAAGCCTATGTATTGTCTAGCATTCCAACTCGCATACTCGTACATTCAATGTACTTATGCCAGTTAGCCTGCATCGTATTATGATGCAGATGCAGGTGACTAGGATCGTCATGCGCTGCACCGTTGATCCAGTGAGCATCCCAGACTCAATTGGTGAGCCTCCTTATATTTTGGAGGACATTGTTAACCACTTTCTTTCAAATTTTAGTTTTTAGGATGATTGGGGATCCTGTCCCAACATCACTCTTTATTTTTAGATGCTTCATAGACCGATAGTATCAGCTGTTTAGTCTTATTCATTTCAATTGTAACAGTTTAATACATGAGTTGCCATTTAGTCTAAGTTATTACTTTCAATTATTTATGAGTTTTAGCTCTTGTGTTTAAGTCTTCTACTGAGTAAGTTAGCAAGGCCAAGGGTCCGCTCGAGGCCAGCAATGGTATTCGAGTGCCAGTCCTGCCCAGTTTGTAGGCTCGAGGCGTGACAAAATTGGTGTTAAAGCCAGGTTTCAAGATTCCTAGTCAGTCTATGAATTGATGTCTGTAGAAACCTAGTTATCCCTGTGAAGCACGAAATATCTATAATTAGGAGTCGACAACATTAAGGAACTATCTCAATAATTTCACACTCTTTTCGTGCATTGAAGTTTATCTATAAAATGTTTATCTCTAACTCGTGCTTGCACTTGTTTTTAGATAATCATGCCTACACGAAGAGCAGCCAGAGGTAGTCCAGCTATGAGGAATGTTTAGTAAAAAGGGGTACCCAATGCACCTGTAGTTCAACCCAGGGAGAAGTTACTAATGCTAACTTCAGAGAGGCAATTAAGATGTTGACTCAGGCTGTAACTAACTAGGTTGGTCAACAAAGAGGAGCTCGACAAGACGGGGCTGACACTTTGAAGTTTGTGAATTCTTGAGGATGAATCCCCCAAGATTCATTGATTAGAGCATTATTGAGTATCTAGAGAATTTCACTAAGGAATTGAAAAAGGTATTTGCGGTGATGCATGTTGCTGACACTGAGAGGGTTGAGCTAGCTGCATATTAATTGACTAGTTTTGCTAGGACTTGGTATGATCAGTGGAAAGAGGTTATAGATTAGGGTGCACCACTGCCGAGTTGGGCTTGTTTTTAGGAAGCCTTTTTGGGGCTTTTCTATCCCCAAGAAGTTAAAGAGGCCAAAGTACGTGAGTTCCTCACACTTAAGCAGGATTTTCTAAATGTTGTTGAATATGGGTTGATGTTCACCCAACTATTTTGTTTGCTCCGTAGATGGTTAAGGACATTAGGAGTACAATGAGCTTGTTTGTTGCAGGGTTGGTCGTCTATCAAGCAAAGAGGGTTGGGTACCAATGCTTATTTAGGACATGGACATATTGAGGTTGATGGTCTATGTGCAACACGAAGAGGAAGAAAAGCTGAGAGATAGAGAGAAGTTCAAGAACAAGACGACTACGATAAGGAATGAGTGCGGTAGAAGAAGAGTAATGCCAACCGATCATCGTTCCAATATAAACAGAAGGGACCTGCTCCATTATCTGCTAGTGCACCTGCACCTAAGAACAAGGGTGAGTATAATAATTAGAACATTAGAGATAAACATGTTTATTCTAAGAGTAGCATGGAACAAGGAGGTAGTAAGCCTCTTGCATGCGTCAAGTGTGGTAGGAACCATTCGCGTTCTTGTCGTGATGGCTCCAGTGGTTGTTTCAAGTGTTGTCAGAATGATCATTTCATGTGACATTGTCGAAAGAACAATTAGGGAAATAGTAATAGGGATAATAGAGCACAGTTTTCATCAGTTGCTCCACCAGACATAACTGCACCTAGAGCGACTACTACAGGTATTGGCGGAGGAACAAACTGCTTGTATGTTATCAACAGCCGCTAAGAGAAAAGGGATTCGACAGAAGTTGTCACTAGTATGATTTGAGTCTTTTGACTTAACTGTTTATTTCTTGCTAGATCCAGGAGCGTGTTTATCTTTTGTAACTCCATATGTTGCTATGAACTTTGATATTATTCCTGAGCAACTTAGTGAACCACTCAGTGTTTCTAAACCTGTTTGTTAGTCCATTCTAGCAGAGAGACTCTATGGTGATTGTCCCATTTCCGTCAATCACAAGAGTACCATGGCTGATTTAATTGTGTTAGACATGGTAGATTTTGATGTCATTCGTGGTTTAGACTATCTTCATGCTTGTTATGCCTCAGTTGATTGTAGGACTCGAGTAGTAAGTTTCAGTTTCCAAATGAGCTTGTCTTAGAGTGGAAAAGTAGTTCAACAATGCCAAAGGGTCGTTTCATTTCATACCTTTAGGCAAGGAAGTTAGTTTCTAAGGGGTGTGTTATCACTTAGTCTGAGAAAATTACTCAAGTATTGAGGTACCTCTTATTTAGTTAGTTCTAATAGTAAAAGTATTTCTAGGAGTCTCTACAAATGATATTCCCGGAGTCCCTCTTGAGAGAGAGATAAACTTTGGTATAAATCTCTTTCCATATACTAGTCCTATATCTATTCCTCCATATAGAATTTCACCAGCAAAGTTGAAAGAGCTTAAGGAGTAATTTAAAGATATCCTAGAGAAAGGTTTCATTTGGCCAAGTGTCTTACCTTGGGGCGCTCCAGTTTTATTTGTGTGGAAGAAGGATGATTCCCTTAGGATGTGTATAGACTACCGTCAATTGAACAAATTTACCATCAAGAATAAGTATCCTCTTCCAAGAATCAATGATCTTTTAGATCAACTTAATGATGATTCTTGTTTCTAAAAAATTGACCTCAGATAAGGCTACCATCAATTGAAAGTTAGGGAATGTGATATTCCAATCAGGACCCGTTATGGTCATTATGCGTTTTTGGTCATGTCGTACGAATTAACTAATGCACCAACAGCGTTCATGTACCTTATGAATAGAGTCTTCAAACCTTATTGAGATATTTTTGTTATCGTCTTCATTGATTACATATTAATATATTCAAGTAATACAGATGATCATGCTAGTAATCTAAGAATAGTTCTTCAGACTATGAAAGATAGATAGTTGTACCAAGTTCTCTAAGTGTGAGTTTTTGCTTGAGTCTGTGGCATTCTTAAGCCACATACTGTCTGCAGAGAGAATTAAAGTTGATACTTAGAAAATTGAGGCAGTGCAAAATTGTCCTAGACCCACATCTCTAACTGATATTAGGAGTCTCTTTGATTTAGCTGGCTATTATAAAAGATTTGTAGAGGGGTTCTCGTCTATTTTGTCTCCATTGACGAAGTTGACTCATAAAACCATGAAGTTTAAGTGGTCTGATGATTGTGAGAAAAGCTTTCAGGAATTTAAGAAGAGGTTAACTACAGCCCCAGTTTTGACTTTACCAAAAGGTACTCAAGGTTTTTTGGTGAATTGTGATGCATTAAGAGTTTTTTGGGTTGTGTGTTGATTCAGAAAGGCAAAGTTATATCTTATGCTTCTAGACGTTGAATGTTCATGAGAAGAATTACCCAAAACATGGTTTAGTGTTGGATACCGTAGTATTTGCTTTGAAGATAGGGCGTCATTATTTATATGGTGTTCATGTTTATATATTCACTAATCATAAGACCCTGCAGTATGTGTTCACTAGAAGCAACTTAAACTCAGATAGAGATAGTGGGTAGAATTACTCAAGGGTTATGAAATGAGTATTCTTTACAAGCCAGGTAAGGCTAATGTTGTTGTTGATTCCTTAAGCAGGTTGTCTGGGCAGCACCGCCTATGTTGAAGAAGGAAAGATAGAGTTAGAAAAAGAGGTGCACAGACTTGTACGTTTAGGTGTTAGACTTATGGATTCCACATAGAGAGGCATAGTGGTGACGAATGGAACAGATTCATCTTTATTGTCAAATGAAAGAAATGCTAGACCAAGATCCTATTTTGCCTTAATTGAAGGCAAATGTTCATAAGCAAAAGGTATTATCTTTTGAACAAGCGGAAGATGGTGCATTGAGGTATGAAGGTAGATTGTGCGTACAAATGGTGGGTGGACTTCAAGAGAGGATCGTGGAGGAAGCTCTCCGAATATTCTATTCATCCGGGTTCCACAAAGATGTATCACAATTTAAGAGAGGTGAATTGGTGGAGTAGGATGAAGACGGACATTGCAAAATTTGTTGATAAGTATCCGAATCACCATCAAGTTAAAGAAGAGCACCAAAGGCCTGGTGGCTTGACGTAGAATATAGAACTTCTGGAATGGAAGTGGGAGATGATAAACATGGATTTCATCAAAGGTTTACCAAGGTCTCGGAGGCAGCATGATTATGTTTGGGTTTTTTTGGATAGAAGGACAAAGTAAGCCCAATTTTTGCCGGTAAATACTACCCATTTGGTATAATATTATGCTAAGTTGTATATTTAAGAGGTGATAACACTACAGGGAGTTCCGGCCTCTGTCATTTCATATAGAGGTGCACAATTTACTGCATAGTTCTGAAAATCTTTTCAGAATGGCTTGGTTTTAAAGGTGAACTTAATTACTGCCTTCATCCTCAGACAGATGGGAAAGCAGAGCGCATTATTTAGACTTTAGAGGGTATGTTGAGGGAATGTGTGATTTATTTTAAAGGGAATTTGGATGATCACCTACCTCTAATTGAGTTTGCCTTCTCAAATTGTTACCACTCTAGCATCCAAATGGCTCCATATGAATCTATTTATGGGAGAAGATGCAAATCTCCTATAAGATGGTTTGAAGTTGGTGAATTAGGTTGATAGGACAAGATTTATTTTATCAAATTATGGAGAAGGTGAAAGTGATTCAAGACAGGTTGAAATCGGCGAATAGTCGTCTGAAATCCTACATTGATGTAAGGAGGAGGGCGTTAGAGTTCAAAGTAGATGATTGGGTGTACTTGAAAGTTTCACCCATGAAAGGTGTTATGAGGTTTGGTAATAAGGGGAAACTTAGTCCCCCTTATATTAGACCTTATAGAATACCCAAGAGGATTGGCAATGTAGCTTATGAGTTGGAGCTACCAGAAGATTTAGCAGTGGTTCATCCGGTATTTAACATCTCTATGTTAAAAAAGTGCATGGGCGATCCTTCATTGATTATACCGACTGAAAATATTGATATCAAAGACAACTATCTTATGAGGAGATTTCGGTTCATATTCTATATTGCCAAGTTCGCAAGTTGAGAATAAGGGAGGTTGCATCAGTCAAAGTCCTTTAGAGGAACCAATTTGCTAAAGAAGCTACTTGGGAAGCTGAAGAGGATATGAAAAAGAGATATCCACATCTCTTTGAATCCGGAGAAAATGCAAAGCAAGGTACTAATTTTCTTCTTAGTAATCTTTATATTATGAATGAGCCTGTTATTTCGTTGCATTTTCTTGTTGGGTGTTTGAACTACATGTTACCACCCTTACCCTTGTAAGAGTAATCTCATTCAAGGAAGAATGTTCCCAAAGAGGAGATATTGTAACATCTCACAACTAGAAAGTACTAGAAAGGAGTTTAAAATCTTGAAATAATTACTTTTTGAAAGTATTAAGGAAATTTGGAAATTTCTAACTAAGTTAAAGGTGAGTTTTTAGTCAACTTCAAACGACCATAAATTCTCTCTCAAGGTGAGTTAGGTGTGGTTCCAGATATGGTTGGAAATCTCTTGGAAAGATCTTTCCAACGCCGACTAGTTTTTATGAGTGAGTTATGCTTTCGGAAGTTGGGCTTTTAGATTAAGGAAAGTCTAATTTGGATTTGGGAAGTGTAAATTAGTCTTTCCTTTCCTAATTATGTTAATTCATTTTTAGGAATTATTTGGGGTAAAACAAGATTATTGGTCAGTTTAGAAAGTTAAAATTCACGTTACGGCTTGGAGTAAAGAGAAAAGAGGAGACAGGAGAACAAAAATCAAGAAACTCCAAGAACGTTCAAGCTTTGCGTGTGGATTTCGTTAGGAGTGATCCCTACAAGGTATGTGAAATCACATAGAGTTGGATTAGTTCACCCACGCGCCAATCATGTTTAAATTCGGCGAAATAATGTTTGATTTGAAAAGAAATCCTTTTAGTTCTTGATGAAATTCGTTTGAATTCTTGTGGGTTGTTTAGTTTAAACTTTTTGAAGTTTCATTCATGTTTTTGGGTTAAACTTTGGGTTGAATCTATTGTATATTGAGGGTAATAATGATCCTAAGAGTTTGGGAAAGAACCATGGAAGCTTAGAGGGTTTTGATATGAAAAATGAAAAAGGAAAGTCAAAGATTTTCTGGGACAGAGCTGGGGTGCCGCGCCTACCAGAGCGCCACAAAATTTCCTCTAAACATAGGCCTCTGACGCAAAGCGCCACAAAAAGCTCCCTAAACTTTGATTTATAGTTAATTTCAAAACTCTAAGGTAAGTCTAAACATCATGAAATCGTTCATAAACATGAGATCATGAACCTTGAATCCATAATCTAATTCATGGAAAGTTAAGATCAAAGTTAACAGAAGTTAAGAGTCACGTCTAGAAGTTAAGAAGCAAGTCAAAGCAAAGTTATTAGGTTTTAAAGAGTCTTTAAAAATGTTTTAACTTGTTTTTAAGACACTAGTTTCAAGTTAAGTGAAGAGTAAAGAGTTGAGATCATTTCTTCGAAAGAGTATATTGGCACTATGTATTCACAAAGAGTAAATGTTTTCACATTCAAATAATAAAGGAAACCGAGATTTCCAAAGAGCCTTTGAACTAGTTTTCATAAAAAGTAATCGCTTTCTAAAAAAGTAAGAAGGGAAACTTTGATTTTCAAGGTAGACTTTGAGCTAAATATTTTTAGCACTAATCTCAAATCACAGAAGAAATATGTTTAAAAGATAAGAGTCAATATATATGGGAGAACTATTGAGCACTGATATGGATGAGAGTTCAGACAACTCACAACCCCCATAAACCATGTAGCCACCATGGGTAGAAAAGGGTCATACTTTTTAGATGATTCCTTTAGTGTATTTTTAAGTGTAGACTAGTGGATCCACTTAGTAGTTCAGTATCTATACTAATGGCAAGGTATAATAGGGATCTGGCAGCGTGAGGCAAAATGATGTATCATCACTATACCTCTTAAGTGATGGTTGTCGGTTAGAGAAACTCTCATAGAAGTTAAATGTATTCTATATACACAGGTATTTGTATTTTTATATGCATATCAAAGTTATATTGTATCTTTGAGTACATACAGTTGACAACATATTTTAAAAATCATTTCCTTATATTGCACTTGTTTCAAATTGCTTTATATTGAAATGAGTTCAGTCTTGTAGAGTTGAGTGATCCAGGTATGTTCTTGAGATTTCCCTTTTCAGCCTTTGTATTGTCTATCATTCCAACTCGCATACTCGTACATTCAATGTACTAATGCCAATTGGTCTGCATCATATTATGAAGCACATGGAGGTAACTAGGATCGGCATCCGGCACACCGTTGATCCAGTGAGAACCTCAGAGTCAGTTGGTGATTAGGGTCCTGTCCCAACATCCATCTTTTCTTTTAGAGGCTTCATAGACACGTAGTATCAATTCTTTAGTCTTATGCAGTTAAAATTTAAACCTTTAAGTAACGAGTTGTCATTTTGGCTAAGTTAGTTTTCATGAGTGTTATCTGTTATGTTTACGTCTTTCGCTGAGTGTGTAAGCCAGGCCAAGGGTCCGCTCGAGGCTAGCAATAGTCTTCAAATTGTAGTCCCATCCAGGGTGTAGGCTCGAGGCGTTACAGGATTGGGTCTTGTAGAGCCTCAGCCAGCTCTTATTCCTCCACAACAAGTGCGGCAGTGACCAGCCCAACCAAGAAATGGGCTAGCCATTTACATAGACTTGGAGAAGGCTATCATTTCGTTATAAGCCATTCTAGGGAGCCTGAAGTAGTCCCTAACTCCAACTATACCAACATTGTAGGTTTATCCGGTACTACGGACTCCAAATATTGAGTTGCCGCAAGAACATATTCCTGCTCAATTTATTAATGCAGTCTGAGCTATGAAATTATATGATAAAAGATGCTCAAGGTTATGAGACTTACTCCTCCAAGGTTTTTTTGGAGTTGAAAGGGAGGATGTCCATGAGTTTTTGACGACTTTGAGAGAGTGTTTGTATACTTTGGGGTTAGTATAGTTGAAAAGAGCCTACTTTACAACATATAAATTTGATGCAGCATCACAACTAAAGTGTAGACCAGTTGGGTCAACTTCTTTGTCTTGGACTAATTTTTCTGTGGTTTTCTGATGTATGTTCAAACTGAGAAATGTAAATGATCGATCCGTGGATCGGCTTGATATGTTGGAGTAGGGCTCCATAATCCTATTGGGTATGAGCCCTATTTCATGAGATCTTAGTTCATGCTACAATGATTATTCCTAGAGAGCAAGAGACAGATTGTTTCTTTATCAGTGGATATAGTGTGCGGTTACAAATCAAGAAAGAGTCTACATCTTCATCGGGAAGATGTATCTTAGATGTTGTTGATCAAGCCCGAACCATAAAATAACTCCGTTGTGAGGCCCAAGGAGGCATCGATAAGATCACTTTTCACAATGCCAATGTTATTCGTACCTATTCTAGGGACAAAGATCCCTATGATATGCCTCGCCAGTGGTATCAACACATAGGTCAATCTTGTCGGTCTATCCAAAAGAGTCACTCCAGATCTCAGATGATGAGTAGTATAGTCAGGGTGATTCTAATGTAGGTCATAGTTCTTATGCAGTCTAAGCTCACCTCAATTACAGATATTCAAAACTCAGTGGCCTAGATTGCAGCAAGGATCCATGATTGTGTTGAAGTATCAAGAATGATTTTAGGAGCTCTCCAAGCATACTACAATTATTATTCCTAAAGAGAAGAAGATAGATGGTTACTTATTTCTCATTTAAGGTTGATGTTTCTATTGAGAAAGAGTCTATCGCTTTAGTAAGTTGAGTTGTCTTCGATTTTGTTTGTCATGCAAATACTATGAAGGAGAACCATGGCAAGTCCTAAAGGGTTGTGATAATATGGATCATCACAAGCTTACCTACATTGGTTCCTAGTTTAGGGACATAAACTCCTTGATAGGATACTCCCCCACCATATCACCACCGGATCAGGGTAAGCGCTCAGCCCCACGGCACTCAAGGCTATCAGATGGCATGTTAGTACAATTAGAGTTGTTTTGATGCAGATGATAATTTGAGGGGATCAAATTTGATTTCACCGAGATGTGGTGGGTTGTATTCTCAAGGGTATTTCATTAATGGTGAACTTTGTCTATTGTTCTAGAGAATGTCCTCGATGAGGAATGATTGCACTTCTTCACAAATTGCTCTGCCGATTTCAGTAGTAGCACCTCTAGCTTGAGGCATAGCCCATGGTATGGATCGTAGGATAATCACCAAAGGCGCGAGGAGAACAATTGGGAGGTAAGGTAGTAGGCAGATCAATTTCCTAGTTCTAAGAAGGATGAGGTCATCTATATGTAGTTGTAATAACCCGGTCGGCCATTTTTTATTTCTCTACGGATATTATATTTTTCTCCCTCGGGATGTAGACCCTTAGTCATTTTTATTGAGTTTTAAAAGTTGGTTATTAAACATTGACTTGAATTTTGAGAATATGATTAGTTTTAAGTATGTAAGGTTAAGTTGTTAAGAAAGTGGTTTTTGGTGTCTTTTGGTGCTTTGGTATCGAAATAGGATTTTGTTGATTCCATCAGTTTCTAAATGTGAAATCCGATCATTGATAGATGTCGGTTTCTAGTTCCAAGCATTTTGAGGATTTGAGATCCACATTGGTGAAATTGTCAAAATTTAGCCTTTGGGTTGACTTTGGTCAACATTCGTGGTACAGATCCATGATCAGGATTCTGAGTGTTTTGTTTGATTCGGGGAATAATTTTATCCCTAGGTGAGGTCTAGGTTGATTTTTGAGAGGTACCAAGTTTATTTTAGTCTTTTTAAGCGTAAGTTGGTTTCTTATGATTTTGATGGATATCAGATTAAACAGATTTGAGGTTGATGTTCTGATGGTTTCATGATTCTGGAACATCGAGTTCAATTGATTTGCATTTGTTATTTTTATGTGTGTGGGGTTTCGAACAAAAAGATCCTTTCAAAGATTTGGAATTCGGCTGAAATTGTTGGTCTGTACTTTGCTTCTGCGAAGGATAGTCCCATAAGCGAAATTTATTTTAGCGATGGGCTTGTCGCTTAAGCGACCTTCCCTTTTGCAAAAGAGGCATCACATAAGATACACCTATGTTTTTGGCAAGGTTCGTTCAAGCGATACCTTAGAGGGGTTTTTCTTCTTATTTCGGGGTTTAAGCCCGATTTCACCATTTTTTAACATAGGGAACCTTTGGTGGTGAATTTGGAGGGGATTTATGTACTAGATAAGTTGGGTAAACTCTCTTGATACGAAATCTTCAATCCCTTTGATTAATTTTGTGTTTTAACATGAAAATATGACGTTTTTATTTGTAAATGATGTAGATTTTAAGAACCCAAGTTCTTTGCAAAAATGGAGTTTGTGAATTGATTTTAAGTTTATTTCTAAATTGTTTTCCCTAGGGAGTTCATAAAAAATTGAGTAATGTTTTAAGTTATTAAATTTTAGATTTGTACCTGGATTTTAGATTAGGTTTGTATGTTGTTTAACCCACCTTTCAAGAAGATTGATGGGGGTGGGGGTATCATTTCCAAAAAATTATTGTAATTACATGGTTATTATAGATTGAGTGTCTTCTGGAAGGGTTTAGAAGGGGAAGACTCAACTACTAGAGTGATTCTTGATTGATTAAGGCAAATGACTTCCTGAATCTTGATTCTAGTTGAATTTTTATTTTTATTTTGATGATTGTGTGTTGGGAGTAATGAAATGAGGTGAAGGGTTGAAACTGTCCACTTGTTATATCTAAATGAATAAAAAGGTTTGAAATGAAAAAAGGGCTATGTGATGAACATGACGATGTGAATTTCCTTAGTGTAACCTTTGTTTTTGAATGATGAAATGCTTGAAAGCATAATTGTTGATTTGAATTATATGTTTAGGTCTCTCTTCCATGTGGTGTGATATTGCTTCTATGCATTTATTGTAAAAAAAACACTATGAGGCATTTGATAAGTTATTATGTTGAGGTCCTTCTTGTCGAATGTTATTATGCAAAGATCTTTGCCGATGAGTGTTAACATGTCGAAATCTTTGCCGGTGATTGTTATTACGCCGAGGACTTTGTCAGTATGTTTTATATGCCGAAGTATTCTCCAGCAAGTGTTATTATTCCTAGGTCTATGCCGGCGAGTATTATTATGTTGAAGTCTTTGTTGGCGAGTGTTATTATGTGGTATTCTTTGTCCATGAGCTTTATAGAGTCAATGGAGAACGATCCCAGCTATTGATTATAGTTGTTACTCCATACACTATATTTATGTGTGACTTAATTGTGGATTGTGATTGATGTAGTTGTTATGTGTGACTGCTCAACTTGTCATTGTGATTGACTTATTTGATGTTGAATTGTTACTTTTAGGTGTATGAGTCATGTATTGTAGAATTTCTAAGTTGGGATGATTTAGGTGTAGTTTATAATTTTAGGAGATTTGGTTGGAGTGTAAGGGGTGTTTAATTTCTAGCAAGTTTCTTTGTTATGTAGGTTGCTTGTTGGACACCGTGTTGTAGGTACTCACCCTTTTGCTTTTACACTTGTGTAGGTTTCGTGCTCGGATCTTTGTGATCTCTTTCTATTGAATTCGAGGCACGTCAAGGACTTAAAGAGGTAGCTCCTTTTCATTTGAGGGCCCCCTCTTTCCTTTTCTTACACTTTGTTCTATATTAGAATCAAAGATTAAGACTGGTATTTATTTATTAATTCTGCACTTATAAATTTACTAGCTTGTACATGTGATAACCAGATTTTGGGGGTTTTGTTGATAGAATAAGCTTTTTTACTCCTTGTTCGTGAATTTAATGTTTTTTTTGCTTTTGTTTCATTTTTGTTGAGTTGAGGCTGAGTAGTCTCGGTGGGAGAATGCATGTGCCTTCACGTCATATTTGGGTCGTAATGCTAGCTCCAATGAGGGAGGAGAATGACGTATTGCATCATTTAATCACATGTAAGATACTTAATTTCTATTCGTCGTTTCTCTAATTTATTTAATATGAGGTCTATATACTCGTATGTGTTTATTTATTAATCTTCCGGTCTGATTTTGCTTTCTGAGTATCTATCAACATCCTTAGTATATCAACCTCATGGCTGAGTCTTTTGTAGTGGATCAGGTGTAGAGATAATTTTTCATTATTATTTGATTGGTACCGTCATCAAAGACACAACTTCCAATGCAAGTGTCGATGATCATAACGTAGTATAGTAACCCAACCAAGGTTGGGTCGTTTCCACATAGAGTGGTGGTGAGAATTAATAGGAAAGTAAAATTTAATTCTAACTAATCGTAGATAAAGATATTTTCGAATGAATACATATTAAATCAAAGATAGGGTAATGCAACCGTCAATTATCGATGGGGTTTTGTCCCAAGTAACTAAAACCAACAAATACACAAGATTTCTAAATCAAGAAAGTCGAATTCTTGGGATGTGATTGGAATACGAAATAAAGAAGATTATTGGGTACATGTTATTGATAGAGAATTTATTGAGTAATTGTCACTAGGCTAGACTATAAGGGGGATAAGTTCTCTCTTGAGCAACTTACCTCATTTTAAATGGTTTCCTCTCGGACATCCACTTGACGCATGAAGCACAACCTCCACCTTAACCCACTCACTCTCTCGAGTTGAGTGTGTGGTTTGAGACTAGGGTTCACTCACTGGAGCTGAATCTCATGTCAACCCACTCCCACCAGCCATCAATTTAGTAGTCCTAGTTTCTCCACCTCTCTCTAGAGCAAGCCGAAAACACATATATATGAGATAATATTTGCAACCACAACCTCATTAAATTCATCCACAACTACTAAAAAAAATCACAATTACACTACGAATAAACTATCATCAAGCAAGACCCAACAACAAATTTACACCATATTCACAAGATCACACTCCCAAGAATTAGGGTTTTAGCTATACATAAACAATAGATACAAATTTTTACAAAAATGAGCTCGCATTCAAACGGCTATGAGGATTTAACTTTTCTTACAACCCTATAATGAAGAAATCAGAAGACCCAAGTCCAAATTCTCAGAGATAAAACCCTTTGAATCTTCAATTCTTCTCCAAAACCCTTCCAAACATAGAGCTCAAAAACTAAGATAAAAACTTGAAAATTCTAATATATAATGTTAGAACCTAAGCTAAAACACTCAACAAGTATTTATAGTATTCAAATATTAGTACTGCGATTAGACGCTCGGCGTAGTTAGTCGGAAGAGCCGATAAAATCGCTGATTCATCATTTGGTAACTTCATCACCGTCTTGCACTTGGCCAAAATATCTTCGTGTTCTGGATTATTGGGAGAGAAGGTACTGCTTCACGTAATATTTCAGCGAAGCGCCAAAAGATCCTTTGCACCGCCGATTTGATTCTTTCGTTCAGGGCTTAGCAAACCAGAACAATGGGCTATCTTCAGACCAATCAGCGAGTACCCAAGTTTATTCGTCTATATCAAGCCTTAATTTCTTCGTTCTTTTCATCCTTTTTGCTCATTTTTTCCATGTATAGTCCATGCTTTGCCTCAAACTCAACATACTTGAAACTCAAGGTTATTAATTACACACAAAAGAAGCAATTAAGGACACTATTTCAATCACATCAAAACCCGGAACTTAAACTTTTGTTTGTCCTCAAGTAAAACTCAAGTTCAACAGTTCAAAAAGGATGTGTCAAACAGTGATACATAAGATTCAATCATGAATGTACACAACAAGACTCAATTTACTTATGCAAGGATCAATTGTGTACCCAAATATTCAAGTTAAGAAACATCATTACCAAAGATTCTTAAGCTTGCAATTCTTGCTTCATATTCAAGTTCAAGCTCAACAAAAGAATTTGAATGCCTTCACACAAATGATGATTCCCCTTTACCACACAAGGGTATAATAAATTAAAGTTTAAGAATTAGATACAACTCTAACACTCAAAAAATGAACTCAATGCATGCTTTCACCCATAGGTTTGTCCGTATTTTTCTATTAACATTTGTTTCAGCTTTTTCATGATCAAAAAGGTCTTTTAAGGCTTGTAATGGGGCTGAGTGCAAAGGTATGGTCATTTAGGCTCAATGACTATGATCCTTATGAAAAGTGGTGCTCACAACACTTTATTTCCTTTCTTTTATCAAGTTGATTAGTGCTCACAAGTCATCCATTTACCACTGTTCCATAGTGTGTTGGAAACCACACTTTTGTTTTTGTAATTTTCAAACTTATTTCATAACTTTTTCTTTTTCATACTTTTGTTGTCCTCTTTTCTCTTTCTTTTTTTATATGGAGGGGTTCAAATTTTCTCAACACAATGGGTTGTTGCGATCTTTCTTGAACTCTCTTGACTTTCTTTTCTTTTCACCACACCCCTACTTAAGCTTTTATCCTAAGTTGACCATGCTATTAAGAACAAATCTAGAAGAGTATGGGTAAAAGGTTAACAGAGGTCATGTTTTTGTCAAGTTTCTTTCAAAGAACGGTAAAACTCAAGGGGTGTCATTAGAGGTTCACACACTCACAAGGTAGGTCACAAAAGAGGTTTATGTCAAATTGTCTCACACCCTGTAAAGTTGCGTAAGATCATATCAAGAGAAAATATTACTTAGTCAAAAACCAATCGGGCAAATTCTAGGTGTTGTCATGCATGGTTCAAGGTAAGCTAATAACACTAGGCATCAACACTAAAGTCAAAAAAGACTCCACACTTTTTTTGATGTGCAATGGTAATTGCAAGAGAATTAATTTTGTAGTTTGCTATTAAAATGTTATGCAAAGAGTTCACATACATTCTATGCAACTTTATTTGGCCTCGTTGTAACCATATATTCATTTTCATTCAATTGCGAGCACTATTTAGGTCATCCGTATTGATTGAAACCAAGACTTAAATTTGCCTAACAACAACCACATTTCAAGTACATACAAGAGGTGGTCGAAATTTATGAAAAAATTAAAATTTTTCTGAAGGGTTAAAATCATTTTTCAATCATAACTAAAAGGGAGCCATACACTCAATCATCCACAAAAACATATAGAACACATAAGACAAAACAATCCAAATATTAACAAAATGCAAACATCAATAACACAAAAAAGTGGGCCTCACCCCACCACACTTAAAAGTTATTTGTCCTCAAATGCATATAAAAGTATCCAAAATGAAGTAATAGAGAAAAACTAAAAGAAGAAGGTAGAGAGGGATCATGTCTACCCCACAACTTTATATGTCTGGGCTTTGCTACACGATGCATCAGTGCTCAGATTGACCTCAGAAGGACTAGCTCTACTGGGTCTAACAGTCGGTGTTATTGCTAAGAAAGCCAAAAGAGCAACATTTATCATGATTTCTTCAGTCTCGGTCCAATCCTCATTGGAATCTTCTTTAGTCTCCACAACCATCTCTTCGTCAGTTACTGCCTCCGATTAAGGATCGATTGCCTTCTCCGTACTATGCTCCTCTCTAGTAGTGGTCTGAGGCATCTCTGACGTATCTGGAATCTCCACCACTCCAAAGATCATGGACATATCAGTAGACTTCAAGTAGTAAACATCTTTCCTTAGCTCAACAAAGGATCCTTTTAAAGCCATCACCTCCTATGTGGCCCATTGATCACACTCACACCTAGTTATATTGGTTTCTAGGGTGTAACGGTAGTGCTCGTTTGTGTAACATCATCATTGAAGGCAATCTGGATCATTCTGGAAATGGAGGTTTCAAGACTTCTCGCTCGATAATCGGCAGACTTGGCCTATAGTTCCATCTGGATTAGGGATGCCCGAGTCATTTTATCACGGGAGGCAACATCGATAGTAGATGAACCTGGAGTGTCAGTAGGAGTAGTAGTGGCATTATATGTACCTAAGTCCTAGGGGTCGGAGTAGGCAAAGATGCCTCTGCAGGTATGGTATTTATGGCCACAAGAGTTTCCTTTTTCTTCCTCTCTGCTTGATCATTTAGTTACTCAGCTTCGATTCTTCTGATATCTGTGGAAGATGTGTGAGTTACTTCCACATACTTCTTGGCATCTCTAGGTACCCGCTCTCTTTTGCACAGAGTAGTGATCAACAATGGAAATGAGAGAGTGATACGGTTGTGCTTTGCACGCATATGGATCTCTGAAGCAATGAGAGTCCCCAAATTTATCTAGTTTTCTTCATAATGCACCCCAGACAAGCTGCCTTCCAAGGAGAAGAATTGATTCATTTTTGGATGGCATAATTATGGTGCTGATGAACCTGAACCAGTATCTTGCAACTACGTTCAGATCTTTCTTTTGAATTGAAGCTCCCTCTGCTAACCATTTGGGAGCATCATCATCTAAGATTAGCGGGTCTAACCACTTTTTCATCTCATGAAGTTTCTCTTTTCTGATCAAATAATGGCAGTGATCCTTAATCCAAGTAGACATGCCCAAGACAATGTCTATAGCCTCGTTGTCATAAGCTAACATCTTTCCTCTGACAGCTATATGGTCAATTGCTTTGAAATGATGTTGAGCCTCTTCCTTTGAGGCACTCATGCACTCTGCCTTGTAAAATTCCATGACCCACCTTGGTATATACGAGCCACGAGGTCTTTTAAAGATTTGGAATTTGTGATGTTTCATACACTCTATTATCTCTAGATGTCTATCGATGACCCCATCAATACACAACAATTTTTCCTCAATGATCAGTCTCATCCCCCTTAGACTTTAATATATTCGTTGACTTAATCGGAGGGTCCTGTACTGGAGGTGCCAGTACTATTGCCTATTCTCGAGCTTAAGGGGTCGAAGTGGTAGACTAGGAATGTTTGATCCGAGACGGATCATTCAACTTTTTAGATCACAACTCTTTTCTCCGTGTATCCATTAGTTCATCTTCATCAGAACCCATATTCTCACTGTCATATGTGTTGTGGTCATTGGTATAAAAGTCAGCACTGTCGGAGCTTGCATGTTATAACTCTAGGGTTTTGTCCTTGCCATTATCTTTCCCACTACTTGTGCCAAATTTAGTGACCTTGCCCCTGGATGCAGTTGCATTCTCATTGATTGTAATCCCTTTTTATTTTCCTTTGGGGAGGCTGTCTGGCCATGTTTTCCAAATATCAGAGAATAGTTCGCAAAAACATCTAGGCACAGAGAATTAACTATTGCCAGTCTCGCCGATAATTTAGGTGAGGCACTGAATTGTTTTGACAAACAAAAATTTTATTGGCTAAGCTATCAATACAGATTGGTGATGTGGCCTCACTTTCGGTGATTCGCTTATAGCTTTGGGCGATACAAGACTAGTTCACTAAAAGCTCCGATATATCATCGGATTGGGGGTGCAGACAAAAGGGCGAGACAAGAGTACTTTTGGCAAGACGCCAAATGCTTTTTTCAACCAGATGGGTCAAACCAAAAGTTACAGACTCAATCATCAAGTTTTACAGAAACTATGGGCGAGATGGACATATTAGGTGATCCGCCGAGTAATTTGGCAAGCTCGACTTAGCTCGCCAAATAGTCAAACGTGCCTTTTTTCACCATATTCACGAATTTCAACCCCGCAACCCCCTAAATTACAATTAAATTATGCAATAATACAATTAAACTCGTAACAATACAAATTGAACAAATCAAACACTACGAACGCATAACCCAACAAGATTTAGCTTAATGTGCAACAAAAATGGAGTTTAGAAATCAAGATAAAATGGCCAAGGTTTAAAAATTGGAAACAAGCATTTAAACATCTTAATCTTATCAATAAATCCCAACACACAGTAATATGATAATATCATTTCAAAAGAGTACAAAAATTGTGAAAGTGAGCTTGGGATTCGGAAACCAACCTTATATGCCAATTACAATATGATTTAAATACTAGATGGAAAATAACTTCTTATTCCTAACACTAATCAAAACCTAAAATACTTTTTGAAAGCAAGAATATTGAAAATACTTACTTGATCCGAGTTTATAGATTTTAAAAGCGAGGGAATGTCAAGATCTTGAACTTTTGGTGCTTTTGGCCATATATGTCCATCTCCTCAACTTTCATTCATTGACGTTAATAAAGTTCACTGAACTATTCGGTGGAACGCCGAATGGTCGCTTATTTCTCAAATTTTTACAGGACTTTCTATAAATGTGAGGATCCAAATAGTGATGTTAGTCGAGCACACATAATAGGTTGGTGAATCACTGACTGACCATTTTTCTCGCCAATCTATACTTTTAAAACTCTTTCTGCCATTAAACCTGCATCACTAACACACTATTATTCTAACATATTAATCGAAAGTGATAACACCTTGGGTTGCTTCCAAAGAAGCGCCTTACTTATAGTCGTGGCACGACTTTACCTTTTAATCTTGATCAGTAGGGTAGAGATGAGACATCACGTGGATTTTAATCTCTAGTAATTGTATTGGTATGAATTGGGAAGCAGTTTTCTCGTTTATCCATGAGACAACTTCTTTTATCTCTGCTATTTGTCCACCCTCACCCATTTATGCTTTCGCATTCTTGCGAGGGTAGTTACCTTGATCATTACCATTATTAGTTGTTCCCAATTCCACAATTTTCCTCGTTACTAGATCTAGCTAGGTCAACAGTGTTTTTAAAATGTGCTTCCCTTTAGTATCATAATTGGGTCTGGACAGATTATCGAGATGTGTTGTTAATGCTAGGGAAGTTGCGAGAGAACTCCTAGAAATATCTGGTCAGTCATTATTTTATTTTACGGACCAAGATTTTTATAGAAGTAGTCCAATAGCACGTTTCTTGAGATTCCATGAGTTGGGTGCTGATGGAAAATTTCGTTAAATTATACCCACAACACATGGATTGACTCATTCTCCTATTGTCTGAAACTCAGGGTGTCATCCCTAAGAGACATCATCCTTTGAAGTGAAAAGTCCATTTAATATTTGTTTCTACTAGACATGATCCTCGTTCCTACCAGAAAAGCAAAATAAACTATAACTAAAAATTAAAGTTAGTAAAACTACTTATAACAAGAACAAAACAATTTCTACTTAACTACATATTATCACATAACACCATTCCCCGACAACGGTGCCATTTTAATTGGTAACGTCATCAAAGGCACAACTTCCAATGCAAGTGCGACAATCATATCGTAGTATAGAAACCCAACCAAGGGTTGGGGTCATTTCCATGGGGAGTGGTGGTGAGAATTAATTGAAAAGTTAAATATAGTTCTAACTAGTCGTAGCGAAAGATATTGTCGAATAAAACATAATAAATCAAAGATGGGGTGATGCAAGCGTCAATTATCGATGGGGTTTGTCACATGTAGCAAAAATAACATAAGAGCTCTAAATTAAGAGAGGGGGATTCTAGAGATGTGCTCGGAATATGGAATAAACAGGATTATTGGTTACATGCTTTTGATACAGAATTCATAGAGTAATTGTGACTAGGTTAGACTTTAAGGAGGATAATCTCTGTCGAGCAACTTACCCTGTTTCAAATGGATTCCTCTCGGACACCTACTTGCCGCATGAAGCATAGCCTCCGCCTTAACCCACTTACTCTTTCGATTTAAACCTAATTTCGACCCACTCCCACTGGCCATCAATTTAGTAGTCTTAGTTTCTCCACCTCTCTCTCTCGAGCAATCCGAAAACACATATATTAGATTATATTTTCAACTACAACCTCATTATATTAATTCAAAATGCTAAACAAAATCATGATGAAGCTACGAATAAACTATCAGCAAGCAAGACCCAACAACTAATTTCACCATATTCACAAAATCACAGCCTGATAATTAGGGTTTTATCTATATATAAACAAGATATAGAAATTTATACAAAAATGAGATGGAATTCAAGTCGGTATGAAGATTTAAGTATTTTTACATCCCAATAATAAAGAAATAAAAAGACCCAAGTTGAAATCCTTGGAGATGAAACCTTTTGAATCTGCAAGTTCTTCACCAAAAACCCTTCCAATCATAGACCTCAAAAACTAAGATACAAACTGAAAAATTCTAATAATGTTTTATACTAATCTAAAACACTTAACAACTGTTTATAGTTTTTTAAGATTAGTGTTGCAGCGGGACACTCAACATAGTTAGTCGGAATCTCTTATCAAATAGGTGATTCACTTTTTCGTAACTTCATCGGCGTCTTGCACTTGACCCAAGCATCTTCGTGTTCTCGATCATTGGGCAAGAAAGTACTACTTCACTTCTTTTCACTGCCAATTTGATCCTTTCCTTCAGGGCTCATCACACCGGAGCAAAGGGCGATCTTTAGACAAATTAGCGAGTCGCTAAGTTGAATCGGCAATCCTCAAACTTTCATTTCTTACTTCTTGTAATCCTTTTTGCTCGTGTTTTCCAAGTAGTATCCATGATTTGCCTCAAACTCAAAATACCTGAAAATCAAGGTTATTCATCAGTAATTGAGACAAAACAAGCAATTTAGGACACTATCTTATCAAAATAAAGTTCTAAATGAGTCTGATATGTGGACTCCTCACTATTCATCATTATGACACTCGAGCTGACCATATTATGTTTGATATGCTTGATTTTATTTTTTTAGGCATATACTTCTTTATCCCCCTTCTGTGGCCTTGGATTTCTATCTTATGAATATTATCTAAGCCATGTGTAGTAACCCTCAAGTTGTGCAGTGGGGTTCTTTAAGTAAAATAACAACTAGGTTTATCTCTTCATTTTAAGCCTGAAGACTATTGTTAAGTGCACATATGTCTTCCCTATCTATCCATATCGCCTTCCCCTTGAGCATGACATAGATTTATTTATTCAAATTGAGTCGGGTACTTGTTATATCTATGTTCCTCCTTATCATATGACATCTTTAGAGCTGAATGAGTTGAATGATTATCTTCGTGATCTCTTGGAAAGGAATTCATTTGACGAAATGTTTCACCTCCTGTGCCCTAGTTCTGTGTGTGAAAAAGGAGCATGAGTCCATGCTTATGGATTACAAAAAATTAAACAAGGTGGTGAAAAATTAGTGGAATCTGATACATATCAATTATTTTTATTACCCGCTTCAGCGTGTTGTGGTGTTAAGATTTATATGAGATTCGGCTACCATCATCTTCTAGGTGTCTTCCCTAAAAAACATTTAGGACTCATTACAACCATTATGAGTTTCTAGTTATGTTTATAGATCTCATTGTTGTATACTCATGGAGCAGGGAGAAGCACGAGCAAGATCTGATCACTGTGTTGTAGACATTAAGAGATTAGTTTATCTATTCCAAATGCTCGGAGTGCAAGTTCTTCTTTGAGTATCTAGTATTCTTGATCCACGTGGTGTCATACTATGACATTATAGTTTACCATATGATTATTGAAGTTATTCTTTTTGGGATAGGCCCACCTTAAGTAATGAGATCCGGAGCTTCATTAAGTTGGTTGGATACTACTGATATTTTGTCGATTACATATTTACAATTGCAGCACCATTAACTTAATTACTTATCTCTATGTTCATTTTGAGTTGTCAGATCGGTGTAAATCTAACATTCAAATCACAAGGAGTATGTAATTCATTATCCTATTTTGAACTTCAACTTGAGGGTGAGAGGTTCTAGTGTGTATTGCGACACATTCGGGGTTGGTTCTTGTTGTTTTTTGTTGCAGCGCGGTTCTGTGATAACATATGCGCCGAGCCAACTTGATAAGACATTGTTGCAATTAATTACTATTTCATAGAGGTTATTGTTGCTGGATTTAGAGATTCTTGCAACTGATGCATTAATTAAAGGTTTATATTGTTTCTTTTAAACATACATGTAGTTTCTTACATTAATTAACTTTTTTCTTTGCATTTAATTGTTTAGTTAAATCTATTAACTAGGGTTATTGGGGCTAGATAGGGATAAGGATACTAATTTTTTTCACACAAAAATCGTTGTACTAAGGTGTGATCATTGTGCATTAAGGTTTTCCCGTAAAGATTGTATTTCAGTAGTTGCAAATATAATGAACTCGTATGGATTATACATGCTTATCAAAAAATATTAAGATGGGGAGAAAGAATCAATTTTAAGGATTAGGGGCTAACAACCCCCCTTCTAATAGCTTGATCTAAAGATAAGATGGGTGACAGAAGATCTATAATTATGATCAAGTTAAATCCACACTCAAGTGTCGAAAGGACTTAAGGTGGATTCCTTCTAATTGAATCAGGAGACTTTAGAGGAATTACTAATTCACTAGTCTTTCCTAATGAACACATATGTATGAGTTGACAACAAATTATCTGATTGAATTTTAATAGCTAAAAATTATAGCACTAGTTTTCCTTTAATATTGATACAAAAAATTCAAATTATAAATCATATATTATTATAAGTGGAAAGCACCCAAATGAAAAGTTAAATTACCATTTTTTCTCCTCGATTAAATTAAAATTTGAGTAAATATAAATATTTTAATTACATAATGGTAGAATTTTAAGTCCTTAAGTCCTTTAATAATTAAATTATTATTTTCTTGATAAATGAGTGCATTTATATTGTTTTTAATCATAATCATGAATCTCATAATGGAAGAATTTGAAAAGTTATGATATAGAAAGTCATTCATCACTTTAATGCAGAATTCAATTTCAGAAAAATTTGAATATAAAAAGTCATTTCCTAATGCTATTTAAGAAACAACTTACAAAGATTGAAGCTCACAACAGGAAATCGAATTGACGATATTGCACAATTCAACATGAGAAGATAAGAGAGTTAGAAGTTGCAAGTGAGGATAACCAAAAAAAGCTGAAAATTGGTAATTCTTTAAGAAAAATAGCAACGGAAAAAATAAAGTAAATTTAATACATGTGTAGTATTAAACAATGAACATTCTTATGTTGATATTTGTCTCTAACAATAATAAAGTTTTCTTTTCAGAGGACTTTCTTTGCAATATCCTCAACTTTTTGTTCTTTCTTTCTTTCTCCATTATAAATTTTTCCTCCATGATGCATTTAGAGTTGTATGGGTGTTGGACTTGAAGTACAAATATCAATTTAAGGTATATCTAGAGATTTTCTTATCGTGCATTTAAATGAGAATCATTACTTTTGTGTTATTCTTTTTTCCACATACTAATATATCATATGTTTTGACTTAATAACATAAAAATGTAACTTATTATTTTAGTTACCAAACTAAATTTTGCAGGTTCATCAAATGTCTAATTTTTGACATACAATAAATAAGTTATTTGAATACATTGATTATTAATCTACTTTAAATTATATTGTTTTTGTTGAATAGCTTGTGATACTGTTTAAAATGTGATTTTGATAGTAATTCATACGGTATATAATTAATGCTTTCACTGGACTCACTGCAAAGCCCATGTCCAGAACTAGTTAGTTTAATAAATACCCCCATTAAACCCTCCTAAAAAATTAACATTGTATCAAATTAACTCAACAAAATTGGGTTATTATATATGACAATCACCATCTTATACCTGAGTGAGGGTGTAAATAAAACTACAGCGTAAACAACATACACTTTCATGCAGAATTCTTGAAGTTTCATAAAAAATAAAAGTTATAAAGACAACAGGATTTCATATTAAAAGCTAACTCAAGCATGTATAAAATTTGTAGACATGAAAATGTTCTTACATATCTTAAACACTATAAGTTATTGAGAAAGGTCTAGTCTTTACAAGAAAGGATAACAAGAACTTTTTTTGGAACCTTGGAGATGGATTCTATTGAAATCCCTAGTATTCATATTAAAGAACCTTGTTAGAATTCCGTAACTATCAAGCATAATAACTTAGATTGAATTTACATGGAAGTTTGTAGGAGGGACTTACCTTTGTATGAAAGGTTCAGAAGGAGAAAAACCTTGCTTAATGCTTTAAAGAAATAGAATGGGACGAAAAATCTAATAAAAATGGGGTTTAATGAAATCTCACTATTTGATGCCATCAGATGTATCCTTCAATCCTTGAGATGAAATCTTAGTTTAAATCTACTAGAATGAATTGGGATGCTTTCAACATATGTTGAGTTGATAGGGGACCACAAGTCACATTGCCACTCACTGGAAATTGGTTGGTTATATAGAATTAGTATGAGGTAGGGTATGGCCTCTACATATCACTAGAGGGGACTGCATATCCTAGAGAATCTCTAAAACAAAATGGCTTGCGAATTCCATTGAGTTGTGCCATAACATGAGGTTCACATCAGTGTGATGCAGTGGCTTCTCCGTGTATTAAGCCCTTTAAAGTTAGATCTCAAACAACAAATGGTCCAACCCAGAATTTTTAGGTACAAGCTGCTGCAAATCAATTGGGAGGTACCAAAAAGGAGGTTTGGTTTTTTGGTGATAAAGTTCAGCCTTAAGCCGTGAAGAAATCTAAAAGCACCCTGAGAAATACCCTCAAGAAAAGTTCAAAATCTCCCAAAATCATATTTCTATCAAACTTTTCTAGTACATTTATCCTAGCCAAAGCGGAGGTCTGGTTGTACCGGTTATAAAATTCAGCTTAAGTGGAAGGAAATCATAGGTATGATGTCATCAAGGCAGACCTTCCTTGCTGAAGCATTGTCATGGGAGAAAAAAAGTCTTGTCATAGCAGACCTTCCCTATAACCTCCAGATTTGGAGATGCGTCATCACTGGAGAGAAATTTATATTTCTCGCACAGATGCAGCATCGCTGAAGCAAAAAAGTGTAGGTTGTGTGGTTTCACCAGACAGAGCTGACCAGCAAGTTCAACAAGTACTCTGTGACCTAACAAATCTGGAACAAAAAGGGATTATGATCACAACTATATAGGAAAGAAAAAAGTCTAATAGTGCTTTGTTGTCTCTTCCAGGTTGTGTGATATTGCTTGTATGCATTAATTGTAAACACTGTGATGAGGCATGTGATGTGTTATTATGTTGAGGTCCTTGCCAACGAGTGTTATTATTCCAAGATCTTTGTGGTGCCTATCATCATGATGAGATCTTTGATGGTGAGTGTTATCTCTTTGTCGGTCAATGTTATTATGCTGCGGTATTTGATTCTTCGCTTTCTTTTCTTTAGATTAACGATACTAGCCTACAGTCTGAGTGTCTACGAATCGAAGCTAGTTTAGTAACCCAACCAAGGGTTCGGGCCATGTCCCAAGAGAGTTGTAGTGAATGTAGTAGCTACTTAGAATTCCCTTCAAAATAGTGATAGTTTAAGACATTTTCGAATGTTAAAACAAATTAAATTTGGTTTGTGACACCAAAGTGTCAAATATCAAGATTTGTTTGTCACAAGTAGTTGAATGCAATAAAATAAATGAGAAACAAGTATGGGAGAGTGTTCTTGGGGTGTGATCGACATATGTGAAGATACAAATGGTGGGTACATGCTTTTCGGTAGCTAATTTCGCAAGACAATGATGAATATGGTAAGCTTTAGGTTAAAGCAAGTTCCCTCTCGGGCAACTTATACCATATCAAATGAGTTCCTCTCGATCACCCACACGTCTAAACTATCCAGCCTACAACTTATCCACAATCGCTCTTTCAACGGGTGTGCATAAATATGGAACTAGGGCTCACCCTCTCATACTGAACCTTATGTCGACCCACTCCTTAGGAGATCATTATAGTAGCCTTAGTTTCACGAGCTCTCTCAAGCAAGCCGAAAACACATGGGTGGTTTAATATTTGCAACTACAAACTCATTAGACTAAACCACAACCATTAGGTGAAATCACCATGAAAATGCAATCTAAGCTACAAGAAAGCAAGACCCAATAAATTAATAACCCATAATTGCTACAACACACCCCAATAATTGGGTTTTTAGCCATACATCAAGCAATAATAGAATATACTTAAAATGATAAAGGAATTAAGTGGGTATAAGAGATTAAACCTTAAAAGTAGCAAATGATGCTAAATAGAGAAGATCCACTTCTGAAATAGGAAGAAGAGATTATTTCTTCAAGCTACCACAAAAACCCTCTCCAAACATGAGAGAAAACTTACGAACTAAGTTTCTAAAATAAAATATCAAGTGTAATTCTTTCACTCTCTAATTTCTATCCTAAAAAATAAAAGAGTTCAATATTTATAGACTTAAGAATTGTGCTGGCAAATCTTTTCGGCAGAGTTAGTCGTGATTCAGAGAATCAACCTTCATTCATTTCATCGCCGCTTGAAAGTTGCCTTCATTGGCTATGTGTTCTGGATCTATGGGCGGAAATCTTCTGCTTTGCGGAATTGATCGGCAAATCTTTGATTACTCCTTTTCGTCGCCTTTTGATCTACTTTCGTCAGGGCTCACTTACTGTAACAAAAGGCAGAACTTTGCTACACGACGGATCGTAAAGTGTTATTGGCGATGCACACCTTTTAATCTTTAGCTCTTTTTCTCCATTTTGCGCCTAAGTATCCATGCTCCTACCAAATCCTCAAATACTTTAAACTTAGGAGTTTTTATCAGATATCAAGATATAATAAACAATCGAGGACACTATTTTCCATAAAATAAGGCCCTAGATAAGTCAAATTTGAGGACTCATCAACACCCCCAAATTAAATTTTTGCTTGCCCTCAAGTAAAACTCATGTTCAGTCGTTCAAGTAGGATGTCTCAAATAGTGCTACACAAGACTCAATCATGAATATACACGACAAGACTCAAATTACACATGCATAGCTCAATTGTATACTAAAAGATTCAAGTTGTGACACACCATTACCAAAGATTCTCGAGCTTACAATACTAGCTACTAATGCAGGTTCAAACTCAACAAAAGTATCTAGATGCCCTAACACAAAGAATGATTCCATTTTCACATACGTAGATTTATAAACATAGGATCAGGAATCTAATGCAACGCTCGCACTCAAAAACAGGAACAAAATGCATGTTATCACCCATAGGTTTGCCCTTATTTTCCAATTGACTTTCGGTTCGGTTTACTCAAGATCAAAAAGGTCTTTATAAGGCTTGTAATTGGGGCTGAGTACAAAGGTATGGTCATTTAGGCTCAATGGATTTTTCCTCAATGAGATGTGAATTTCTCAAAACATATCCCCTCTCATTTTCTTCATCAATCCTTAGTCAAGTTCATTTAAGTCATCTTTTTATTCTTCTCCATGGATTTCATGGAAATCCGATTTCTTTTTGTTCTTTTATTCCATAACCTTCTTTTCATTCTTTTTTATGTATATATGGAGGGTTTCTATTTCTCTGCAATACCATGGGTTTACGGGAATTTTCTTGCACTTCTTGACATCTCATTTTCCATCTTACAACACCCCCAACTTAGGGTTTTGGCCTATGTTGGTTATTCACTTATATCACATCTCAAGAGGAATATAGGTGATGGATAACGTAAGGTTTAGGTTTCATCAAGGTTTTTCCAAATAAGAGGTAAGTCCCAACAGGTGTTCAAGAGAGTTTCACACGCTAACGGGTAGGCCACAAAAGAGAGTTATATGTCAAACTTGGCTTACACTCTTTAAAAGTTGCCTAAGATCATCTCAAGAGGACACCTTTCTAAATCAAAGAGACTAATGGGGAAAATTCTAGGCTTATTCATGCCAAAGTTCAAAGTAAGCTCATCACACGAGACATTGAAACTTAAGTCAAGCCGTACTATACACTTTCACTAATATGTAATGGTCATTGCAAAAGAATCAATTAAGTAATTGGATAATCACAATGAGATGCAAAGAGTTTACACATTCTATATGTAACTTTATTCGTTCTCGTTGTAGCCGCACATTCATGTTTTTTTTATTTAGAGTATTTTTTAAGTCATCGGTATTGATCAAAACCGAGATTTAAATTTGTACAAGAACAGTCACTTTCAACACAAGAGGTAGTTAAATTTCAAAAGTGAATTTTTTTTAGAATAGTCAAAATTATTATGAAATTAGGACTCAAAAGAGAGCCATAAGCTCAAACAATCCGCAAAAAGCAGATACAACATTTAAAACAGACAACCCAGATAAATCTCAAAACACAATTGCAACAAGCATTCAGAATAAATAAAATAGTCAAAACAAGCAAATCAAGGTAGGACTCACCCTACCACAAATAAGGGCTTTTGTTCTTAAGTGTAAACAATTGTAATTTACAAGCTCAAATGACATAAAACTGAAAGGGAGATAGAGAAATGTCATGCTTGTGCATTCTTCCCATTTCAAAAGGTACCGTAAGTGTGTTCTGTCTGGTGACTCATTTCCCTTATGTTACATTCGTCTGTCATATGAGTTCAGTGTTTTACCGGGGGGGTCGGGGGGGATGGACAACTTTCATTTTGCAGTAGTCGCTCTAGATTTGACTAGCTCGGTGCTGATATAATTCTTGATCATAGATAGCTACAATACCTAATAGATGCAGGCATGTTTATGGTTGTATGTGTAGAGATGCCAATTTGGGGATGCTATTTTGAGAGCTTTCTTAAGATTATATATGCAATCGACAAGCATAGTAAAGATCACAAATCTAACTAGCACTTTGCCAATGGGTGTACATGTCCGCCAAATGGATAAAAATCTTCAAGTCATGCAGGAATCCTAACGGTGGTCTCCATCGCTACCACCAACACTGTTAGCGATTTTCCAATAAATTCTCTAGCTCGCCGAGTTTTACAGTTTCCAACTTGGCATATTTTTAAGAACAGTTGGTTGCTAGAATTTAGTTTACCGAGTGTCTTGGTGATTCTCCAACTGAACATATTAAGAATCCCCAACAATTTTGTACGAGTATCTTCTACACTACAACCTGTAATACCAAATCTATTAGTTTATCAATACTAGAAAAAATAAGAAAAAAAATAACAAAGGTTTTTGGGGTGCCTCCTAAACAACGTCTTAGTTAACATCGTGGCACAACGCGGGAGAACTTAGAAAATCTCTTCCAGGTACAATTCTTCAATTAGAGATCCTAATAATCCCCGAGGTACAGTTTCAAACGCTGACTATTCACCTTAAATGGAGGTCCCGCTTTGCCCACAACCTCTATGGCACCGTTTGTGAATACACGAGTTACTCATAATGTTCCAAACCATTTGGACTTATTTTTACCAAATAATAATCTCAGTCGTGAGTTGTACAATAATACCCAATCCCCTATATTGAATTCCCTCTACACTATCTGCGCGTCATGCCATTTCATCAGTTTTCCTTTGTAAATGGCCTAGCATTAGTATGATTTGCGCCGGAACTCATCTAGTTCATTCAATTGTGTGAGCCGCTCTTTTGAAGCTTTTTCCAAGTATAGGTTTAGAGCTTTCAAATCCCATTGTGTTCTAACTCCATGGGCAGATTGCACGATTTCCCGAAAACTAGCTGATATGGGCACATTCCTATAGGTGTTTTGTAAAAAGTTTGATATGCCCATAGGGCATCGTCAAGCTCTCTAGACCAGTCGGTTCTATTTCTGTTCACCTTCTTAGCTAGAATAGTTTTGATTTATTGATTTGACATCTCAACTTGGCCTCTTGTTTAAGGATGATACGGATTTGCAACTTTGTGTTTCACCCCTTATTTGCTCAATGCATTTGAGAACCATTTGTTGCAAAAGTGTGACCCGCCATCACTAATAATTGTTGTAGTAGTACCAAACCGTGCAAAGATGGATTGCTTCAAGAAATTGACAATGCTCTTTCCTTCATTTTTTGGAAGTGCGATAGCTTCCACCCATTTAGAGATACTACACAACTACTAAGATGTACTTGTTTCCAAATGAAATGGAAAATGGGACCATGAAATAAATATCCCAAACATCAATAATTTCAATTTCTAAGATGGGTGTGAGGGGTAGATCGTGGCTCTTCAATACTCCCCCTTGTTGTTGACATTGGGGCGTTATTTTCAAATTCGTAATCATTTTTGTAAAGTGACGGCTAGTAATAACCACTTTGGAGTACTTTGGCTATGGTGTGGTTCCCACTGTGATGACCTTCAACTGGTGATGTGTGGCTGGCATAAAGGATGTATGTTGCTTCCTCTGCTGAAACACACCTTCTGATGACATTGTCAGCACACTCACGAAACAAATATTGCTCATCCCGTAAATATTTTTCGACATCAAACAAGAACCTTTTTTGTTGGTAATGGTTTAATTTATCTCGCATCAATCCACATACAATATAATTAGCAAAGTCAGTGTACCATGGTGTGTTTGAGAGGGATACAGCAAATACTTGCTCGTGTGGGAATGAGTTGTCTATCTACGTTCCTTACTCGACGATCCCTTGTTTTTTTATCTTGATAGATACTCTGCCACCTGATTTTCACATCGTTTTAAATCTTTAACTTCAAATTCTAATTACTGCGGCAACAGTACCCATCATATTAGTCTTGGCTTCGCATCCTTCTTTGACATGAGTTAACGAAGTGTTGCATGGTCTATATGCACGATCACTTTGGTACCTAATAAATATGCTCAGAACTTTTCAAATGCGTAGACTACTCAGTGTGTATAATTTCGTTGTGCAGTGTTTAGAGTTTTAAATGCGTAGTAGATTGGGTGGAAGAGTTTTTTACGCTTCTGCCCTAAAACTACTCCCAATTCCATACTACTAGCATCACACATTACTTAGAATGATTCGGTCTAATCAGGACTAATGATAATCGCTGATAATACTAATTTCTCCTTCAAGCACTCAAAGGCTGCTATACAAGCATAGATGAAATGGAACTTCACTTTTATTTCTAACAATTTTCGTAGTGGAAGTGTGATATTTATGAAGTCTTAGATGAATCTTCTATTGAATCCAACATGACCTAGAAAAATGCGGACAGACTAAATCAAGATCGGTGGGGGTAGCTTTTCGATAACTGAAATTTTTGCCTTATCTACTTCTAGCCCTCTTTGTGACACTTTGTGCCTAAGAACAATGCCTTCTTTTACCATGAAATGGCATTTCTCCTAATTTAGGACAAGGTTGGTATCTACACATCTTTTGAGAACTTGACCTAAATGCATCTGACAATCTTCAAATGTATCTCCCATAACTGAAAAATCATCCATAAAAACCTCCATGGAGTCTTCCACCATGTCTGCGAACATAGAGAACATGCACCGTTGAAAAGTTGTTGGTGCATTAGAGAGACCAAATGGTATCTTTTTAATGCTGATGTTCCATAAGGACAAGTGAAAGTGGTTTTCTATTGATCCTCTAGAGCGATGAATATCTGATTGTATCCAGAGTAGACATCAAAAAGAAAATACCACCCTTTTTATTGAAGACTATCAAGCATTTGGTCAATAAAAGGCATTGGGAAATGATCTTTTTCGGTCCAAACATTTAGTTTTTGATAATCCATGAAAACCCTCCATCATTTGAAAGGTCTAGTTGGGACGATCTCTCCTTTTTCCTTAGGGATTACTGTTATCCCGCAATTTTTTGGGACACATCATACTGGGTTCACCCACTTACTATCTTTGATAGGATAAATTACTCATTTCATCGAGCCAATTGATGATTTTCTTTTTTAAATACCTCTTGGATCGGAGGGTTTAATCTTCGCTGATGCTCTACACTGGGCTTTCATTTATTGTCCAGCCGAATTTTATGAGTGCATACACCCGGAATAATACCTACAATGTTAGCTATAGTCCAGCTTATAGCTTTGATGTGTCTCCATAGTACTTCAATGAGCAATTTAGCCTGATATTCAAGAAAATCAGTTGTAATGAACACTGACAATGTATTGTTGGCTCCCAAGAATGTGTATTTAAGATGCGATGGTAGTATTTTCAGCTCCAAAACTAGGGGTTCTTACATTGATGGCTTAGCAGGTAGATTCTCTCTATTCTTCTAATCGATATCTAGTTTGATTGGATTTTGTGCATGCCCCCCAAAACCTGCTAGAGCAAATACTATTTTGTCATAATCGTGGTCTTTCGATTCATCATAGTTTGCAATAACTTACTCGAGAGGTTCACTTTTTCACATTAGATAACTCACACTTTCCAGTACTTGATCTCTAATATTTTCAGTGGATACCACATGGATATCACCTGGTTGTTTCATGGCTTTGCAAATGTTAAATGTCACATCATCATCATTCACTCAAAATATTAACTTGCCATTTTCAACATCCACTAATTCTCTTTCGGTTGTTAAGAATGGTCTTCCCAATTTGATGGGTATTTCGGCATCAATATCGCAATCCAAAATTACGAAATCATCTAGGAATATGAATTGATCTACTTTTACCAATATTTCATAGAGGATCCCAACCGAATGCTTAATGGATCTGTCCACCATGAGTAGTCTCATTGTTGTGGCTTTCGGTTCCCACAATCCAAGCTACTTGTATATTGTGTAAGGCATCAGGTTGATACTTGCTCCAAGGTCGCACAAATCTTTTGAAAACTAGAGCATTCTAATGGTGCATGGAATGGTGAAACCCCATAGATCTTCCCTTTTTGTGATCAACTCCTTAGTCATTATCGCGCTACAATTGTGGGAAATCTTAATTGTTTCATAGTCCAGAACTCTCTTCTTTATGACTAGCTTTTTCATGAATTTAGCATACCCAGGAATTTCCAGAAATGCTTCCACCAATGGGAGGTTGATAGACAAATTCTTAAATACAAATAATCTTTTTTTAAAAACTTTTCCTCTTCATTCTTTTTTCAGTCGTTGGGGAAATTGTGGGGATAATTTGTGCAACGGTTTTGCTAATTTCAGACTCTCGTTGTTCTGTCTTGCTCCTCCGAGGTTTCTTGATTAAGGTTTTGTCGAATTAGGCATTCTACTTCCTTTGATGTTGCTTCCCCACTTTGATTTTCAGAGTTGTCTTGGAGCTCCTCTTCTTATCATCTTTTCTTATCGCTACCCTTCGCTACAGGTAACCACCGCTAGTTCCATTTCATCGTTACCCATCCTTTTCTTGGATTCTAGTTGTGTTGCTAAGACATTTAGTTGACCTTCTAGCATATGTAACAACCCTAAAAATGTATAGGATCAAGACTTAGGGTGTCAAGAATGCTTGCGATTAAACCAAAGTTCACACGGACTGATATGTGTAGAACCAGACCTTAGAACCCTTACTACGACCAAGTCAACTAACTTGGGGAGTTAGTTGAGCTTGGAAAGGTTGGGACCAACCATGTAAGGCTCTCGAAAACTAAGATTTAATCGAAGGAGTCTTTACCAGACTAAAAAGAAGAAATCTTAAGTTTTGAAGGTCTAGGGGTAAAATGGTCTTTTACCAAGGATAATATCATAATTACCCTAAATATATAATTAATTAATTATTTAATAAGACGGAGGGGCAATTTTGGCAGAGAGAGAGACGAAATTTAACTCTTGGAGTAGAGTCTTGCTCCACCCGGGTTCGAACCTAGGTGGAAGCAATGATTTAAATTACTTTTATTTAAGGTTGATAAATTAATTTAATTAATTAATAATTATTAAGCTGATTTAATAAAAAGGAAAATCAGATTTTTATTAAGTTAATTAAAATCCTATTTTTTTGACTAAGTCTTAAGTTTAATCTCCTAATCTTAAAACAACACCCTCCCTCACGTTTCTCAACTCTCTCTCACATTCTCAATCTCTCTCTCACGTTGTTCTGCAAAACACATCAAAAACCAGAAAAAAATTCATCAAGAGTTCTTCACACTTGAAGAACTCACAAGAATTTTTAAGTAAAAGACAAAGTAATCAAAACATCAAGGCTAAGAGAGGTTCATCGAGTAGGGTGTACGTTGAAGTGAATTGGGCGTGGTTTGGAGGAGTTTCCGGGCAGAAGCTTCACGCTTGAATAACGTCCAAAGGTATGGGTTTCTCTCATGGAATTCTTTCTCCAAGGGTACTTTCTTTCGAACGCTTCTTAAACTCTTGAAACTAAGGTTGTTCCCCTTCGTATGTCCTTGTCCTTAGCTCCCAAATGAATTTTTAGAATGGGTATGTTGTGCTGCTAGATGTTAGCATGAATGATGTGTTTAAATTAAATACAAACGTGTTTATGTGCGGGAAATCACGATAATGATCATCAAAACATGACCGGAAAAGTTGATGTGTAGGTGTGCATAGGGCAGTGTTTTAGTCACTGTTTTGGGGTGTATAAGTTGTGTATTTATTGTGTATTTTATATGTGTAATGGGTGTACAATGTGATGTTCATTGTAATGAAGTATTGTGCATTGAATAACCATCTTATAACTATCTAAACTTATGAAAAAAATGCACCTAAAAATGGTTGGAGAAGGACTAAAATTTCCAGATTTTTGTACGCTTCAAAAGTGTCAAATTCTGGGTTTTAAAAAGGGAAATTAAATAAGTGAGGTCAATGGGAATTGAACCCAAGACCTCACAGATTGAGATGGCTGAAAAAGAAAGAAAAAAATCGTGGGGAGCTAAGGGGAATCGAACTTCTAAGATACTGGTCGCAAGGCAAAAAGGGAAAAGGGAAAGGGGGCTAAGGGATTCGATCCCAGCTCTGCATTCGCGGAAAAAAAGGGAAATGGGGCTGGGGGGGAATCGAACTCGCGACCCAGCTCCTGATCTCGCAAGGAAAGAAGAGAAAAATAAAGGGGGGCTGGGGGAATCGAACTCGCGACCCAGCTTCTGCCCTCGCGAAAAGAAAAGAAATATTAAAGGGGAGGCGTGGGATTCGAACCCACGACCTCCCAGTACGCATGAGAAGAAAAAAAAACAAATGCGAGGCGTGGGGGATCGAATTCACAACATCAGACCTGGAGGGAGAAGCAAAAAATAAAAGGAAATAAAGTGAGGCTGTGGGGATTCGATCCCACAACCTCACTGCCAATCGCCCCATTTAATTGAAATAAAATAGAGGGGCTGTGGGGGTTCGAACCCACCACCTCACAGCCTCCTCAGCGAATTTAATACAAAAATGAGGGGGGCTGTGGGTGTTCGAATCCACAACCTCCCCCATTGCAGTGAATTTTATTAAAATTAAAACTAAAGAGGTTGTGGGGGCTCGAACCCCCAACCCTTTGGTTAATTAAGAGTGAAATTAAAATAGAAAATTAATCCTTCAATATAAATGTTAAGATTTAATTTAGAATCTAATGTTATGAATATTAGAAATAAAATTAATTAAAAAAAAATATAAATGATATTCAAGTGATTCAAGATTTGGGTTCCCTTGCCCAAAACTTCGTATTGACGCATAAGTCATACGTGAGTAAAATATCCAAAATAATGCCATCTACTTAGATCAAAAATTAAGATCTTGGCATATATACAAGATACATAAGTCTTGTACTACATAATCTTAGGAAAGTAAGAATCACTTAGCGAATTATGAATGAAGCCCCATGGCTTGTATGTATAGACACATAAGTCGAACATATGTTCAAAAGTAAGTGAACCTAAGATGTATGTAATGAAATGACGAACCCTAGGAGGGTTAAGTATGAGTGTAAGATACACTAAAATACCTAATGCATTAGTATATGATGAAATGAACCTTCACGTAATAAGAGGCGAGTAACTATGAAAAGCAAAGGTGCTAATAATGAAGAATGTGGTGACAACATGATATGAGGCTAATATAAAAGATGAGAACAATCTCAAATTAGCCTAAGTAATTATTACCAGAACATACTCACCTATGAGAGTGTAAAGTTAATGAAGAGAGCAGACTCTATGAACACTCTAATGAAAGTATTGAGATTAACACACTTAATACTAATGATGAGATGAGAAATCATCTATTGAGCTATGATGTCCTCATACTAGAAGCCATCTTCCATGACGTATTGAGTTGAATGTAAAGGAACTTTATACTGAGCACCGATAGACTAGCTATGAGCGGTGATGTCTTCTTTCGGGAAGGACGGAGGTTCACGTAACTCTCATGAGATGAGACTGTCCGGCTTGCCGGATACGAGTCTCCTTATATCCCCTAGTCTTTGAACCTATACTGCCAATATAGGGATCTGGCGGGGTTAAATTCCCATGTACGCTAGCATGTTTATTGGGTCACTTTGGCCGGTGATTCCACCTCTTTTCGGTGTGGGGGAGACACTGTATTTCATGATGCTCACATGATCTACGTCGGTTAAAGTTAGAGTTCCCAATGAATGAATGAGGTCATCCTCAAATGATGCACATAATGAAATGAATGATACCAAGGTGTTAGGATAGGATAANGAATGTCTGATTTCTTGGTGTTATGAGCGTATCTAACATCAATTTTTGTTGTTTTCAGAGAATGAACCCTAGGAGGGCTATTGGTCAGAGGAGAGGAAGAGCAACTGCTCGGGGCAACCGAGTTCCACCCCAGGCTCCAGCTGAAGGAGTGGTTGTGCCAGTTAATCCAGCTGGGTTGACTGATGCTGAAGTGAGGGCATCTCTGGCCCAGATGGCACAGGCCATTACTATGCAGGCCCAGTCTATGACTGCCCAGGTCAACCGGCAGGATGTTCAGAGGGAGAACCCACCGATTCGTAGCATGACTGACAGGCTGAGGGATTTCACGAGGATGAATCCTCCTATTTTCACAGGGTCTAGGACTGCAGAGGATCCCTAGGAGTTTGTGGATGAGGTGCATAAGATCCTGGTGGCTATGGGGGCCACTGATATTGAGAAGGCTGAGCTGGCTTCCTATCAGCTCAAGGATGTTGCACAGACTTGGTGCAAGATGTGGCAAGATAGTCGTGGCTTAGGTGGAGTGCCAGTCACATGGGAGCTGTTCAAGACAGCATTTCTGGAGAGATTCTTCCCCAGGGAGATGAGGGAGGCCAAGGTTGAGGAATTCATCAACCTTAAACAAGGCTCTATGACAGTCAGGGAGTATTCCCTGAAGTTTGTTAAGCTGTCAAGGTATGTTATTTTCCCTAGTATTTAATAGCAAGAATGAGAGAATACTGAACTTTGTTGAAATCATCCAGGTATGCTACTTCCCTGGTTTCTAACAGCAGGGATGAGATGAGCAGGTTCCTCACAGGAATCAATGGGACCTGGAGGAGGAGTGTCGATCTGCGATGCTCCATGATAATATGGATCTTTCCAGGTTGATGGTGCATGTCCAGCAGGTAGAGGACAGCCGCAGAAAGAGAGGTGTTCGTGATGCTAGGAGGCCTAGGCCTCAAGATCAGGCAGGACCCAGTCATGGAGGCCACAGGAACAACTTTGGCGTCCGTGAGCAGCCAAGGTTCAAAAAGGGGCAACAGAGTTCTGGGAATTCTAATCCTCAGAGGAGTGCTACACCTAGAGGAGGCAGACCTGAGCCCAAGAAGGGCAATGGAGGTGAGATGCAGCGTCCTAAGAAGAATTGTGCTAAGTGTGGCCGAGCTCACAGTGGAGAGTGCAGACAGGGCACTAATGCCTGCTTCGGTTGTGGTAAGAGTGGACACATGGTCAGAGACTGTCCAAGAACAGAGGTCAGGCTGGAGGTAATGCTCAGCCTAGGCCTAATCCACAGGGTGCAGCAGCAGCCGAGCCTCCTAAGAGGAACAGGTTCTATGCCCTGAAGGGCAGGGAGGAGCAGGAGAAGTCCGCTGATGTGGTCACAGGTATGCTGCAAGTGTTCTCAACTTCTGTTTATGCTTTACTTGATCCAGGGTCTACACTTTCCTTTGTAACTCCTCTGCTTGCTCTTACTTTTGAGATATTGCCTGAAGTTCTGCATGATCCTATAGTGGTTAGTACACCTTTAGGAGAGAATGTAAGAACTGATAGAGTATACAAGGATTGCCCAATAGTTGTGAGTGGTAAAACTATGTGTGCAAACTTGGTTGAGTTACCCATGCATGATTTTGATGTTATTCTTGGCATGGATTGGCTTCACAGTTGTTATGCTTGCTTGGACTGTCGTAGTAGAGTGGTGAGATTTCGCTTTCCTAATGAAGAAGAGTTAGTCTGGGAGGGGTACAATTCGAGTCGTCCTAATCCCTTGATTTCTAACCTTAAGGCCAATAAAATGATGTCCAAGGGGTTATTGTGTCATCTTGTGAGTGTTAATGATTTAGATCATGACATTCCTTCCATAGACTCAGTACCTGTAGTGAATGAGTTCTTAGATGTGTTTCCTGATGATTTGCCTGGAGTCCCTCCCTTCGAGAGATTGACTTTGGTATCGATTTAGAACCCGATACTAAACCAATCTCAATTCCTCCTTACAGAATGGCTCCAGCTGAACTCAAAGAGTTGAAGCTGCAGTTAAAAGATCTCACTGACAAGGGTTTCATTCAGCCGAGCATATCCCCTTGGGGCGCTCCAGTGTTGTTTGTAAAGAAGAAAGATGGACCCTTAGAATGTGTATCGATTATCGGCAGCTCAACAAAGTCACTATAAAGAATAAGTATCCACTCCCCAGAATAGATGATTTGTTCGATCAGCTCCAAGGGTCTAGTTTCTTCTCTAAGATTGATCTTCGTTCAGGGTATCATCAGCTTAGGGTTAGGGATGGAGATATCCCAAAGACAGCCTTTCGTACCCGCTATGGTCACTATGAGTTTCTAGTCATGTCATTTGGTCTCACGAATGCACCTGCTGCATTTATGGATCTCATGAACAGGGTCTTCCGTGAATACCTTGACTCTTTCGTCAAAGTATTCATTGATGACATTCTCATCTACTCTAAGACCAAGGAAGAGCATGAAAACATTTGAGACTAACCTTGCAGGTACTTAGACAACATCAGTTGTATGCCAAATTCAGCAAATGTGAATTCTGGCTGAGATCAGTGACCTTCCTGGGTCATGTTGTGTCCGATCAGGGCGTGGAGGTGGATCCCAGGAAGACTGAGGCTGTGAAGAACTGGCCAAAGCCTCTTACCCCCACTGACATCCGTAGCTTTTTGGGATTGGCTGGTTACTACCGCAGGTTTGTGGAGGGCTTTTCTTCCATTGCTGCCCCATTGACAGCTTTGACTAAGAAGAAAGCCAAGTTTGAATGGACGGAGACTTGTGAGAAGAGTTTCCAGGAGCTTAAGGACAGACTCACTTCAGCCCGGTGCTTACTTTGCCTAAGTGTGGTGAGAATTACACTGTTTATTGTGATGCATCTAGGGTTGGTTTGGGTTGTGTTCTTATGCAGGTTGGTAAGGTGATAGCCTATGCATCCAGACAGCTCAAGGTTCATGAGAAGATTATCCCACTCATGACCTGGAGTTGGCAGCTGTGGTGTTTGCACTGAAGCTGTGGAGGCATTATCTGTATGGAGTGCATGTGGATGTGTTCACAGACCATAAGAGTCTCCAGTACGTGTTCACACAGAGGGAGTTGAATCTACGTCAGCGGAGATGGTTGGAGCTGTTGAAGGATTATGACATGAATGTGCACTACCATCCAGGTAAGGCTAATATTGTAGCTGATGCTTTGAGCAGGATGAGCATGGGAAGTACATCCCACGTTGAGGATGAGAAGAAGGAGCTGGTGAAAGATGTACACAGACTGGCCAGACTGGGTGTGCGTTTGGTTGACTCCACTAGTGGGGATGTTTCAGTTCATCCTAGTTCTGAATCATCCTTGGTAGTTGAAGTCAAGCAGGGTCAGCATCTAGATCCTGTGTTGATGGAGCTGAAGGACTCAGTGCTGATGAAGATGAATGAGTCTTTCGCTTTGGGAGGTGATGGCATACTTAGGTATCAGGACAGGCTGTGTGTGCCAGATGTGGATGATTTGCGGACCGGATTGTTGCAGAGGCCCATGGTTCCAGATATTCCATACATCCAGGTTCCACCAAGATGTATCATGATCTTAAGCAGATTTATTGGTGGGATGGCATGAAGAAAGACATTGCAGAATATGTGGCCAAGTGTCCTAATTGTCAGCAGGTTAAGGCAGAGCATCTTAAGCCTGGTGGTCTGACTCAGATTATTGAGGTTCCGACTTGGAAGTGGGAGGCCATTAATATGGACTTTGTGGTTGGTCTTCCGAGGACTAGGAGGCAGCATGACTCAATATGGGTTATTGTGGACAGATTGACTAAGTATGCCCACTTTATCCTGTGAAGTCTACTTACAGAGCCGAGGATTATGCGAGACTCTACATTGATGATATTGTGAGATGTCATGGAATTCCCTTGTCTATTATTTCAGATAAAGGAGCTCAGTTTACTTCACATTTCTGGAGGTCTTTCCAGAAGAGCTTGGGCACGCAGGTAAAGCTTAGCACTGCCTTTCATCCTCAGACAGATGGGCAGGCAGAGCGCACCATTCAGACATTGGAGGACATGTTGAGAGCGTGTGTGATTGACTTCAGAGGTAGCTGGGATGACCATCTGCCTTTGATAGAGTTCTCATATAATAATAGCTATCACTCCAGCATTGGGATTGCACCGTTTGAGGTACTGTATGGTAGGAGGTGTAGATCTCCAGTTGGGTGGTTCCAGGTTGGAGAGTCATCCTTTTTAGGTCCGGAGATCATTCATGAGGCCTTAGAGAAGGTCAGAGTGATTAGGGATAGGTTGACTACTGCTTACAGTCGGCAGAAGTCATATGCTGATAACAGAAAATGGCCCTTAGAGTTTGATGTTGGTGACCAGGTTTACTTAAAAATATCACCTATGAAAGGGGTGATGAGATTTGGTAGAAAAGGGAAGCTGAGTCCGAGGTATGTGGGGCCATATGAGATCCTACAGCGTGTGGGTGAGGTGGCCTATGAGTTAGCATTGCCTGCGGAGCTAGCTTCTGTTGATCCAGTCTTTCATGTCTCTATGTTGAAGAAGTGCCTAGGTGATCCAGCATCAATCTTTCCTGTTGAAGGTTTGGGGGTTGGTGAAGACTTGTCTTATGAGGAGGTACCTGTTGAGATCTTACACAGACAGGTCAAGCGACTGAGGAACAAGGAGATTGCCACAGTGAAGGTATTGTGGAGAAATCATCTTGTTGAGGGTGCTACGTGGGAGGCTGAGGCCGACATGAGAGCCCGCTACCCTCACCTTTTCAGCTCTTGAAGTTAGACTTCCTACTCTTAAACCTATGGCTCCTTATCTCTCCGTGTTTTGTTGCTATTGATTGACTATGTATAGTGATTTTATTATGATCTGACAGGCATTACGATGTGAAGTGGTACTGTCATTCGGGATGAATGTTCCTAAGGGGGGATAATGTAACAACCCTAAAAATGAATAGGATCAAGACTTAGGGTGTCAAGAATGCTTTGATTAAACCAAAGTTCACACGGAGTGATACGCGTAGAACCAGACCTTAGAACCCTTACTACGACCAAGTCAACTAACTTGGGGAGTTAGTTGAGCTTGGAAAGGTTGGAACCAACCATGTAAGGCTCTCGAAAACTAAGATTTAATCGAAGGAGTGTTTACCGGACTTAAAAGAAGAAATCTTAAGTTTTGAAGGTCTAGGGGTAAAATGATCTTTTACCAGGCTAAGGGTAATATCGTAATTACCCTAAATATATAATTAATTAATTATTTAATAAGACGAGGGGAAATTTTTTTTGAGAGAGAGCCGAAATTTAACTCTTGGAGTAGAGTCTTGCTCCACCCGGGTTCGAACCTAGGTGGAAGCAATGATTTAAATTACTTTTATTTAAGGTTGATAAATTAATTTAATTAATTAATAATTATTAAGCTGATTTAATAAAAAGGAAAATCAGATTTTTATTAAGTAAATTAAAATCCTATTTTTTTTACTAAGTCTTAAGTTTAGTCTCCTAATCCTAAAACAACACCCTCCTTCACGTTTCTCAACTCTCTCTCACGTTCTCAATCTCTCTCTCACGTTGTTCTGCAAAACACATCAAAAACCAAAAAAAAATTCATCAAGAGTTCTTCACACTTGAAGAACTCACAAGAATTTTTAAGTAAAAGACAAAGTAATCAAAACGTCAAGGCTAAGAGAGGTTCATCGAGTAGGGTGTACGTTGAAGTGAATTGGGTGTGGTTTGGAGGAGTTTCCGGGCAGAAGCTTCACGCATGAATAACGTCCAAAGGTATGGGTTTCTCTCATGGAATTCTTTCTCCAAGGGTACTTTCTTTCGAACGCTTATTAAACTCTTTAAACTAAGGTTGTTCCCCTTCGTATGTCCTTGTCCTTAGCTCCCAAACGAATTTGTAGGATGGGTATGTTGTGCTGCTAGATTTTAGCATGAATGATGTGTTTAAATTAAATACAAACGTGTTTATGTGCGGGAAATCACGATAATGATCATCAAAACATGACCGGAAAAGTTGATGTGTAGGTGTGTATAGGGCAGTGTTTTAGTCACTGTTTTGGGGTGTATAAGTTATGTATTTATTGTGTATTTTATATGTGTAATGGGTGTACAATGTGATGTTCATTGTATTGAAGTATTGTGCATTGAATAACCATCTTATAGCTATCTACACTTATGAAACAAATGCACCTAAAAATGGTTGGAGAAGGACTAAAATTTCCAGATTTTTGTACCCTTCAAAAGTGTCAGATTCTGGGTTTTAAAAAGGGAAATTAAATAAGTGAGGTCAATGGGAATTGAACCCAAGAACTCACAGGTTGAGATGGCTGAAAAAGAAAGAAAAAAATCGTGGGGAGCTAAGGGGAATCGAACTCCTTAGCTACTGGTCGCGAGGCAAAAAGGGAAAAGGGAAAGGGGGGCTAAGGGGATTCGATCCCAGCTTTGCATTCACGAAAAAAAGGGGAAATGGGGCTGGGGGGGAATCGAACTCGCGACCGAGCTCCTGATCTCGCAAGGAAATAAGAGAAAAATAAAGGGGGGCTGGGGGAATCGAACTCGCGACCCAGCTCCTGCCCTCGCGAAAAGAAAAGAAAAATTAAAGGGGTGGCGTGGGATTCGAACCCACGACCTCCCAGTACGCATGAGAAGAAAAAAAAATTAAAAACAAATGTGAGGCGTGGGGGATCGACTTCACGACCTCAGACCTGGAGGGAGAAGCAAAAAATAAAAGGAAATAAAGTGAGGCTGTGGGGATTCGATCCCACAACCTCACTGCCAATCGCCCCATTTAATTAAAATAAAATAGAGGGGCTGTGGGGGTTCGAACCCACCACCTCACAGCCTCCTCAGCGAATTTAATACAAAAATGTGGGGGGCTGTGGGTGTTCGAATCCACAACCTCCCCATTGCAGTGAATTTTATTAAAATTAAAATTAAAGAGGTTGTGGGGGCTCGAACCCCCAACCTTTTGGTTAATTAAGAGTGAAATTAAAATAGAAAATTAATCCTTCAATATAAATGTTGAGATTTAATTTAGAATCTAATGTTATGAATATTAGAAATAAAATTTATAAAAAAAAATATAAATGATATTCAAGTGATTCAAGATTTGGGTTCCCTTGCCCAAAACTTCGTATTGACGCATAAGTCATACGTGAGTAAAATATCCAAAATAATGCCATCTACTCAGATAAAAAATTAAGATCTTGGCATATATACAAGATACATAAGTCTTGTACTACATAATCTTAGAAAATTAAGAATCACTTAGCGAATTATGAATGAAGCCCCATGGCTTGTATGTATAGACACATAAGTCTAACATACGTTCAAAAGTAAGTGAACCTAAGATGTATGTAATGAAATGACGAACCCTAGGAGGGTTAAGTATGAGTGTAAGATACATTAAAAGACCTAATGCATTAGTATATGATGAAATGAACCTTCACGTAATAAGAGGCGAGTAACTATGAAAAGCAAAGGTGCTAATAATGAAGAATGTGGTGACAACATGATATGAGGCTAATATAAAAGATGAGAACAATCTCAAATTAGCCTAAGTAATTATTACCAGAACATACTCACCTATGAGAGTGTAAAGTTAATGAAGAGAGCAGTCTCTATGAACACTCTAATGAAAGTATTTAGATTAACACACTTAATACTAATGATGAGATGAGAAATCATCTATTGAGTTATGATGTCCTCATACTAGAAGCCAGCTTCCATGACGTATGAGTTGAAAGTAAAGGAACTTTATACTGAGCATCGATAGACTAGCTATGAGCGGTGATGCCTTCTTTCGGGAAGGACGGAGGTTCACGTAACTCTCATGAGATGAGACTGTCCGGCTTGCCGGGTATGAGTCTCCTTATATCTTCTAGTCTTTGAACCTATACTGCCAATATAAGGATCTGGCGGGGTTAAATTCCCATGTACGCTAACATGTTTATTGGGTCACTTTGGCCGGTGATTCCACCTCTTTTCGGTGGGGGAGACACTGTATTTCATGATGCTCACATGATCTATGTCGGTTAAAGTTAGAGTTCCCAATGAATGAATGAGGCCAGCCTCAAATGATGCACATAATGAAATGAATGATACCAAAGGTGTTAGGATAGGATAATCACGAGGTGAGCTAGACTCAAGTAATGACAATAGGTTATTCTTGATCATTGCACAGCAAACCCAATGAAAGTCTTAAACTACATCCTAGGTATAGCTGGTGTTCACACTAGCCTATGAACAAATAAAATGAAGTACGTATGAATGAATGAAGCAGACTCTGTCTTTGCTAATGAAGACTCCCTAGTTTAGGTCCCATATGTTGAGCCCTCATTTTGGAAAGTCTTATTGTTAAGTCCATGGTTCCAAGGTCTCATGGCATATGAATGAATGATACGATAGAAGCTATGTGTTATATGTTATGTGTAATGATATGTGCTATATGAAGATGATATGTGTTGTGTGCAACACGATATTTAATATGATGCATGTTACTCTCATGGCATGACATTACTAACTCAATTTGGAAAGTTCACTAACTTTCCTAACTCAAATTGGCAAGTCTACTGACTTGACTTCCAAAAATCATGTTGTTAGGAAAGAGCTATTCTTTCTCATGCATGTCCGTGGTGTGTGCTTGCATATACCCATACTTAGTACAAGTGTGTACTAACCCCTACAAACTTTACTATTTTAGGTACAGGCACAGGTGGACGATAGGGCTACAGGATCGTCGTTGCAGATATCCGGACGTCAGCATTCATCCGGAGTTTGGTAGGTCCTCATGCTTTTGAGGATGCTACTGTTTTACATTCTAGCGTAGTTTTAGAGTTGAGCTAGTGGAGCATGTTCCGCTAGCGTTTCTTTTCTGTTTTTATTCAGACTTTGTATTGATGCCATTTCGGCAATTATACACTTAATACTTATTGATTTATTTATTTCAGTTACTTATATTATAATGTTAGATGGTTGATGGTGAACAATTATGAAATGAACATAATGTTTAATAAGTATGTTAAGGAAACAAAAAGTTTCAAATTTTTCCCTAAAATTAACCTAATGAAGTATGAATGACGTAAGTAGGCTTGTCTGCGACCTCTTAGAGGTAAACGACGTCGGTCTCGTCTGGGGTCTAGATTCTAGTCGTGACAATCTTGAATGCATTTGCATGTGAACTAACCTTGCTATTAAGTGAGGAAGAGCCATCTTTCATTCCTTTTAACAAATCGTCAGGGCCTTCAACTTTCTGTTTCCTTTGATGCTTCTTCCCCTCTTTGATTTTCAAAGTGGTCTTGGAGATCTTCTTCTTTATCATATTTTCCTATCGCTACCCTTCTTTAGGTAACCACTGCTATCTCCCTTTCATCATTTCCCATCCTTTTCTTGGATGCTAGTTGTGTTGCTAAGACATTTAGTTGACCTTCTAGCATCTTCATTGAATTTGCATATGAACTCACCTTGCTATTAATTGAGGAAAAGTTATCTCTCATTTATTTTAACAAATCTTCAGGGCCTTTTACTTTATCAATGATTCTCGTTAGCAAGTCGTTCACCCTAGGACTATTTGTTATTTGCCCTTAATTTCGGACTGTCACTTGGTTGAGTACGATACTCTTCATACTCATTATGCTCTACCCAATCTTGACAAGATTTCTTAGATTCTTCACCTTTTAAGTAGTTCCAACCTTGGTTCCCAATCTGTTGTTGATAGAGAGGGTTAAAACCCTCCTCAATCCTTATGTTGTTCCAACTTTGATTCTCTTCTGATCGCAAATAACAGGAAGAAGAACCCTTCTCAACACGGAAAACTTCACCATTCCCCGTCATGTGTTCTTGCAATATCTCTATTTGAGACAACATTTAGTTTATGTTTTCATCTTTCTCTTTTTCTTTACCGAGTTGCTCTTGTGTCATTCTGAAACACAATGGGGAGACTTGGTCTTCTTTAGTGTAATCGGCCTGATTTACTTTGGTCACGTCATCTAGGAGAGATAATGTCACTTCAAAGTACTGTAACATTATTCCTCCCTTTAATAATTAATCAACTATCCCTTGGTTAATTGAGTCTAGGCTTTGATAAAAGTAGTGGACCAGTAGTGCACTTGGCATCCCATTTGTGGGACATTTTCGCAAACATCTCTTGAATCTAACCCATGACCATGGAATGGTTCACTTTCCCTCTGCTTGAAATTCAGAATATCATCCTTAACTTCATCATTTTTTAGGGAGGGAAGAACCTTTTGTGGAAGGCTGAGATCAATTCTTCCCACGATCTGATGGAGTTTTTGGGAAGTTTAGAAAATCATTTAGTTGCCCCTCCTGACAGTGATAATTGGAACATGAGAAGTTTGATTGCTTACTGTGACCAATTATTGAAAAACAAAGGAGTTCACAATTCCACAAAATTTCAAATGTGCTCTTGTGAATCTTCATGATCAAACCCTACTTATAAACCCCTAGAATGTATGAGATGGAGGGTCGTGCTAGTGACTTTAAAAGACTCATTTTCCTTACTCTGGGGCATGCGGATTACAACCATACCGATTGTAATTGGATATACACACTATTTGCATCATCTATGTCATCCAGTCGTAGATCACTAATCACTGGACTGTATGTGTGGCAAGGAGCAAACTCACAGTCTTCATTGTTCCTGTTCTCAACATAAACACTTGAACTAAAACTAAAAATTAAGTTACTATAACCATACTACACAAAACTAAATATTATAAGAAACTACATTTTCACTTGACACCACTCCCTTGCAGCGGAGCAATTTTGAGTTTTTGTTTTTTTTTGTCGTGATCAGTGACGCTAGCCTACAGTCAGAGTGTCGACGAATCAAAGCTAGTTTAATAACCCAACCAAGGGTTAGGGTCATGTCCCAAAGTAGTGGTAATGAAAGTAGTAGCTACTTAGAATTTCGTTCTACATAGAGATAGTCAAAGACATTTTCGAATATTAAAAAAAATGAAATTCCGTTTGTGACACCAAAGTGTCAAATATAATGATTTGTTTGTCACAAGTGGTAGAATGCAATAAAATAAATGACAAACAAGTATGGTAGAGAGTTCTTGGGGAGTGATCGCTATAGGTGAAGATAAAAGTTGTCGGTACATGTTTTTGGTAGCTAATTTCGCAAGACAATGATGACTAGGCTAAGCTTTAGGCGAAAGACAGTTCCTTCTCCAGAAAATTACCCCTATCAAATGGGTTCCTCTCGGACACTCACTCGTCTTAACTATCCAGCCTACACATTATCCACAGTCGCTCATTCGACAAGAGTGCTTGGATATGGGACTAGGGCTTACCCTCACGAGCTGAACCTCATATCGACCAACTCTTTAGGAGATCATTCTAGTGGTCTTAGTGTCACAACCTCTCTCTCGAGCAACACGAAAAGAGATGGGTGGTTTTGTATTTTCAGCTACAAACCCATTAGATTCAACCACAATCACTAGGTGAAATCACCATTAAAATGCAAAGCTACAAGCAAGCAAGACCCAACAAATTAATCAACCCATAATTGCTAAATCACACCCCAAGAATAGGGGGTTTTAGCAACACATAAAGCAATAATCAAATATATTTAGAGTGATAAAGGAATCAAGTGGGTATAAGAGATTAAACCTTAAAAGTAGCAAAGGAAGGTAAATGGAGAAGACCCACTTCCAAAATTTGAACAAGAGCTTCTTTCTTCAAGCTTCCACAAAAACCCTACTAAGTTTGTAAAATAAAATATCAAGTGTAATTCTTTCACTCTCTAATTTTCTATCCTAAAAAATAAAATAGTTTAGTATTTATAGATTTCAGAATTGTGCTGCTGAATCTTTTAGGCGAAGTTATCGTCAAATGATTTGGCGAATCACCCTTCATTCACTTCATAGACGCTTGCTCGTTGCCTTTATTGTCTATTTGTTATGGATATATAGGCGAAAATCTTCTACTTTGTGGAACTGATCGGCGAAGCGCCGACTGCTCCTTTTTGTCACCTTTTGATCCACTTTCTTCAGGATTAACTTGATGTAACAGAAGGCGTAACTTCCATATATGGCAGATCGCCAAGAGTTCTTGGCGATGCGCACCTTTGAATCTTCAGTTCTTTTTCTCTTTTTTGCTTCCATTTTGCACCTAAGTATACATGCTCCTACCAAATTCTCAAATACCTAAAACTTAGGAGCTTTCATCAAATATCGAGTTGAAATAAACAATGAGACACTATTTTCAATAAAATAAGGCCCTAGATGAGTCCAATTTGAGGACTCATCAGTATTCGCCGACGAGTATTACTAAGCCGAGGTCTTTAGCGGATAGTGTTATTATGTCGAGGTCTTTGCCGATGGCTTTTATAGAGTCAATAGAAAATGGTCCGGTTAGTGATGATCATTGTGACATCATACAGTTGATATTTATGCCTAACTTACTTATGGATTGTGATTATGTACTTGTTATGTGTGATTGAACTACTTTTCATTGTGATTGACTTATTTGATTTATTTGATTATTGAACTATGAATATTGGGCTTATAAGTTGTGTATTGTATAATTTCTAGGTAGGAATGATTTATGTGTAGTTCATAGTGTGATGAGGTTCTGTTATAGTGTAAGGGGTGTTCAATTTCTTGACACTTGCTTTATTTTGTAGGTTGCTTGTTGGAAACTGTGTTGTTAATACTCACCCCTTGCTTCAGCACTTATAGGTTCCGAGCTTGGAACCGTGTAATCTCTTTATCCTTGTATTGATCTCAAGGCTTGTCAAGGACTTGAAAAGGTAGGCTTTTTGTCATTTGGCGGGCTTTATTTTTTTTCTTTTCTTACACTTTCTTCTATTTAAGAAACAAAGATTGAGACGTGTAAGAACTAGATTTTGGGGGTCTTAATAAAAGAATAAGTTTTTTTTTTCTTTATATTGTTCTTTATTTTAATTTCTGTAAGAATTTCTTTTATTTTCTTTTAGTAGAGGCTGACTTGTCTTGGTAGGAGAAGACATGTGTCATCACGTCCATTTTGGGTCATGATAATATCTCTAGGGAGGGCCGAGGATAAGGTATTGAATGTTGCCATCACATGTACAATACTTATTTTTCTCAGTCCCCTCTCGACTCTATTTTATATGAGGCCTATATACTTTATGTGTTTATTTATTATGCTTTTGATCATAGTTTGCATTCAAAGTCTCTACCTGCACCATTATGTGTTTCAACCTCTTGGGTGAGTCTTTTGTAGTGGATCAGGTGTATAGATCATTTTTGGCAACTTTTAATGGATATGACAATCGAGTTGACCTTATTATGATGAACATGCTTGATTTTGATGTTTTTCTAGGAATGTACATGTTATCCCCCTATTGTGCGGCCATGGATTCTATGTTAAGAATGTTATCTTAGACATTGGTAGTCACCCTCAAATGGTGTAGTAGGGTTCTTTTAGTAACACACCAACTAGTGTTATCTTTTATGTTCAGGTTGGAAGGATAGTGTATAGCAGGTGCCTTACTTATTTGGATTATACGTATGATGTTGGTAAGGATGGACCTACAACTGATTGAGTTCATATTGTTCAAAAATGCACATACATCTTCCATATCGATCAACATGGCATTCGCCTTGAGCACGACATAGATTTCATTATTTAACTTGATCCAGGTACTTGTTTTATCTGTGTTCTACCTTATCATATGGAATCTGTAGAGCTGAAGGAACTCAATGTTCATCTTCGTGATTGCTTGGTAAGGAATTCATTCGACAAAGTGTTTCACCTTTGGTGCCCCAATTTTGTGTGTGAAAAAGAAGCATGGGTCCATGCGTATGTGCATCGATTACAGTAAATTAAACAAGGTGATGGTGAAAAAGAAGTACGATTTGCTTCATATCGAATATTTTTTATTAACTTCACGATGTCGTGGTTTGAAGATTGATATGAGATTCGACTACCATCATCTTCTAGGTGTTGTCCCTAAAAAACTTTTAGTACTCATTACGGCCATTATGAGTTTCTAGCAATGTTCATAGACTTCATTCGTGTATACTCATGGAGAAGGGATAAGTATTAGCAACATTTGGGGACTGTGTTGTAGACTTTATGAGATTAGTTTCTTTCTTCCAATTTCTCAAAGTGCGAGTTCTTTCTTGAGGCTCTTATATTCTTGGTCCACGTTGCATGATGCAATGACATTATAGTTTACCTTGTAACATCTTGTCACGCCCCAAGATTACACCATGGGTGTGGCCGACACTCGAAGACCATTGTTGGTCTCGAGCGGACCATTGGCCTGGCTTACATAACTCAGCGAAAGACAATATGCATAACTATAATGATCAAAACTCAACTGACTTGATAAAGCATACTAATTGGAAATGTTGTAAAGATTAAAACGTTCAACTGCCAAAAAGTGGCAACCCAAGTCTTAAAAAATAGAAAGACATGAAAAGAATAAACGACTGACATCCAATTTTCTATCTATGAAGCCGCTAAAACTTAGATGGGTGTTGGGACAGACCCCACAACATCCTAATAAAGAAAATACTGAAAACTATAAATGGAGTCCTCTGGAATACAAGGTGGCTCACCAACTGGCTCTAGAACGCTCAACTGGATCAATGGTGTGCTTGATGCCAATCCTCGTTACATGTGTTTGTATCATAATACGATGCAAGCCAACTGACATCAATGCATTGAATGTACGAGTATCAGAGTTGGAATGCTAAACAACATATGCAAGAAAGAATCTGAAGGAAACAGAAGAACTTACCTGGCTCAACTCAACATAACTAACTTATTTCAATAAAAAGAAATTTAAAAACAAGTGAAATATGAAGAAAAGTTGTTCCAAATCATGTTATAAGCTTTATAGTTATTCAAGGATACAATTAACTCTGGGATGTATATATATATAAATACATATAACTTCTTTGCAAGTTTCTCAAACAATCTATAGTAATGATACAACGATCTACCTCACGCTGCTAGCGCATCCTATACCCGGCCAAAGGTATAAGACTTGAACTCCCTAATGGATCCACTAGTCTACTATGAAAAGGGTTCATCTAAACAGTATGACCCTTTTCTACCCATGGTTGCTACATGGTTTTATAGAGATGTGAGTTACATGAACTCATGTTCTCCCCAATTCTCATCTCAATACTACTCCCAAAATATACTGGCTTTAATGTTTTTTTCAAACATACTTCTTCTGTGATTTGATATTAGTGCTCAAAACTTAACTCAAAGGCTATTTTGGAAATCTAAGTTTCCCTGCTTACTTCATTTAGTGAAAATGCTAAAATTACCTTTAAAAATCCCGGATTGGGACATTTCCTTAATCCGACAGCCTAACTTAAAAAGGGCATAACTCACTCATACAAAGTCAAAATTGCGCAAACTCTGTGGCATTGCAAAGATTGTTCCAACTGATTTCAAATCATATTAATAATTAGACCTAAATCATCTTGAGCTAAGAGTTATGGACATTTTAAGTTGACCCAAAATTTACTATTAACTTACTTAAATTTTCCATATTTCCTTATACTTCCCATAAACAAGTATTTCCATATTTTAAACTTCTTTCTAGTTCTTTCTAGTTGTGAGATGTTACAATATCTCCCTCTTGGAAACATTCATCCTCGAATGAAGGTGTTCCTACTAGAGTAAGTGTAGTAACAACAAGTTCACCTTTGAACCCAAACCTTTCATAAAATATTTCCAGATTTATGCAGTAAATTGTGCACCTCTTTGATATACAACATAGCATAATCTTCTGTCGAATAGGTAGTCTTTACCGGCAAGAAGTGGGAAGATTTTTTCATTCTATCGACAATCACCCAAATAGAATCATGCTACTTGAGAGATCTAGGTAAACCAGTGCTGAAATCAAGATTAATATTATCCCACTTCCACTCTGGATGTTCTATATTCTAGCCAAACATCCAGGCCTTTGGTGCTCTACTTTAACTTGTTGGCAATTCGGGCACTTGGCAACAAATTAGGCAATGACCTTCTTCATACCATTCAACAATACTTCTCTCAAATCGCGGTACATCTTTGTGGAACCCAAATGAATGGAATATCTAGATCTATGAGCTTCCTCCATGATCCTTTCTTGGAGTCCATCCACCATAGGTACATACAATCTACCTTGATATCTCAATACACCATGTCCCCCTTGTTCAAAAGTTATTACTCTTTGCTTATGAAGATTTCCCTTCAACTCACGAAAAATGGAATCTTGGTGATGCTTTTCTTTCATTGTGACACTAATGACGATTCATCCCCATTTGTCACCACTATTCCTCCTTCTGTGGAATCAATTAGTCAGACTCCTAACGGTGCAAGTCTATCCACATCTTTTGATAGTTCTTTTTTCTCTTCCTCAAGATGGGCAGTACTACTCATAGACAAGAACCTGTTTAAGGCATCAACAACCACATTAGCCTTACATGGTTGGTAAAGAATGCTCATGTCATATTCCTTGAGCAATTCAACCTCCTTATTTTTCTATGATTAAGCTCTCTCTGAGTGAATACATATTGTAGGCTCTTGTGATCAATGAATACGTCACTATGAACGCCATACAAATAGTGACGCTATATCTTCAAGGAGAAAACTACAGCAACCAACTCTAAGTCATTGGTTGGGTAATTGTTCTCATGAACTTACAACTATCTAGAGGCATAAGCTAACCTTGTCATTCTGCATTAACATACAATCCAAACCTACTCTAGATGCATACCAATACACAATAAACCTTGAGTACATTCCGGTAAGGATAAAACTAGGGAAGTAGTAAACCTCTTCTTCAATTCCTAAAAGCTTTTCTCACAAGCTTCAAACCATTGAAAATTGATTGTTTTCTGAGTCAACTTTGTGAAAGGAGACGAAAAGACGACAAACATACAACAAATCTCCTATAGTAGCCAAGAAAACCCAAGAAACTCTTAATATCAGTTGGAGATGTGCGTCTAGGCCAATTCTGCACTGCCTTAATTTTCTAGGTATCAACTCTAATACAACAAACGGAAACTATGTGACCTAAGACTGTCACAGGGTCAAGCCAAAACTCATACATAGAAATTGGATTACAACTCAATATCCTTCAAAGTCTGAAGAACTATTTTGAGATGACTAGCATGATCTTCTTCATTCCTTGAATAGATTAGTATGTCATCAATGAAGACGATAATAAACATATCTAAATAAGGTTTGAAGACTATTTATAAGGTCCATGGACGTTGCTGGTTCAATTGTCAAACCAAAGGACATGACTAAAAACTCATAATGCCCATATATGATTCTGAAAGTTTTCTTTGGAATATCACATTCCCTAACTTTCAACTGATGTTAGCCTGATCTTAGTTCAATTTTCAAGAAACAACAAGCACCTTGAAGGTGATAAAAAAGATCATCAATTCTTGGAAGAAAATATTTCTTCTTGATGGTAACCTTGTTCAATTGAATGTAATATATACACATCCTAAGGAAACCATCTTTATTTCTCATAAATACGCCCGGATCACCCTAAGGTGAGAAACTTTGTTGAGTAAAACCTTTCTATGAAAGGTATTCAACTACTCTTTTCACACTTTTAACACAGTGGGTGTCATTCTATATGGCGGAATAGAGATAGGACGAGCATCTTGAAGAAGATTTGTACCGAAGTCTATCTCTCTCTCAGGAGAGATTCTGGGAAGATCATCAGGAAAGAATTCTGGAAACTCTTTTACTACAAGAACTGACTTAAAAAGAGGTACCTCAACACATGAGTCATTAACTCGACTATGTGATAGACACACCCCTTAGAAACTAACTTCCTAGCCTTAAGGTAAGAAATGAAATGATTGTTAGGCACTATTGATCTACTTTTCCACTCTAAGAATGGCTCATTTGGAAACTCAAACTTTACTACTCAAGTCCTATAATCAATTGAGGCATAAATGGCATTAAGCCAGTCTATACGAAGAATGACATCGAAATACAACATGTTTAACTCAATTAAATCATTCATGGTACACTTGTGATTGTCGGAAATGGTACAATCACGATAGACTCTCTCTATTAGAATTGACTCACCAACAAGTGTAGAAACAGTGAATGGTTCACTATGTTGCTCAAGAATAACATCAAAGTTCATAGCAACATATAGAGTTATAAAATATAAACTCGCTCCTGGGTCTAGAAATGTATAAATAGTAAATTCAAAGACTTGAATCATACGAGTGACAACACCTAGAGAATCCTCATGCTATTGGCGCTTGTTAAGAGCACACATGCAGTTTGTTCCTTCACATAAATCGGAAGTAGCTCCTCTAGGTGTAGCCCTGTCTGGTAGAGCAACTGATGAAGACTGGGCTCTATTTCCCCAATAATTATTTCCATGCTTACTCTTTGGACACTCTCGCATGAAATTCCCATTCTGGCCACACTTGAAACAACCAGTTGAGCCTTCACGACAAACATCGGAGTGGTTTCTACCACACTTGTAGCAGGCCGAAGGTTTACTACCCCCTTTCACCACACTACCATTTTAATATACAGTTTTTACTCTGAAATTCTTACTATAGTACTCACCCTTGTTCTTAGGTGCAGGTGCACTAGCAGATGAGGGAGCACGACCTTTCTGTTTCCGTTAAAATGAAGACCAGTTCACATTATTTCTTTGTATCCCAGACTCATTCTTTATTTCTTATCCCTCTTATACTTAAACTCTTATGTATCCTTCAGTTGGTTCACTTCAACTTGGTTCACATAGATCCTTAGCCTTGCTATGCCCATGTCATATATTAACATCGCAGTCTTACTTACGTTACTCGATAAATGAGACAACTGAACAACAGACAAGTTCGTTCTACTCCTCATGACTACAACCATCTATTTGCCTTCCTTAGATAACATGGAAAAAAATCCCCAAAAAGGCCTCCTCAAATAAAGCTCAACTCACAATTGTTTACGAGTAAGCACGAGTTAGAAATAAATTTTTCTACATATAAACTCAAATACACGAAGTGAGTATGAAAGAATTGAGGAATTTCCTAAATGTTGCAGCCTCCTGATTATAGATGTGGCATACTTCACACTGATAACTAGGACTCTCGATACATGGATTCATAGACTCCCTAGAACTCTTGAACTATATGCTCTGATACCAAGTTTTTCACGCCCCGAACCTACACCTTGGGCATGGTCGGCACTCGAAGACCATTTCTCTCCTCAAGCAGATCCTTGGTCTGGCTTACTTAACTCACCGGAAGACAATATGAATAACTATAATGATCAAAACTCAATTGAACTGATAAAGCATACTAACTAGGAATGTTGTAAAGATTAAAACATTCAACTGGCCAAAAGTGCCAAGCCAAGTCATAACAAACAGAAAGACATGAAAAGACTAAAAGACTAACATCTGATTGTCTGTCTATGAAGCCTCTAAATCTGAGATGGATGTTGGGACAGACCCCATAACATCCTAACAAAGAAAATACTAAAAACAATAAAAGGAGTCCTCTGGAATGCAAGGTGGCTCACCAACTGGCACTAGAACGCTCAACTGGATCAACGGTGCGCTGGATGTCGATCCTGTTACCTATGTCTGCATCATAATACGATGCATGTCAACTGACATCAGTACATTGATTATATGAGTATGCGGTTGGAATGTTAAACAACATAGGCAAGAAAGAATCTAAATGAAACTAAGAACTTAACTGGCTCAATTCAACTCAACATAACTGACTCATTTAAATGTAAATCATTGTAAACAAAAGTGCGATATACAAAAATTATTTTAAAATATGTTGTAAACTTTGTATTTTTGCAACGATTCAATTAACTCTGGGTTGTATATAAAAATACAAGTAAATTGTGAACATATATAAACACATCTAACTTTTGTGGAATTTTTCTAACCGACAACCATCACATAAGAGCTATAGTGGTGATACAACGATCTACCTCATGTTGCCCGCGCATCCGCATCTTATACCCGGCCAAAGGTATAAGACCTGGACTGCCTAATGGATCCTCTAGTCTACTATGAAAAGGGTTCATCTAAAAAGTATGACCCTTTTCTTCCCATGGTGGATACATGGTTTTAGGGAGATGTGAGTTAGTTGAACTCATGCTCTTCCCCAATTCAGTGCTCAATAATACTCCCAAAATATACTAACTTTTATGTTTTTTTTTAAAAAAACATACTTCTTCTGTGATATGAGATTAGTGCTCAAAGCATAGCTCAAAGTCTATTTCAGAAATCTCTCTTTCCTTGCTTGTTTCATTTAGAAAGATATTACTCTTTTCTAAAAAATAACCCGAAGGATCTTTGGAAATCTCAGCTTCCATTCTTTTTAAATGTGAAAAGATTTTATACTTCTTTGGGAATACTTAGTCCCTGTATACTGCTTTTAATAAAAGACTTAACTTTTATTTTGATCTGAACTCAAACTTAAGTCTTAAACTGACATTAAAACGTGTGTGAAAGACTTATGAAACTTGAAATGAACTTCTTCTTCTTATCTATACTCTTTACTCAACTTGATCTTTAAGTCTTAAATCAATGTTTAAATGCATTCGTTAACGACTTCTTGAAAGGACTCTATGAAATTTCTAAACTTTGCTCTAAACTTTCCTTGTATTTGAAGTTATAGATTCAAGATTGTAATTCATATTTCTGGATGATTTCTATATTATTAGAAGTCATTTAGAGTAGTTAGAATCATTAGGAAGTGTTAAAACACTTTAGAAAGGCTTAAACATACAAAATTACAAAAACTAGGCAAAAACGCCAATTCAGGCGCATGCTGGGCATGATGGGCCAACCCAATTTGACTAAGGCTCTATTTGGGAGGACTGCAGGTGTGCCTCCCTAGGCCCTCTAGTGCAAATTGGGCACGCTGCCCCTGCCCTTGCCCAGGTGATGCTTGACGAATTTCTTAACTCGTTTTCTGACCTTAAATTGTTCTAACTCGATTTCGTTTTTCAAATTCACTTAGATTTGATGTACCCACATCATATATACAAGCATTAAGTCAATGAATTGAAGAACAACATTTATATCGTATAAGAACTCCTAAATCTGAACTCATGTTCAAGAACGAAAGCAATCCTAGAACTACATTCAAGAACATCCAAATTTCAATCTTTTTAGGATGAAAAAAATCTAAATCAAAGATGCTTGGCATGTGTGTGAACGAACCCAACGCTAAGGTAGACTCACATAGCTTTTTAGGGATCACCCCCGACGAAATCCACAAGTTAGTTTGATGATCTTGGCAACTCTTTCCCTTTTTTATTCTTCTCCTTCCTCCTTAACCCTAGCATGAAAATTCCCAACTTTTAAAACACAATAAGTTCTTATTTAACCCCTATTAAACTCTTAAAAACGGATTAAAATAATAGGTTAGTGAAAAGACTAAAATAACCTTTAAAAATCCTGGATTGGGACATTTCCTTAATCCGATAGCCCAACTTCCTAAGGGCATAAATCAGTCATGTGTAATCTAAATTGCGGAAACATGGCGGCGTTAGAAAGATCATTCCAAGATATTTCCAACCATATATGGAACTATACGTAACTCATATTGATCTAGGTGTTATGGTCATTTGAAGTTGACAAAAAATTGACTTTCAACTTGCTTAAATCTTCCAGATTTCTTTGTACTTACCAAAAACAAGTATTTCTAGATTTAAAACTACTTTCGAGTTAATTCTAGTTCCGTGATGTTACACATCTCACTAATTGAAAGAACTAGAAAGATCAAGAATTAGAAAGACTCCCTTTTTAAAAGAATGAAAAAATTTGGTTAAGTTATGTTAAGTATGGGTTATTGGTCAACTTCAAATAACTATAACTGATAACTAAGGATGAGTTACGTGTGTTCCACATACTGTAGGAAAGATCTTTGAATTATATTTCCATCGATGCTGAGGCTGTACGATTTTGAGAGTCATATAAGGGAGTTATCCTCATTTGAAGTTGGGCTATTTGGATAAGAAAAGTCCAATTCTGATTTTAAAAGGGTATTTATGGTCTTTTTTGTACCCAATTCAGTAATTTCAATTTAGGTAATTACATAGGGGGTCTAAACTTAAGTTTGACAATTTAAGCTTTTGAAATATAGAGTTAGCATTTTCTGAAAAAGAACGCAAGGGGAGAAAAGAGTAGAAAAGAGCCAAAGTTCAATGTTCTTGAGGATTTCCCTTGTGGATTTCGTCAAGGGGTGATCCCTACAAGGTATGTTAGATAAAACAGCATTAGGTTATTCACCCACGCGCCAATGATGGTTCAATTCAGCGAAGTTATGTACTTTTTAAAACATATATTGTGAGTTCTTAATGATAATTCGTTTGAAATATTGTGGGTTCTTTTCTAAGAAGTTTCTTCAGTTTGATTTATGATTTTAGATTTTTTTTATCGAGTAGAATCTTCCAGATATTGATGATTTAGTTGATTATAAGTGTTTGGATAAAGAACCAAGTGAAATTAGAGGGTTTAGAGTTAAAGAAACCGAAAGAGAAGAGTTAGAATTTACCTAGGCAGGGGCTTGGGGTGACATCCCTTCCAAAGTGCACCAACAAGGGCTCCAAAGTTTGAACTGTGGGGTGCCGCGTCAGCGAGATCGCCCCAAGTCAGTCACTGAAGTTTACCCTCTGGTGCACCACGTTTCTCAGAGCGCTAGGGACGCCAGTTTTTCCACCTTTTCTCACTTCATTCCGTACTAATTCCCTAGAAATGTACCTACATTTTCTAATTGATTCTAAAACTTTTAGGTACGTCTAAATATCATGAAATCATCCATAAACATGAGACCATGAGCCTTGAATCAATAATTCAATTCAAGGAAGTTAAGAGTCAAGTCAAGTTGAGTTAAAAGAGTTTTCCAAAAGTCTTTCACAAATATTTTAACTTTGTTTTAAGACTCGAGCTTTGATTTAAGGGAAGAGTAAATAGTTGAGTTCATTTGTTCAAAAGGTATACAAGAACTAATTATTCCCAAGAGTTGAATGTTTTCACATTCAAACAATAGAGGAAACATCGATTTCGAAAAGAGAGCTTTTAAGTTGAGTTTTGAGTAGTTATCTCAAATCAAATAAATAGTTTTGTTTTTACAAAAATATGAGTTGAGTATATTTTCAGAGTATTATTGAGCACCTATATGGGGATTAGTTCATCATAGCTTAGGTCTCCATAAACCATGTAGTCATCTTGAGTAGAAAGGATCATACTTTTTAAATGACATCTTAGTGCTTTTGAGCATAGACTAATGGATCCACTAAGTTGAGGCATTATATATCATCACTTAGGCTCATAGTGGTGGTTGTCGGTTAGAGAAACCCCCACAGTATTATGCTACTTTAATGTAACTGAGTTGTTATTCCATTTCTTTAACATGTTGAGTATCACCTATTGTTTTAACTACTTTGTATTAACTGCACCTTTATTGTTGTTTTTACTTTGCATTTGAGTTGAGTATTCATGAGTGGAGTAAAGTTAAGGTAAGTGGTCCTTTCATATTTCTTTCAACGTTATGTTATGTTTAGTTTTCCCCTCGCATACTCGTACATTCAATGTACTAATGTCATTTTGTGTGCATCGTATTATGATGTAGACACAGGTAATCAAGATCAACATCTAGTGCCTCATTGATCAAATTTAGAACCTAGAATAAGTTATCCTTCTTACTTTCCGGAGGACTCCTTTTAAATTGTTTGGTATTTCAGTTGTTAGGATGATCGGGGGTCTTTAACTTACAACCCTCTTTGTTTTACAGGCTTCATAAAGTAGTAGTTGTATTTCTTTAATTTTTTCATTTTCATTTGTATATGTTAAGACCTGAGTTTCCATTTTTGGATAAGCTTTATATCTCTTTTAAGTTATTTGCATAAGTTGTATTTAAGAATATTTCTTGTGCTTAAGTCTTTGCTGAGAAAGTAATCCAGACCAAGGGCTCGCTTGGGGACATTAATTGATCTCGAGAGCCATCCTCGCCTAGGGTGTAGGCTCAAGGCGTGACAACCCTATGAATAGTGAGCTTATTCTTTATTTGTTTAGGCCTACCTGAATTACTGAGATTCAGAGCTTCATTGATTTAGTTGGCTACTATCGATGGTTTGTGGATTACATATTAACAACCAGTGGCCAAATTGGTGTTAATCGATCTTTCAAAAGCATAAGGATTATTTAATTCATGATCCTATTTCGCCCCTTCCACTTGAGGGTTAGGGGATACACTCTCTATTGCAAAACATTCGGTGTTGGTTCTTTTTGTGTTTTGATGCAGCGTGACCCCGTGATTGCATATGCAACGAGCCAACTTAATAAGACATTGTTAGAATTAGTTACTATTTTCATAGAGGTTATTATTGTTGGATTTAGAGATTCTTGCAAGCAATGCATTAATTCAAGGTTTATCTTATTTCTTTTCATCATAATGGATATTTCTTACATTAATTGACTTTTTTCTTTGTTCTTAATTAAGTAGTTAAATCTATTATCTAGGGTTATGGGACCTAGAGAGGGATAAGGATAAAGATTTTTTCACACAAAAATATTTGTACTAAGGTGTGATCATTGTGCATTAAGGTTTTCCCGTAAAGAAAATGTAAAGAAATCATATACATATTACTTAATTATCAAATGAAGTTAAGATTGGGAGAAAGAATCATTATTGTAACACCTGGAAAAAAAGACCTAGAAACAAATTATAGAAACTTACCTGAAACAGTGAACCACAGTAGGGTTCACGGACCGTGATAGGGACCATGGTCTGTTGACCTGCCCGTGGTGAGGTGTTGAACCCCACCAGGCCAAGACGTTAGACCACGGGACTATTCAGAGGTCGTGGTCTTGATGACAGACAGTAGTGGCATCCTTGATGGCTAGGCAGTAGCCTGCCCTAGCCAGCCCTTCATACCCCCACAACCTAGTAAAGAACATAAGTACCTTAACGGTTTGTGGTCCTCCAAACAGGCCGTGGAATTATCCGTGATCCCAGGCCTTCAAACCAAAGTACCAAGTGAGTACCACGAGGACCTTCATTATCCGTGGTCCTTCCCAGGGTCTTTGGTAAGGCCCGTGAGACAGACCCCCTGAACGCAGTAGTCATTGGACTAAAGACCACGACCTACTTCACGGTCTGTGTTCCCTTTTACGGTCCGTGAAGGTGGCCATGGTCAGCCTCATCAACAGTTTAAGTCAGGGTGTTTTTGTGTTTTCCTATTTTGTTGGACCCTTACACAACATCATTTTAACCCTAAACTACGTTGTTTTTGTTAGTTTTATCCTAGAAACATAAGTAGAATTTACCTAAGTCAAATCACTAATCAAGACATAGAAAAACTAGAGTTTGAGAGAAGGAATGAGTTCAAGAACCCTAGTACAAGAATGCAGCAATAATACATTAGTTTAAACCCTAAAATCGAAAGATTTCTCTATGGAATTCGTCACCAGGTATGTGGATTTCACCATCAGGTTCCTTTCTCCCATTAGGTCCCTATAATTTAGTCAGATTTGTGATTCCCAATTATAACTAGACCTAGGGTTTCTAGAATTGGAGTAGATTTTTAAAAATGATTTTCAATGTACATAAACTATCATTGTATCTATCTTTAGTTATTTTTTCTCTTAGGCACTTTAATGTTGGACCTATTTTGTAATGCATTAAGGATATATATATGATATGACAATTTTTTCTATATATATATTATTCTTGTCTCTAAAAACATTGTTATTTATAGAGAAAAAAATTATTTTAAGTTCCGATCCAAGCCTAAGCCCCAAGCCCAAGTCCATGTCTTCTGTATTTAATATATATTAACATAAATACATTCTTACACAATTACATGACGTCAATCATAATGTTGAGAAAATAAATGAACATAAATGTTCGGAAAGATTTTATCCTTAAAATTTTGAAAGAATAGAGTTATTGAATTAAATTTGAAAAATGGTTACATAGACAAAGAAGAGAAAATAGTAAACTTGCAATCTATCAGTAATGATGATTAAAGAAAATATATTCTACCTAATTCAATCAAGATGATGGAAGCTTGATTCGATGAAATCTTATTTTATTATTGCATGTTGCTTAAGATAAATACTTGTAATTGAAAGAGTAATCAATAATTGTTTCCTTCCCTTTAATGGAATTAGACTTAACACTTATGACGTGTTGTTAACTAGTGTAAGAATTGACGCATTATCACTTGAATATATTCATTATGAAATATATTTAGTTCTTTTTATAGTCCTATTTAAAATCTATTTGTTAATCAATTATGTATGTGATCTCATGACAGTGTCAACTAGAAAACCTAATCCTAAAATTATTTAAGCTTAAACACCAACATTCAAGTTTATCTATATATATATATATATATATATATATATATATATATATATATATATATATATATATATATATATATATTAAATAAATTGAAATTTGATATACCAATTAATAAGTTCATAATCACATTTTTACTATAAAAGACAGTTGTATGTGATCTCCTTTACAATGTACGTCTAGTAACTTTATCCTAAAATATATTTAATAATAATTATCAAAATTCAAGTGTACATATCTATAAGTTTTTCAAAAGTCATTATTATCCTTAAATATATCAGTAATTCTGAATATGGTATGTCAATTAATAAGTCCACAAACATATTTTCCTATAAAAGCTTAATGCAATTTCTTGCATAACCACCATCAAGAAAGATATAATTTTTGTACATAGTATATTCCATCTCAATCAAGGTTTCTATTTATTAACTTTATATTTACATATTTTTTTTAATGTTTGGCTGAATGCATGAGTGATTTCCTGAGATTATTTGTTATTGTAAGTTAATTATTACATTTATTTTATTTTATGTGTAGCTAAAATGAACACTTTAATCAACAATAAAAAGTTCAACAAGAAGAAAGTGGTGTTCATAATGGGAGCAACGGAAACGGAGAAATTCCGTCTCTCAGTTGACCTTGCCGTCCATTTTCGAGGAGAAATAATCAACTCCAACAAAATCCAAGTATATAAGGGCTTTGAAATTGTAACAAACAAGATCACGCACACTGAGAAACAAGGTGTACGACACTATTTGTTAGGTATATATATTTAATTCCAACATTATTTATATCAAATAACTACCTAGATAATTTAATAGTAGTAATTGTAGATTCTAGTGGAAAATATACTCTACTATTGAAACATTATTTATTTCAATATTGAGAAAGTCAATTTGATTACATTTTCTTAGGTGAAATTGAGCCATATTCTGACTTCACAGCTGAAGATTTTTGCTTGAAAGCTATTGTCTACATAGAAAAAATTTGAAATGCTCAACGTGTTTTAATTAGTGTTGGAGGGTCAAATTCGTATATTGAAAAACTTGTGGAAGACCATGTGTTCATGTTTAAATATAAGTATGATACATGCTTTATTTGGATTGATGTAGAGCAATCAGTATTGAATCGTAGAGTTGACATGATGGTTGATGAAATGGTCAATGCTGATAATTTTTGTACATCAATCAAGATAAATTCATGGATATGGATAGAAACTTTTTTTATATAATTTTCTTAATAATATTTTTTGTTATCAAATTTATGTTTGACTAAATAAAATTCTTCTTAAATTTATGTTTCATTTAGGGCTAGTGGATGAGGTGCGACAGATTTTCATTCCAGATGCAGACTACACCAAAGGAATCTGATGGTCCATTGGTGTCCCCGAAATGGACAAATATTTAAGGGAAGAAATATATATAAACGAAGATGATGAATCAAAGAAGATGATGCTTGAAACGTCAATTGCGAGTATCAAACATAATACTCGTTTATTAATTTGTCACCATCTTGACAAGATTCAACGGTTAATTAAAGAGAAAATGTGGTTGGTGCACCATATTATTGCTACTGACGTTTTCAAAGGATATAGAAAAGAAGACGTTGACGAAGTGTGGAGGAATACCATTTTGCAACCATGCCTGGATATTGTGAAAAGATTTTTCAAAAATGATGTTGAGTGTACATAAACTATCATTGTATCTGTCTTCAGTTATTTTTTCTCTTGGACACTTTAATGTTATATTATTCTTTGTCTCTAAAAACATTGTTATTTATAGAGAAAGTGTTTATTTTAAGTTTTGATCCAAGCCCAAGCCCCAAGTCCAAGTCCAAGTCTTCTATATTTAATATATATTAACATAAATACGTTCTTGCACAATTACATGACATCATTCATAATGTCGAGAAAATAAATGACAATAAATGTTTGAATAGATTTTACCCTTAAAATTTTGAAAGAATAGATTTCTTGAATCAAAATTTTAAAAATTGTTACATAGACAATGTCACGATCCAAAAATGAACGTGATGGCAGTCATCTTATCCCACCAAGGCAAGTTAGCCTAAACTCGACTATTACAATTAAATGCGGAAATTTCATAAGTTACTCAAAGGTACCCCAAAATCTAGTTGTCACGTATACAAGCCTCTAAAGTATTTCAATTGATTCAACAAAAAAACTAAGTCTCAAATGACATTGTTTCTGAAATAGAACAAGATCATAAATAGGATTAAGAAGGTCTACTGAGATAACAAGCATCTACCTCACAATTCTCCACAAGAAGCCTCAGACAAGGAGAAGAGAAAATATCACAAAGTTCGGGCTATTAACCTCCAAAAAAATTGTAGTAGCAAGTGGTGAGTACCAAACCACACGGTACCTAGCAAGTAAACTTCTAAACATAAGCTAAAGGGATAAAATACGGGTACTCCTTACACACCAACCGAACCTTTACAACTACAACCTACATAAATTCAGCCCAACCTAACAATTCACAATTTTCATAGCACCCAACTCATAAAAATCATTTTAACAAATTTGCACATCCTCAACTACAAAATCAATATTCAACAATCACAACTTTCACAAAAAGGCACTCACAATATCAGCAACAGACAATATCAAGTTCGTCAAATAGAGGTAATCAAATATCAATTACTTTCCAACCACCAATAAAACACATAATCATCAAGAATGAAGGATGTCATGGGATGCAATGCAATATGAAGTGATATGCCTCAGAATATCAATTTCTCTCTCAACCGTATAAACATGATACTCCTCAGAAATACATCGAGAGTTCATGATCCATGGGGGACTTGCGAGTTCCATATACCGACACGGACGATCTCAACGTGTCTGTGCGGACGATCTCAACGCACTATTATAAATCAAATAAATTCCACACGGACGATCTCCACGTGCCCAAATCATAATCATAACTTTTATATCACACAGACGATCTCCACGTGCCCAATAATCATGACTCGATCTCAACACTGATGATCTCCACGTGTTAGACCTTTACTCATACCCAATCTCATGTAAATGCATGTCCACAATGTGATATCAAATAAAGGAGATGATGCAACATCTCAATAAATCAAATGTCGCTATGACATATAATCACCTCAATTATCACAATTATATGGGTTCAGTAATGAACACAATCACACATAATAAATCAAATCAATAATATATCAGTTAATGCACATATGCTCTGACATTCTCGGATTACAATTCGCATTCTATAGTAATAAACTTTTCCACTATAATACCGGTACTCGTACCATTCTCAACACATCACATACAAACAAATAATCACATTGTCTTTTATTACCCCTTTTTAGCATTAGAATTAATCAATGTGGACAAGTCAACCCATCACCAAGTCCCATTACTCTCAAACATATACCACAAGGAAATACATGCATTCCATTCACTTAGCAAGAGCTTAAAAATCCACTTGCCTGAATCCAATAAGAATTTACTCCGGGACTTGAGTCTTTCCCATTTGTTGAACTTCTAACTAAAAGCAATCTATTCAGATACATAATCACAATAAGCTTTCAAAACTAACAACACTCATATTGTTATATGTCTAGCCTAGACCCAAAAACTCACTGATATTTATAATCAAGTTCCTAAATTTTGATGTCAATTAACATTTCAATTATCATATTTTCAAAGTTTCAAGTCCAGGATTAAGTCCCAATTTTTCCAATATCCTAAATCTAATGGTATTCATGTATTACCTTTCATCTAATATATAATTATATACCTCAATATATAAAATACTAAATATACAAATATAATAAACAATTAACATTGTATGAATCGAAGACACTGATTACGAAAATCAGTTGCAGCGACAACATGACCCAAACGCTAAACTTCTCCTTTTTTCATGTAATATGATACAATATATATTTAAGTACATATGCTAATGTATGAAGCTAAGTTTATTAGATACTTAATATGTTTGAGTCTTAAGGCATTAAGAAAGAAAATGGAAGGAACATAATGTTATTAATACTTTTACTCTTATTGCAATTTATTACCCTACATCAATCATTGGCAATGTAATTAGCCAATGATTGAGTGACAAATTTTTTTCCAGGAAACCAACACGTTCAGCAACCTTATCAATTTCCATCTCTTTTGAATTCTTTACTTTATTTATGTTTTCTTTTTCAACCAATTTAACAAAACTCTACTGAATGATTTATTCCATTCCAATCCAGTTATAGGATATCAAAGATATAGAAACTAATCCCTTACCTGATCGTGTAGTTCTCACCATTTCGCCCGCCGCTCAGACTACCTTTCTTCATTTTTTTATTTTTTTATTTTCTAAATGAATTATGCTTTAAAAATGATAAACCCTAGTAATTTATTTTAATATATAGATAAAAGTAAATTATAAACTTGACTTATTAATCACCAATTAAAATAAAAGATTTTTTTTATAAGTTCATGTCAATGAAGTAACTATAGTTATTTCAAAATTTCCAGCCAACTTCACAAACTGGTCAAAAGTGACTCGGGGCAACTACCGAGATGGGTAATACGGTAATTTTGTAAAAAAATTCAAAAGATGACCTTCTGGGTCATTACATTATCCACCACTAAAAAACATGTTCGGCCTCGAACATAAGAAAGAAGAAGGAAGAATAACCACATTGGCAAAAGCTTAAGTTATGACCTACTAGACAGTGTTCATCTCTCCAAGTGAGCTTCTCCCTAATACCATGTCATCAAGATCAACTACTAAGAACTGAACCTTCTAATCAAACTTTCAAAAATCTATAAATCAAGAGTGATTATGAAGTCACAGACTAACTCATGAACCCAACATAAAGTGTAACTCATTGGACCATAGCACAACCACCATGATGAATCATTTCTTACATAATCAAGATAAACTTCTCAATCAATACTGACCACAATCAGAAGTGAGTCTGAATCAACCACCAAACACTTAGACCATCACATATCTTATCACGAGTCCCTTTTCACAACACAATCTTTTCACGAGCTTAAGTTATAACCGTCTAATCTTTAGACATCGTACACTCATCAAGGGAGAATCAAACCTATCTATCCAAAAGAAAAAGATTAAATAAATACCCAACAAGCGATACACTTCAAAATATAGAACATTTAACTACACTCTTAGAAAATTGTAACTCCTCATAGTAGTTCCTATATAAGTTCTTATAAGTAAGGTTGTGCAGGTAGATATATTGAAATACTTTAACTATCCCAAAAAAACCAAGTCTATCATAACTGAAATGGCCAAGTATGCCAAGGATCCTACCACATCAAGAGGACATAAAAGGATCGGTACATCCGATACACCACTAGGATACACCCATAGAAGTGAAACACGCACGTGAATCATACTCAAATAATGTCCAAAATGAAAAAGGTGGTCACGTAAGATTATACAGAACAAAAGTCGAATAGCACAAGATACGTCTTTCATAGTGCCCATATCAAACATTTGCATTTATATGACTCTATGTCTTAATTTTCTTTTCTAGCTACCCACAATCACTAATATAGTCTCGATTATAATTGCTCACTTACTTGTTTTTATCGAACCACAAATGCAATTTAAGGTACTTCACTAAGGTCGACACTCTTAATACTTCCATAACTTCATAGCCACACCAGCTATTTACCTTATTCTCAAACCGTCACTAGTATTAAACTCTTCTTAACAAACACATTATCGCCTCCAAAATTTTCAAACTATGGCTCCCTCTCTTTCCATTTAAGCGTTTCATCAAAAATACAAGTCATACTTAAGACTGATAGAACTAATTTCAGATATAAAGTACTTTACCATCGAGATAATACCATTGAATCACAACAAATGTCAATTCTACAAAATTTTCAAATATCAAATTTTCACTAATATTCAAAATCATCATATACCTCATATCAATAGTTAAGAAATTCTTGGTCACACCAATAATCCGAATACCATAAGTTCATAACCTCTACTCACTATCGAATGCCTATGTAACGCATCATAGCAGTCTGTATCGTCCCATCAAAAAAATAGTTTTGATATCTTCAAATTCTCATTAATTATATAAAATTGTAAGTCCACACCGTTTAACATAAATAAGTTACCTATCATAATTTGAATAATTTAGCTCCACATAAGAGAACATAATCTTACACCCTCACTGTTTTTCACCCAAATCAAACCCTATATTCATAAAAATTGCTGATAATTCCTGGTGAGTCTATACCGAACAATTTCACATCCATAGTCATATTAGATGTTATATATGAAAATTTATACATCCTTCAACTTCGGACCAAGAGTCTATATGAGAGTTCTTATTCCTTCACTTCTCTTAAATTCTTCTCATGACACAAAATTATGAGTATCTTGAACTCTTCTATACAACAACTCTTGTTCCATTGACCAACAACCCGTGATACTTTTACCTTATCCTCTAAATCAAACATTATGTGTAATCTCCCCTTAGGTATAACAATCAAAAGTAACTAAATTTACTACTCAAATAATGCATAAGTCCTTCCAAATGCTTCATACTGAATGTGATTAATTATTTATTAGCTTACCAATCCATACCTTGACAAAACACACTAACAAAAACCTAAATTCACAGTGAAAGATTTGAATTTATTCCAACGTGCAACATAATCCCATTATCTATCAAAATTAGTTCATACATTGAAAATCTTTATGAATTCACGTATCTTAACTTATCATTGATGCCTCTCCATCGACCTTATCATATCCTTCGCTAAATATCCTTCCATATTCATTATCAACTTAAAATCACAAAATAACTAATTATCATACTTGAGATGAACGTTTGTGCACTCTTTTCTCAAATTTTATCAAGTAATTTTCTTTAGTTCATATGAATGACACGTAACGTTATCACCTTAACTAGAGGAAAACATATGATATCATGTGGCGCTTACTCAATTCTGTGAATTCCTCTGAAGGTACATCTTTACCCTTGCAATCAAAGTAAATATCCTAGTTTTCTTTTTGCTCTCAAAGTTAAACTACATACCACTAATTCCTTTAATTATGGCTCTAACTCTTTTCAATTCTATTCGAGTGGTGTCCCAACAACTCATACAACTTTCATAAAATCATACTACTTATAAAATAGTAGCAAACCATAATCTTAGATACTCAAAAGTCATCATTAACATGCAAAATATTTTTAACCAACAAACCTTATCATATAGTTGCATTCAAACAATAATTCATCATAAAATCTTATCACCATCATGATTCGTTAGTCCTTGCCATCATCACAAATTCAACCTCACCATCAACATGACATCCAAATCTAGCTATGCCAACCATCCAAGAGACTCACTCAATTTATACGCATTTTTTTACTAAAATTTTCCAATTTCATTTACCCAAGTATACTCACTAAGACTTTATTTATCCATATGTTTGTCATTTTGATATCAATTTACTCATTTGGAGCTTCAGGTAAAATAATCTGATCTCATGTATAATTTTGAAATACACTTCACAACCTAAATGTATTAATACCATACCAAAGATCCACCACTAAAATTTCCCTTATAAATAATGTTTAACCCCTCCATCCGTACTAACAAGCTAGTTGTTTTCTCAAATTTGAATTCAACATCAAATCTTATTATATGAGCACGTGATACAATAGACAAGTCCTTAAGTAGTTAGTATTTACACTTAATTATCGACGTATCCCCCCCCCCCTTTTTTTATAACACTAGTACCACATCGTGAAAGTTTGTTATATCCACCACTAGAACACATCATACTTGTCGAGAAGATTGTACCCAAATCTCAAATATTTCGATTCGTTAAGTGATTTTAGTACTTTACCAAATCTATTTGATCTCTAGTTCATAGTGTTATGCATTATTTCATAGGTCATGTCGATAGTAGAACTAACACTGTAACACCCCGTATCCAAAACAGACCAAAAACCAGTTTTTCAGAAAAAAATATGCAGGTGCAACCAACGGTGGCATCGACGGACCGTAGCCAGACCCACGGTCCGACCTGCACATCGTTGATGGGGTCGAAAACTCCCAAAAATCTCAACCCAGGAAAATTGGTTAAGTCTTGGTCGATGGACGGACCTACGGTCCGTATGTTAGACTACGGAGTGTAGTTGTGACCGTCGATCGACACCCCCTTTCAGACACTTTCTGACAAGGACCACATTGACCAGCACGGTCCGTAGGTGGACCCACGGTCCGTAGGTCTGACCGTAGGTGGGAATTCGTAGACACTTAAGGGGGAAATGCAGTTGGGTTAACTTCAAATGATCATAACTCTTAGCACAAAACTAATTAGGTGTCCCATGACATACCAAAAGATAGATAATTGAATTAGCTTTCATATCCACCGTCCTTGATAAAATCAGAGCTCTGAGTAAAACGTTATGCCCATTTTAGTAAAGACCTGTCGAACAAACCCAATCTACGGACTAAATGACAGACCGTCGATTGAACAACGGACCGTCGATAGAACGACGGACCGTCTGTCTAGGTTGTCGTTTGGTCCGACAGCTACTTACCCTGGGGTCTATTGGTTTTTTTCCACTTCATTTAAACTCTAAGATACGTCGTTTTGACCCTAAATCATCAGAGTTTAGTTAGTTTAAGCCTAGAAACATAACTAAAACTTACCTAAGTCAAATCATTAATCAAAACTTAGTAAAATTAGAAGCAAGAAAGGAGAAAAAGGTCAAGAACCCTAGTTCAAGAACGCATCAAGGTTTCAACAGTTCCAGCCACGAAATCTAAGTGTTTCTCTGTGAATTTCATCACCAGGAATATGAGATTTCACAGTGGGTTCCTTTCACCCATTTGGTCCCTAGTTTTTAGTCAGTTCTTGATTCTTTGATCATGATTTAACCTAGGGTTTATAGAATTACAGCAGAACTTCATGACTTAGTTAAAATATATGTTCCAAATCAGATTTCCATGTTATTACTCAGATTATTGCAAGAATTTCAGAACCCTAGCTATGTATTTCTTTAGTTCTTAAACTACACATGCTAGGTCAGATATTTCAGTTACTTCAGATATGCATGCCTCAGTTTTTAATGCATCATAATCAAATTAAATGTTGCATTCTCAGTTTGCGTGTTCATTTTTGAGCTATCCAGTATTTACAGAAATTCAGACACAATCAGTAACTACATAAATCAATGGGAGTAACATAATACTGAGTTGGACTAGGGTTCAGTGTACCCAATTAGTCCCAGAACTACTAGCCAAGTAGGTTGTAAGTCCCCTATGTGGGCAATCAGTTTAGTGATCACGCCAGCATGTCTTTATACCTCTGGCAGGGTATATTGGGTCCTCTCGATGGGGCGTATACATCGGACTCCACATTTAGCTCATGTGGTTTTATTATCGGTTATTAGTAGCTCCCACAGTTCAGTCAGAATCTCTTGCATTGACCATTTATTAGTATACTCAGTATTCAGTTTCAGCATGTTATAAATTGGTCACTGCATCCAGTTAGTTCAGAATTCAGTATATCATATTCAGATTTCTATATTTGTTTTTATGCTTGTTCAGTTATGTTTTATTTCAGCTTTATATCATCCTACATGCTCAGTACCTTTCAAGTACTGACGCATATGTGCGCTACATCTTCTCGTGATGTAGGTTCAGGTTCTCAGCATCCAGATCACGCATAGATCAATTTCCGATATCCAGTTCAGCAATTCAGTGGTGAGTCATCATTTTCCGAGGACAACAGTCATGAGTTTCATTTCAGTCTTTTAGTCATTTAGTTTCATTTTTTGCTAGATTTAGTTGGGGTTTGTCCCAGTATTTCTAATCCAGTTTAGAGGCTATTTTCAGACATAGTTAGTTTCAGCTTAGCATTGAATTAATATATCCATTGTATTAAACTCATTATTTTTCAAATATCTCAGTTATAGAATATGGGTATTTTCCCATCTTTTTTCAGATTAAATTATGATTTAGCTTCCGCAAAAGTTTATATTCTTTAGTATGCTCATGATCATGCCAGCAGGGTTAGCTTGGGATCACTTGTGGTCTTAGGTTCCGTGTCCGCGTCTCGGGGGTAGCTCGGGGCGTGACAAACACATTCCATAAGTCTAATCAAGTAAGCATCAATACTAAGTAGTTATGTCATGACCTTCTCAGATATTCATACAATTTATATAAAATCGTGATAAAATTTCTGACCTCAATTTGCCCAACATCATTCTCATCATTTGCTAAGAAACTCATACATGTTATGTCAACTTTACTTACTATATTTTCCATAGTTATTATATTCATTATCTAGTCATCTTTTTAATTATTCACTTTCAATTATCGAACCACTAGACATATTACATATACCACATAAGTACTATTTCTCAATTGGGAAAGCTAACCTGAAAAGGATAACACATTCGTGAAGTCCATCAGACCATTGTTAAACCTCATCATTTAGAAATTCTAAGAAAATTATCTCCAAGCCATCACCTAACTCAATCCTTTCAAATTGAACATTTCAAATCTGACCACACATCTTTTTCATCTTAGTATTAGGTCTAACCACCAAGCCAGATAGGAAACACAAACTTCTAACTTAAGGAACCACACACGACTCAGCACTATAAGTGAGAGAGAATGAAATGAGGCAATAAGAATCAGAACGGACAATGGTGCACGATAGAGATTCAAGAGGTGAAGTTCTTTTCCCTAAAAGTCATTATAGCTTCTCGAAGATAAGTACAGACGTGTCCGTACGGATCCTAGAGACTTTACTTAGACTCGACTTGCATACACGTGAGACCTATGAAGCTGGAGCTCTGATACCATGTTGTCACGATCCAAAAATAGGCGTGATGGCACTCGTCTTATCCCACCAAGACAAGTCAGCCTAAACTCGACCATTACAATAAAATGCGGAAATTTCATAAGGTACTCAAAAGTACCCTCAAAATCTGGTTGTCATGTGTACAAGTCTCTAAAGTATTTGAATTGATTCAACAAAAAAGAATCTCAAATGACATTGTTTCTGGAATAGAATAAGATCATAAATAGGATTAAGAAGGTCTGCTGAGATAACAAGCATCCACCTCACAATTTTACAAGAAGCCTCAGACAAAGAGAAGAGAAAATATCACAAAGTCCGGGCTAGTAACCTAAAAAAAAATTATAGTAGCAAGGGGTGAGTACCAAACCACACGATACCCAGTAAGTAAACTTCTAAACACAAGCTAAGGGGATAAAATACGGGTACTCCTTACACACCAACCGAACCTCCACAACTACACCCTGCATATAATTCAGCCCAACCTAACAGTTCACAGTTTTCATAGCACCCAACTCATAAAAATTATTTTAACGAATTGCGCATCCTCAAATACAAAATCAATAATCAACAATCACAACTTTCACAAAAAGGCACCCACAATATAAGCAACACACAAGATCAAGTTCGTCAAATAGAGGTAATCAAACATCAAATACTTTCCAACCACCAATAAAACACATAATCATCAAGAATGAAGGATGTCATGGGATGCAATGTAGTATGACACCATGAAGTGATATTCCTCAGAATATAAATTTCACTCTCAATCGTATATACATGATACTCCTCAGAAATACATCGAGAGTTCATGAACCATGGGGGACTTGCGAGGTCCATATACTGACACGGACGATCTCCATGTGTCTGTGCGGACGATCTCAACGCACTATCATAAATCAAACATATTCCTCACGGACGATCTCCACGTGCCCAAATCATAATCTTAACTTTTTATCGCACGGACGATCTTCACGTGCCCAAATAATCATAACTCGATCTCAATACGGATGATCTCCACGTGTTAGACTTTACTCATACCCAATCTCATGTCAATGCATGTCACAATATGATATCAAATAAAGGAGATGATGCAACAACTCAATAAATCAAATGTCGTTATGACATATAATCACCTCAATTATCACAATTATATGGGTTCAGTAAAGAACACAATCACACATAATAAATCAAATCAGTAATATATCAGTTAATGCCCATATGTTTTGGCATTCTCAGATAATAATTCGCATTCTATAGTAATAAACCTTCCCACTATAACACCGGTACTCGTACCATTCTCAACACATCACATACAAACAAACAATCACATTGTCTTTTATTACCCCTTTTTAGCATTACAATTAATCAATGTGGGCAAGTCAACCCATCACCAAGTCTCATTACTCCCAAACATATAACACAAGGAAATACACGCATTCCATACGCTTAGCAAGAGTTTAGTAATCCACTTGCCTGAATCCAATAAGAATTTACTCCGGGACTTGAGTCTTTCCCATTTGTTGAACTTCCAACTCAAAGCAATCTATTCAGATACATAATCACAATAAGCTTTCAAAACTAACAAACACTCATATCGTTATATGTCTAGCCTAGACCCAATAACTCACTTATATTTATAATCAAGTTCCTAATCTTGATGTCAATTAACATTTCAATTATCATATTTCAAAGTTTCAAGTACAAGGTTAAGTCCCAATTTTTCTAATATCCTAAATCTAATGGTATTCATATAATACCTTACACCTAATATATAATTATATACCTCAATATATAAAATACTAAATTTACAATATAATAAACAACTAATATTGTATGAATCAAAGATACTGATTGCGAAAATTATTTGCAGCGACAACATGACCCAAACGTTAAACTTCTCGCTTTTTCATGTAATATGAGACCGCATATATTTAACTACATATGCTACTGTATCAAGCTAAGTTTATTATATACTTAATATGTTGAGTCTTAAGGCATTAAGAAAGAAAATGGAAGGAACAGAATGTTATTAATACTTTTACTCTTATTGCAATTTATTACCAAACGTCAATCATTGGCAATGTAATTAGCCAATGATTGAGTGACAAATTTTCTTCCAGGAAACCAACACGTTCAGCAACCTTATCAATTTCCATCCCTTTTGAATTGTTTACTTTATTTATGTTTTCTTTTTCAACCAATTTAACAAAACTCTACTACATGATTTATTCCATTCCAATCCAATTTTAGAATATCAAAAATATAGAAGCTAATCACTACCTGATCGTGTAGTTTCTCACCGTTTCGCCCGCCGCTCAAACTACCCTTTTCGTTGTTTTTTTATTTTCTAAATGAATTATGCTTTAAAAATGACAAACCCTAGTAATTTATTTTAATATATAGATAAAAAAATATTATAAACCTTACTTATTAATCACCAATTAAATTAAAAGAATTTATTTTATAAGTACATGTCAATTAAGTAACAATAGTTATTCCAAAATTTCCAGCCAACTTCATAAACTGGTCAAAGGTGACTCGGGGCAACTATTGAGATGGATAATACGGTAATTTTATAAAAAAAATTAAAAATGACCTTCTGGGTCATTACAGACAAAGAAGAGAAAATAGTAAAATTGCAATCTATCGATAATGATGATTTAAGAAAATATATTCTACCTAATTCAATCAAGATGATGGAAGCTTGATTCAATGAAATCTAATTTTATTATTACATGTTGCACAAGATAAATACTTGTAATTGAAAGAGTAATCGCTAATTTTTCCCTTTTCTTTAACGGAATTAGACTTAAACTTATGACGTGTTGTTAAATAGTGTAAGAATTGACGCATTATCACTTGAATATATTCATTATGAAATATATTCAGTTTTTCTTACTATCCTATTTAAAAATCGATCTTTTAATCAATATTGTATGTGATCTCATAACAGTGTCCAACTAGAAAACCTAATCCTAAAATTATTTAAGCTTAAACACCAACATTACAGGTGACGTATCCGTATATATATATAAATAAAAATTTGATATACCAATTAATAAGTTCATAATCACATTTTTACTATAAAAGCAGTTGTATGTGATCTCCTTTACAATGTACATCTAGTAACTTTATCCTAAAATATTTAATAATAATTACCAAAATTCAAGTGTACATATCTTTAAGTTTTTCAAAAGTCATTCTTATCCTTAAATATATCAGTAATTCTAAATATGGTATGTCAATTAATAAGTCCACAAACATATTTTTCTATAAAAGCTGAATGCAGTTTCTTTTATAACCACCATCAAGAAAAATATAATTTTTTTACATAGTATATTCCATCTCAAACAAGTTTTCTATTTATTAACTTTATATTTACAAGTTTTTTTTAATGTTTGATTGAATGCATGAGTGGTTTCCTGAGATTATTTGCTATTGTAAGTTAATATTATTTTGATTTATTTTATGTGTAGCTAAAATGAACACTTTAATCAACAATAACAAGTTCAACAAGAAGAAAGTGGTGTTCATAATGAGAGCAACGGAAACGGAGAAATCCCGCCTCTCTGTTGACCTTGCCACCCATTTTCGAGGAGAAATAATCAACTCCGACAAAATGCAAGTATATAAGGGACTTGAAATTGTTAAAACAAGATAACGCACACTGAAAAACAAGGTGTACGACACTATTTGTTAGGTATATATATTTAAGTCCAACTATAACTATATCAAATGACTACCTAGATAATTTAATAGTAGTAATTGTAGATTCTAGTGTAAAATATACTCTACTATTGAAACATTATTTATTCCAATACTAAGAAAGTTAGTTTGATCACATTTTCTTAGGTGAAATTGAGCCAGATTCTGACTTCACAGCTGAAGATTTTTTCTTGAAAGATATTGTCTACATAGAAAAAATTTGGAATGCTCAACGTGTTCCAATTATTGTTGGAGGGTCAAATTCGTATATTGAAAAATTCGTGGAAGACCCTGTGTTCATGTTCAAATATAAGTATGATACATGCTTTATTTGGATTGATGTAGAGCAATCAATATTGAATCGTAGAGTTGACATGAGGGTTGATGAAATGGTCAATGCAGATAAATTTTGTAAATCAATCAAGATATAATCATGCATATAGTTAAAAACTTTTCTTATATAATTTTCTTAATAATATTTTTGGTTATCAAATTTATGTTTCACTAAGTAAACTCTTCTTAAATTTATGTTGCATTTAGGGCTAGTGGATGAGGTGCGACAGATTTTTATTCCAGATGCCGACTACACCAATGGAATCCGACGGTCCATTGGTGTCCCCGAAATGGACAAATATTTAAGGGAAGAAATAAATATAAACGAAGATGATTAATCAAAGAAGATGATGCTTTAAACATCAATTGTGAGTATCAAGCATAATACTCGTTTATTAATTTGTCACCAACTTGAAAAGATTCAATGGTTAATAAATGAGAAAATATGGTTAGTGCACCATATTATTGCGACTGACGTTTTCAAAGGAGATAGAAAAGAAGACGTTGATGAAGTGGAGGAATACCGTTTTGCAACCATGAATAGATATTCTGAAAAGATTTCTCAAAAATTATGTTGAGTGTACATAAACTATCATTGTATCTATCTTCAGTTATTTTTTTCTTTGGAACTTTAATGTTGGACCTATTTTGTACGACATCAAGGATATGTATATGATATGACAATTTTTTCTATATATATATATATATATATATATATATATATATATATATTATTCTTGTCTCCAAAAACATTGTTATTTATAGAGAAAATATTTATTTTAAGTTCACATCCAAGCCCAAGCCCCAAGTCCAAGTCCAAGTCTTCTATATTTAATATATATTAATATAAATACGTTCTTACACAATTACATGACATCATTATTAATGTTGAGAAAATAAATGACCATAAATGTTCGGGTACCCTTAAAAATTTGAAAGAATAGAATTCTTGAATCAAAATTTTAAAAATTGTTACATAGACAAAGAAGAGAAAATAATAAACTTGCAATCTATCGGTAATGGTGATTTAAGAAAATATATTCTACCTAATTCAATTAAGATGATGAAAGCTTGATTCTACGAAATCTTATTTTATTATTACATGTTGTACAAGATAAATACTCGTAATTGAAAGAGTAATCGATAATTGTTTCCTTACCTTTAATGGAATTAGACTTAACACTTATGACGTGTTGTTAAATAGTGTAAGAATTGACGCATTATCTGTCACGATCCAAAAATAGACGTGATGGCACTCATCTTATCCCACCAAGAAAAGTCAGCCAAAAACCTAATTGTAACAATAAAGTGCGGAAATTTTATAATCAACTCAAAAATACCTCCAAAATCTGGTTATCACGTGTACAAGCCTCTAAAGTATTACAATTGATTCAAAAGAAAAACTCAAGTCTGAAATGAACTTGTTTCTAGAATAGAACAAGATCATAATTAAGGAGAAAAAAAGTCTGTTTAGACGACAAACAGCTACCTCACATATCTCCAAGAAGCCTCGGAAAAGAAGAGAATGACAAGTACTATAAAAATTCAGGCTCATAACCTACAAAAAATTATTGCAGCAAGGGGTGAGTATCAAACCACACGGTACTCAGCAAGTAAATCCCCAAATACAAGCTAAGCGAATGAAATATGGGTACTTCTACCACCCCAACAGAACCTCCACAACTACAACCTGCATAAATAAAAACAGCCCAACCTAACAGCTCACAGTTTACATAGCCTGTAGCTCAACAACAAAACTTAGACAAATTACATATCCTCCACAACAACACTTTAACAAATTATATATCCTCAATAACAAGCTCAGTATTCAACAATCACAAGTTCCGCAGAAAGGCAATCACAAGATCAACAAAACATAATATCAAGTTCACTAATGATAAGTATGTGCAATACAATGGAGTGCACTGTCAAGTATAATGATGCATGTCTGACCTAGTGATACATACCCACTGTCTCTGAGTTCGGGACCCATGGGGGACATATCTGTCCATGCATCTGTCGCGGCGCACGACACGACCCTCGATAATAGTAACCATCGCGGAGTGCGATACGTCCCTCGAAATTTAGTATCCATTGCGGTGCGCGATACGTCCCTCGAAATGGTACATCCTCTTTAAGTTCTCATTCTTTCTCAATGCACATAACACTTGTCACAACCATGTCTTAAAATAATGCAAATGACATGTTCACACAAATAAAGAGGATATGACCATTTTCATAACACTGCACAATTCACAACAACATCAATAATGACTCAACAAGCCTTTCAAATCACTCTCTATTATCAACACATCACACACAAGCAATTATTCACATTGCATTTTATTACCCTTTGTTTTCATCATTAGTATTAATCAATGTGGACAATTCAATCCATCACCAAGTCCAATTACTCTCAAACATATACCAAAAGGAAATACACGCATTTCATACACTTAGCAAGGGTTTAGAAATCCACTTGCCTCAATTAATTCGCAATTCACTCCAAAACTTGAGTCATATCGCTTTCCGTTGAACTTCCAAATCAATACAATCTATTCACATTAATAATCACAATAAGATTTCTAAAATAACAACACTCATAGTATGTGTTTAACTTAGACCCAAAAACTTGCTCAAATTTAGAATCAATTTTCTTATTTTTCCTAACATGTCAACTCTCCTATTTTTCAATTTTCAAGTCAAGGATTTAGTCTCAACACATCCAAATAATATAATCTTAATGGTATCACATAATACACTACACTCAATATTTAATTACCTATCTCAATATAATAAGTCTTTAATTATAATATAATATTATACAATGATATCTCAACTGCAAAAGAATAATTATGCGCAAAACTAGACTATATCACGACTACACTATGAGGTTATATACATTCTTTAAGTACTACTTTGCAGCAATCCAATTATATGTATATATAGTTAATCCCTTGTCATTGCCAGCCTTAATTAACCAATAACATCAGAACTTATCCATTATTAGCCAATAATGGCCTAACTCTTGTCCCCTAAAATTGTCAAGAACGTATTGCCAAATTCCAATTTTAACATTGCCAAATTTTCCCACCTAATTCAATTTAATTATATTTAAAGATTTGCATTCCATACTCTTAACACTTTATGATTACAATCAATATGAAAGTATGAGATTTTCTTACCTAAACTGTTTCAGCAAGTCGGATTCACGCCTCCAGGTGAGTTATCGTTCTCCTCTTCGTTTCTTTTCTCTTTCTAAATTATTATGTACTAAAAGTAATAAACCCTAGTAACTTATTTTGTTATGAGTCAAATAGTAAAGGGTCTTAATTAATTATGACATTAATTCATTAACCACCAACTAAATAAATAAATTATTTAATATATATTCGTCAATTAAATAATCGTAGTTATCGAAAAATTTCAAAATTGTCAAACAACTTCACGAACTAATTTAAAATTACTCTAGAAAACTATAAAGAGGGGTAAAACGCTATTTTTTTTTGTAAATTTCCAAATATGACCTTCCGGGTAATTACATTATCCACCACTAAAAACCATGTTCGTCCTCGAACATAAAGAAGAAGAAGAATAAGAAGAATAAAAACGGAGAATAACCAACAAGATCAAAATCTTAAGGTATGACCTATTAGTCAATGTTCATCTTTCTAATTGGGCCCCTCCTTAAGACCATATAATCAAGATCAACAACTAAGAATTGAACATTCAAATCGAACTTGGGAAGATCTCCAAATCAAGAGTGATATCAAGCCACAGAATAACCCATGAATCGAATCTAAACCAAAACTCATTGGACCTTTACATAACCATCATGACGAATTTTTTTTTCTCACATAACAAAGATAACCTTCTGAATCAATACTGAATACAATCAAAAGTGAGTTTAAATCAATCACCAAACACTCATAATACACAAATCATCACGGATCTTATCAAGATTTCCTTTTCATAACACAATCTTTTCACAAGCTTAAGTTATAACCGTCTAATATATAGACATCGGACACCCTTTAAGGATAATCAAATTTATCTAACTCAAAGAATTAAATGATTAAGTAAACACCCAACAAGCGATACACTTCAAAAAATAGAACCTCTAACTACACTATTAGACAATTGTAACTCTTCATAGCTCTTGTATAAGTTCTCATAAACAAGGTTGTGCATGTAGAACTACTGGTATACTTCAACTATTTCAAACAACATAAAATCTATCATAACAGAAATGACCAAGTCCGTCTAAGGATCCCACCCTATCAAAAGGATATAAGAGGATCGATATATCCGATCCACCACTAAGAATGCACCTACCGATACAGAAACAAATGTGAGCATATACAACGGATGATACTCCAAATTATGGCTGAAACAAAGTAGATAGGACACACAAGAATGTACGAAATAAAAATCTAATAATATAGTATACTCTCTTTATAGTGCGTTTATCAAACATTTTAATTCATTTATCTCCATCTCCTTAGTTTTAGCCACCCACGATTAACCAGTGTAGTCCCCATTATAGTACAAATACTCAATTCATCAAACCAAACATACTTCTCACAGTATTCCACTAATACCAATATTCTTAATACTGACAGAATACCATCGCTCCACCAGTCATTTACCTTACTCTCAAACTGTCACTAGTATCAAAGTCTTCTTAGCAAATACATTATCACTTTCAATATTGTTGAACTATGGCTCCCTTTCTTTCCATCAAAGCGGTACATGACATATATGAGTCACACCTAAGATTGATAGCACTAGTTTCAAATCTAAATACTTTTGCATCGAAGTACAATAACTTAATGCCACCCAATGTCAACTTAACACAAACTTTCACATATCATTTTTCAATCATCATGCACCTAATGCCAATACTCAAAGAAATATTCTTGATAACTCGAATAATTCGGTATATTATAAGTTCATCACCTATACTTACCATCAAATATCTATGTAACACATCATAACTGTCTATATCGTCCCACTATAAAGTAGTTTCAATCCCCTAGAAATCCTCATTACTATGTAGAACTGTAGATCCACACCGTTTAACATCCATAAGTTACCTATCATATTTTGAACAATCTAGCTCGACATAACCACACAAATCTTCCACACATCATTGCTTGTCGCTCAAACCAAAACTCAATCTTTATAAAAGTTGATGATGAAATCCTAGTAAATCTATACCGAATCAATTCACATCCATAGTCATATATAAAATAAAAGGCAATAAACAATACAACCTTCAACTACAATCCAAGGTTTATACGAGAGGTCTTATTCTTTCATTTTTCTTAAATTCTTCTCGTGATACAAAATTTCTAAATATCTTCAACTCTTTAATACACCAAAATCTTATTTCTTTTGCTGACTCACTTAACAATCTTAATAATTGACCAATAATCCATGAATTTTAACCTTATACTCTAAATCAAAACCTTATGTGAAACCCTTTCTTAGATTCTTTACAATCAAAAGTAATCAACTTTACGACTTAAATCATGCACAAGTCCTTTCAAATGCTCAATACCCAATGCAATCAACCATTTCTTACTCTTTCAATACATACGCCAGTGACATTGTTTCTACTTTTCCTATTCAGTTTTATTACTTTCTTTCACAATCAATATTGCAGTAATAATAATAAAAATACTTCATAAGCCAATAATTGTGTTCATCAATTGGTATCAATATATAATAACTTTCCACTCACATTTTGTCCATTTAAGACCCAATTCTAATAACATACAATTAAATGTTCACTCTTTTTCCTTCAACTATTAAGAAGATTGTCCCATTAACGCCACATGTATGTGATTATTAATAGGAAATATTAGTTAACTATTGGGACAATTTAGTGTAAACTCTTTCACTAGAAATTATGTATAGAACAACAATCATAAAAGCTCAACCAAAATACTTGAAAATCATAACCTTACAAACTCTGAAGTCCTTATTACCATACAATTTTTTTTAACCAACAAACTTTATCATGTAGTTGCATTCCAACAATAATTCATCATAAAACCTTATTACCATCATGCTTCATTAGCCCTTGCTATCATCATGAATTCAACCTCGCCATAAACATGACATCCTAAACCTAGGTATGCCAACCATCCAGGAGACTCACTCAATTTATACTCACATTCTTACTAGAATTTTCCAATTTCATTCACCCAAGTATACTAACTAAGACTTTCTTTACCAATAAGTTTGTCATTCTATTATTAGTCTACTCATTTGGAGCTTAAGGTAAAATAGTTTGAACTTATTTAGAATTTCAGAATACACTACACAACCTAAATGTATTAATACCATACCAAAGGTCCACCATTAAAAATTTTCTTATAAATAATGCTTAACTCATTCGTTTATAGCAACAAGTTAGTTGGTTTATCAAATGTGAATACAATATCAAACCCCATTACACAAACATGTGATACAACTGATAATTCTTTAAGTAGTTAGTAATCACACTTGACATCAATCTATCCATTTCCATATACCACTAGTATCATATTGTGAAGTCTGTTAAATCCACCACTAAAACATATCATATCTATCGAGAAGATTGTACCCAAATATCCTACACATTCCTGCCTATCAAATAGCTGAAAAATGTTACCAAATCATTTGTGTCTAGCGCAAGCTATATGTATTTTTTCGTAGGTCAAGTCAATATCAAAAGTAACACACTCCATAACTCTAACCAAGTAAGCATTGATACTATTATAGTAGTCGTATCATGACCTTCTTTAATATACAAAATCTATAAAATCGTAGTAGTCCTAACCTCAATTGGTCCATCATTATTCCCATTATTTTCCAAGCAACCCATTCATGCCATGATAACTTTACTAACTATAGTTTTAAAAGTAACATTGTTCATCATCTGGCCATATTTTTAATTATTCAATTTACAATTGTTAAACCACTTTAAATATTATATATACCATACACGTACTATTCTTTTTACTGGGGTAACTAACCTTACTCAATCCCTTCAAATATGATCACACATTCTTTTCACAAATATACCACTTCCACCTTAATACCCAATTCCAACGTCCAACTAATACACGACACAACAACTAATCACATGAGGAACTACGGACGCGTCATAACGAGAGAAGGAATAGAATGAGGAGGTAAGAATCAAAATCGAACCAAGTACGCACGATATAGATCCAAGAAGTGAAATTATTTTCCTAAAAGTCACTATAGCCTCTAGAAGATAAGTACAGACGTCTCCGTACCGATAGTCGAGACTCTATTTAGACTCGACTTGTACACACGTGAGACCTATCAACCAGGGGCTGTGATACCATTTTGTCATGACCCAAAAATAGACGTGATGTCACTCGTCTTATCCCACTAAGACAAGTTAGCCTAAAACCCAATTGTTACAATAAAGTGCGGAAATTTTATAATCAACTCAAAAATACCCCCAAAATCTGGTTGTCACATGTATAAGCCTCTAAAGTATTACAATTGATTCAAAAGAAAAACTCAAGTCTCAAATGAACTTGTTTCTATAATAGAACAAGATCATAATTTATGAGAAAGAAAGTATGCTGAGACGACAAACATCTACCTCACAAATCTCCTAGAAGCCTCGGAAAAGAAGAGAATGATAAGTACCATAAAAATTCAGGCTCATAACCTACAAAAATTTGAAGAAGCAAGGGGTGAGTACCAAACCACACGGTACTCAGCAAGTAAATCCCTAAACACAAGCTAAGGGAATGAAATACGGGTACTCCTACCACCCCAACAGAACCTCCACAACTACAACCTGCATAAAAAAAATCAGCTCAATCTAACAGCTCACAGTTTACATAAGCTGTAACTAAACAACAAAACATAGACAAATTACATATCCTCCACAACAACACTTTAACAAATTGCATATCCTCAATAACAAGCTCAGTATTCAACAATCACAATTTCCACAGAAAGGCGATCACAAGATCAGCAAAACACAATATCAAGTTCACTAATGATAAGTATGTGCAATGCAATGGAGTGCAATGTCAAGTATAATGATGCATGCCTGACCTAGTGATACAACCCGCTGTCTCTGAGTTCGGGACCCATGGGGGACATATCTGTCCATGCATCTGTCGCGGCGCACGACACGACCCTCGATAATAGTAACCATCGCGGCGTGCGATACGTCCCTCGAAATATATTATCCATTGCGGCGCGCGATACATCCCTCGAAATGGTACATCCTCTTTAAGTTCTCATTCTTTATCAATGCACATAACACTTGTCACAACCATGTCTTAAAATAATGCAAATGACCTGTTCACACAAATAAAGAGGATATGACCATTTTCATAACACTGCACAATTCACAACAACATCAATAATGACTCAACAAGCCTTTCAAACCACATTCCATTATCAACACAACACACACAAGCAATTATTCACATTGCCTTTTATTAACCTTTGTTTTCATCATTAGTATTAATCAATGTGGACAATTCAACCCATCACCAAGACCAATTACTCCCAAACATATACCAAAAGGAAATACACGCATTTCATACCCTTAGCAAGGGTTTATAAATCCACTTGCCTCAATTAGTTCGCAATTTACTCCGAGACTTGAGTCATATCGCTTTCCGTTGAACTTCCAAATCAATGCAATCTATTCACATTAATAATCACAATAAGGTTTCTAAAATAACAACACCCATAGTATGTGTTTAACTTAGACCAAAAAACTTGCTCAAATTTAGAATCAATTTTCTGATTTTTCCTAACATGTCAACTCTCCTATTTTTCAATTTTCAAGTCAATGGTTTAGTCTCAACACATCCAAATAATATAATCTTAATAGTATCACGTAATACACTACACTAAATATTTAATTATCTATCTCAATATAATAAGTCTTGAATTATACTATAATATTATACAACGATATCTCAACTACAAAAGAACAATTATGCGCAGAACTAGACTATATCACGACTACACTATGAGGTTATATACATTTTGCAAGTACTACTTTGCAGCAATCTAATTATATGTATATATAGTTAATCCCTTGTCATTGCCATCCTTAATTAATCAATAACATCAGACCTTATCAATTATTAGCCAATAATGGCCTAACTCTTGTCCCCTAAAATTGTCAAGAATGTATTGCCAAAATTTTCAACATTGCCAAATTTTTCCACCTAATTCAATTTAATTATATTTTAAAGATTTGCATTCCATACTCTTTAACACTATGATTACAATCAATATGAAATTTTGAGATTTTCTTACCTGAACTGTTTCAGCAAGTCGGATTCACGCCTCCAGATGAGTTATCCTTCTCCTCTTCATTTCTTTTCTTTTTCTAAATTATTATGAACTAAAAGTAATAAATCCTAGTAACTTATTTTGTTATGAGTCAAATAATAAAGGGTATTAAATTAATTATGACATTAACTCATTAACCACCAACTAAAAAAATAAATTATTTAATAAATATTCGTCAATTAAATAACCGTAGTTATCGAAAATTTTCAAAATTTTCAAACAACTTCACGAACTAGTTAAAAATTACTCTAGAAAACTATAAAGAGGGGTAAAACGCTAATTTTTTTATAAATTTCTAAATATGACCTTCCGGATCATTACATTATCACTTGAATATATACCTTATGAAATATATTTAGTTCTTTTTACAATCTTATTTATAATCGCTCTTTTAATCAATTCTGTATATGATCTCATACTATTGTCTAACTAAAAAACCTAATCCTAAAATTATTAAATCTTAAACACCAACATTCAAGGTGACGTATTCGTATATTTTTTCAAGAACTACTTTTATAACATTTTTACTATAAAAGCCAGTTGTATGTGATCTCCTTTACAATGTACACTAGTAACTTTATCCTAAAATATATTTAATAGTAATTACCAAAATTCAAGTGTACATATCTATAATTTTTTTCAAAAGTCATTCTTATCATTAAATACATCTGTAATTCTGAATATGGTATATCAATTAATAAGTCCACAAACATATTTTCCAATAAAAGCTGAATGCAATTTCTTTCATAACCACCATCAAGAAAAATATAATTTTTTTACATAGCATATTTCATCTCAAGCAAGGTTTCTATTTATTAACTTTATATTTACAAGATATTTTTAATGTTTGACTTTATGCATGAGTGATTTCCTGAGATTATTTGCTTTTGTAAGTTAATATTTTGATTTTATTTTATTGTAGCTAAAATGAACACTTTCATCAACAATAACAAGTTCAACAAGAAGAAAGTGGTGTTCATAATGGGAGCAAAGGGAACGGGGAAATTCCGTCTCTCTGTTGATCTTGCCACCCATTTTCGAGGAGAAATAATCAACTCCGACAAAGTGCAAGTATATAAGGGCCTTGAAATTGTTACAAACAAGATCACACACACTGAGAAACAAGGTGTACGACACTATTTGTTAGGTATATATATTTAATTCTAACAATATTTATATGAAATGACTATCTAGATAATTTAATAGCAGTAATTGTAGATTCTAGTGGAAGATATACTCTACTATTGAAATATTATTTTTCCAATACTGAGAAAGTTAATTTGATCACATTTTCTTAGGTGAAATAAAGCTAGATTTTGACTTTACAGATGAAGATTTTTGCTTGAAAGCTATAGTCTATATAGAAAAAATTTAGAATGCTCAACGTGTTCGAATTATTGTTGGAGGGTCAAATTCGTATATTGAAAAACTCATGGAAGACCCTGTGTTCATGTTCAAATATAAGTATGATACATGCTTTATTTAGATTGATGTAGAGCAATCAGTATTGAATCGTAGAGTTGACATGAGGGTTGATGAAATGGTCAATGCATGTAATTTTTGTACATCAATAAAGATACAATCATGCATATAGATAAAAACGTTTCTTATATAATTTTCTTAATAATATTTTTGATTATCAAATTTATGTTTCACTAAATAAAACTCTTCTTAAATTTATGTTGCATTTAGGGCTAGTGGATGAGGTGCAACATATTTTCATTCCAGATGCAGATAACACCAAAGGAATTCGACGGTCCATTGGTGTCCCCGAAATTGACAAATAATTAAGGGAAGAAATAAATATAAATGAAGATGATGAATCAAAGAAGATGATGCTTCAAACGACAATTGTGGGTATCAATCATAATACTCGTTTATTAATTTGTCACCAACTTGACAAGATTCAACGGTTAATAAATGAGAAAATGTGGTTGTGCACCATATTATTACTACTGACGTTTTCAAAGGAGATAGAAAATAAGATGTTGACGAAGTGTGGAGGAATATCGTTTTGCAACCATGCTTGGATATTGTGAAAAGATTTCTCAAAAATGATGTTCACCGTACAAAAATTATTATTTTATCTATCTTCAGTTATTTTTTCTCTTAGGCACTTTAATGTTGGACCTATTTTGTACGGCATTAAGGATATGTATCTGATATGACAATTTTTTCCATATAGATATTAATCTTGTCTCTTAAAACATTGTTATTTATAGAGAAAATATATATTTTAAGTTCCTATTCAAGACCAAGCCCCAAGTCCAAGTCCAAATCTTCTATATTTAATATATATTAACATAAATACGTTCTTACAGAATTACATGACATCATTCATAATGTCGAGAAAATAAATGACCATAAATATTTGGGAATATTTTAGCCTTAAAATTTTGAAAGAATATAATTCTTGAATCAAAATTTTAAAAATTGTTACTTAGACAAAGAAGAGAAAATAGTAAACTTGCAATCTCTCGGTAATGATGATTTAAGAAAATATATTTTACCTAATTCAATCAAGATGATGGAATCTTGATTCAATGAAATCTTTTTTTATCATTACATGTTGCACAATATAAGTACTCGTAATTGAGAGAGTAATCAATAATTGTTCCCTTACTTTTAATGGACTTAGACTTAACACTTATGACGTGTTGTTAAACAATGTAAGAATTGACGCATTATCACTTGAATATATTTCTTATGAAATATATTCAGTTCTTTTATACAATCCTATTTAAAAATCGATCTTTTAATCAATTATGTATGTGATCTCATAACACTGTCCAACTAGAAAACCTAATCCTAAATTTATTTAAGTTTAAACACCAACATTTAAGGTGACGTATCCGTATAATTTTTCAAGAAATATTTTTATCTATCCTATATATATATATATATATATATATAGATAGATAGATAGATAGATAGATAGATAGATATAGATATAGATATAGATATATATTAAAAATAAATAAATAAATAATAATTTGATATACCAATTAATAAGTTCATAATCACATTTTTACTTTAAAAGGCAGTTGTATGTGATCTCCTTTACAACGTATATCTAGTAACTTTATACTAAAATATATTTAATATTAATTACCAAAATTCTAGTGTACATATCTATAAGTTTTTCAAAAGTCATTCTTATCCTAAAATATATCCATAATTCTGAATATGGTATGTCAATTAATGAGTCCACAAATATATTTTCCTATAAAAGCTGATTGCTATTTCTTTCATAACCACCATCTAGAAAAATATATTTTTCTTACATAGTATATTGCATCGCAAGCAAGGTTTCTATTTCTTTACTTTATATTTACAAGTTTTTTTTAATGTTTGACTGAATGCATGAGTGGTTTCCTGACATTATTTGCTATTGTAAGTTAGTTATTATTTCGATTTTATTTTATGTGTAGCTAAAATGAACACTTTCATCAACAATAAAAAGTTCAACAAGAAGAAAGTGGTGTCATAATGGGAGCAACGGAACGGGGAAATCCCATCTCTCTATTGATCTTGCCACCCATTTTCGAGGAGAAATAATCAACTCCGACAAAATGCAAGTATATAAGGGCCTTGAAATTGTTACAAAAAAGGTAACGCACACTGAGAAACAAGGTGTACGACACTATTTGTTAGATATATATATTTAATTCCAACAATATTTATATCAAATGACAACAATACTATCGTGTGTTTTGGTGACTGGCCTAAAATTCTGAGAATGTTGAATTTATAATCTTGAACCCTCCTTATCAAAGTGATGCCTTGAATAAAGAAGGATTGATGAAATATTATCAATGAATTGAAAGTGGTAAAAATAAATGATAAATTAATGATATTATTGATCTGAGTGTCACGTTTCGACACGGTATAATTGGATCGGAGTGTCACATTGCGACACGGTATATTTGATCGGAGTGTCATATTACGACACGGTATAATTGGACCGGAGTGTCACGTTCCGATACGGTATAATTGGATCGAAGTGTCACTGACACGATAGTATTAAAGGAAAAACATATTGAATTAACGGAATGTACCCAATCTCAAAGAACTCAATTCCCCAAATGGTTTAGTTGGAGTCATGAGTCCTTATGGATGATCTTGATATTGTTGACTTATTACATACTTACTTTAGTATTCTTGACATTAGTTCATGTTGTTTGTTTCGTATCATTTGTTAAGTGATATAGTTGAGTTCATACTATTATTCATTGTATATTAATTTCTATTTTGGGTTCGCTGATAATACCTACTCAATACATGTTGCCCCGTACTGAGCCCTAGTTGTGTTTTTCTTTGTTTTCATTTTATGCAGTGCAGCGAGTGTACCAGCGACTTTGAATTGCCCTCAGCTCTAGTCAATCTCTAGCATATCAGGTTCCAAGGTGAGCTGTTCATTCAATAGTGTGTTGGATTCTCTTGGTCATGGCATGATGTCCTTAGTTTTCGGACCTAAACTATTGTATTCATTTATTTTGGTGTCTTTAATAATCTTAGACTTAGTAATTTGAAGATTAGATATCCTTGATGTGATGACTTTCAGGTTTTGGGAAATAATATTTAATAAGATTTTAAGGTTCCGCATTATGATTGTAATTTGTAAGTTGGGGGTTAAATTTGTTGGTCCTCCCACCTAGGAGATTAAGTGTGTGTGTCACTCATAATTCGTTTTGGATCGTGACAAACTTGGTATCAGAGCATTAGGTTAGATGATCTCATCACACAAGGACAAGTCTAGTAGAGTCTTGCGGAACAGTACGGAGACGCCTTTACTTTTCTTCGAGAATCTATAGGACTTTAGGAAAACTCATTTCTTTCTTTATTTCGTGCTACTACTTGAATTCAATTGGTATCTAGGTGATACAAATTGGTTTCTAAACTTCTTCACTTTATTTCAAATATGGTTAGTACTAGAGTATTAAAAGTTGAAATAGCAACAATAGAAAAAACATGTGTCCTTAGAAATAAGTATATTTTCTCGATTGCAAAATATAGTGGTAGTCTCATGTTGAGTGTCGATTAGTAAAGAGACTACTATGACTTCATAGAGTGAGGGTATATCAGAGAGGGTCATCGATGCTTACTTGGTTAGAGTTAGGAAGTGTGTTATTTTTGTTATTGAATTGGTCTAAGAAGTAAAGCAAATTGTTTGGGCTAGAGAGAGAACAAATTCGATAATATTTGCAATTATTCAATGGGTAGAAATACGTGGGTTATTTGGGTACAATCTTATCGATAGGTATGATGTATTCTAGTGAGGTATCTAACGAACTTTCACAGTACGGTACTAGTGTTACGTAGAAATGAATACATCGATTGTCAAGTGTGAATACTAACTACTTAAGAAGTAATTAGTGGTATGACATGTTTAGATAATGAGATTCGGTGTTGCTTTCATAGTTGAGAAACCAACTAGTTTATTACTACAGGCACTTGAATTGCATTATTTTTAAGAAATATTTTAGCAGTGGATCTTTGGTACAATACTAATATATTTAGGTTGTGAAATGTATCTTGAGGGATCTGAATGAGGACTGACGATTTTATCTTAAGCTTCAAAAGGTAGATTGATACTAGGATGAAAAACTTATAGGAAAAGAAAGTCCAATTGAGTATACTTTGGTGAACTAAATTGAAGATTTTAGTAAGAAAATGCTTATAATGCTGAGTTAGTCCCTTAAATTATATTGGTATACATGAGTTTAAGGTGTCAGGTTGAGGAAAATGTTCACTTCTTGATGATGAAAAGGTCTAGCTAAGCATGAATGTAAAAAGAGAAAGTGATATATGACCTATATGATTTATGTTTGTTGTACTAGTCTTGAAAATTCTCATTTAGAATCAGTTTTAGTGGCAACAAAGTCTTGAAAGTATTTCACCAGTTCTGATATCGAATTTAGTATTTGCTTATGAGATGGACACTAGGCCTAATCCTACTTGAAAAAGTATTAAAATTATTCTCTTTATTTGATTTCCAATTCTATTAGGAAAATGTTTGGAATTGTAATCCTATTTGTGGTTGATTTTGACTTTGTAAGGAAAAGCACAACTATATAAATAGAGGATGATCTCGAGAAAAAATTGAACTACTCATTAGTATTTTCTATGAAAGACATTAGGACATCAGAGAGGTTTTGAGAGAACTTTCAATAAGAGAGAAGAGAGAAGAGAGAAGAAAAAGATTTATTTTGCTGCATACCTTTTGTCCGACCAGCAATCTTTAGATCGTGTATCTCAATTACCTAACCGTTGGATCGGGCTAAAATTGAACTACGTGTTTCTGACATATTTGTGGTTGTTTTGAATGGTGGAGATTCGATTTGGATATTTGCAAGATCATTTTCGTTTTGTTCCGAACAACAGCTGCGTTTGGGTGGTGCTTGCATTAACATTTTAGAGGCATTGTATTTATAGTGTGCATTATGAGGTGTTTTAATATAATATTTAATAAGAGAAATCTTAATTTAAGACAATGGAGGTGATTAGAGTTCGTAATGATGATAAGGGGTTGGTGATTGATTGTGATTGAGATGAAATTATTTAATAAGGATAATTGGTTAAACGAGTTTTATACGGTACTAAGGAATTGCGAGCATCTAATGTTGTGGTTCTTCATTATTTGATGAATAATGTGGTTGTATGGAAAGTTTTAGGAGTTGTGGGGACACCGCTTGAATTGAATTTAAAAGAGTTAGAGTCATAATGGTAAAATAAAATAATTAAAAAAAAATATGGGATATAATGCAGTCTTCAAAAACAGATAAGAACAAGAATATTTTCTCAAATTGCAAGGGATAAAGAGGTAATCTTTTGGAGGTGTAGAATTGGGTTTTGAGACATGTGGGTTCATATATTTTAATATTGTCATGGTTTTAGTGTCACATGTTTATCAAATTGCTTAAAAGCTATCGAATAAGAATTAAGAAAGGAGAGTACATACGCTCAACTCGAGTGTGATGATAAGTTTTCTTGTGATTTTGAGTTTATTAATAACTGCGTCGAACATTTAGCAAAGGATATGATAAGATCGATGAAGAGGCGATCAACGATAAGTTAAGATATGTAAATTCGTAAAAAATTTCAAGGTATCAGTCATGGTGACAGATAAGGACATTGAGTTACAATGTTCGATTTACAATTCAAACGTTTCATTTTGAATCTACTTTTGTGGTGGTATGTTTTTTAAAGGTATGAATTGTAAGATAATAAAGGATTGATTGCATCGAGTATTGAGAATTTTAAAGAACTTAAACATGATTAGAGTCGTAAAGTTTGTTACTTTTGATTTTTAAAGAACACGAGAAAAGGTTTCACTTAATAGTGTTGGTTTACAATATAAGGTAAAATGTCATGGGTTATTAGTAAAAGGATGGAATCAGTAAGCGATCTAGATAAATTAACAAGAGTCTAGAAAACGAAAGGCCGAGAGTAGAATTTAGCACCATGGAAAGAATTTTAGAAAAGTCAAGGAATAAGACGTCTTGTATAAATTCTTGGAGTGTAGTTGAATGTTGTTTTGATTTTGCCTACGAGTTAATATATGATTGTGCAATGTGAACTTGTTCGGTTCATACTTACTAGGAGTTTATCATCGACTTTTATAAATATTGAGTTTTAATCTGGATGAAAAATAGTGAGCTATGGAAAAAAATTAGAGTTTTACGTGGCATTAAATTTTTCAAGTTATGATAGATGACCTAAGACTGTTATAATGCGCTACATAGACATTTTATGGTGAATAGAGGTTATGAGCTTACAGTATACAAAATAATTTGAGTGACCAAGAATTTTCCTAAGTATTGGCATGAGGTATGTGATTGTGTTGAATGGTAGCTAAAGCATGCTATGTGGTAGTGATGGAAAGTTGACTTTGAGTGAACTTTAACAGTTTTATCTCGATGGAAAGGTACTATCGCACTTGAAATTAGTGTAATTAGCTTTGTTTGGGACTCATATTTGTCATGAAATACTTGAATAGAAAGAGAGATTGTCATAGTTTGAACATGTATTTGATAAGAATACTTTGATACTACTGATGATTTGGGAGTAAGGTAGATGATCGATGTAGTTATGATGATTTGTTAGTATTAAAATTATTGACTTTAGTGAAAGTAAGGTTTGATAAATCAAGTGTCTGTCCAATTATAATAGGGACTAAATTGGTGATTGTGGGTAGGTAGAAAATCAAATAGATAGAGTCAGTTGAATGAAAATATTTAAAATGGACACTATGGAAGGAGTATTTAAAGTTATTCCACCTTAGTTATTTTTTATATGACGTATTTAGTGTTGTCTTGGTGTAGTTGAAGTATTTGAGTGGTTCTACTTACAACTTTTCTTATGAGAATTTATAGGAGAGCTACCATGAAAACTTGCAGTTGTTCGATAGAATTAAGATTTATCTCATCATCGGTATCATGTTTTGTCTATGTGTGATCGAATATGAGGATCATTGGGTCCAGTTTTTGTCATTCTTAAGGTTTGTCTATGATATCTACTAATCTAACATTCGATAGTGTTGTTAGAAGCTTGGTATGCTGGTGTATCACTCGATGGTGGGTACTTGATCATTTCCATCTTTGGATTAAATGAGTTCGTTTCTCCTTGATGATTATTTGATGTCTAAAGATCATATTTTTATAGCTTATGCTCGAGGAAATATTATAGGATGTAATCTTGATCGGTTTTGTGATGGTTGATAAATTACGAGTGTGTGATGATTGGTTCAGGTTCACTCCTGATTGTAACCAATAATGGTTCATAATTTTAGAAGGGTTATATTAGAAAATATTTGTCCTGGTGGTTGTGTGAAGGTCTGGTACAAGAATCGGTCAGTTGAAAAGTCTACTTGAGAATAGTTTTGTTGTTAGTTTAGCTTGCACACAATAATAAATATCGTTAGAGTATTGAGATGGCCCCATTTGAGACATTTTATGGGAGGTAGATCTCAGTTGGTTGGTTTGAGACTTTTGATATGAAACACTGAGTACTAATATTTGAAGAAATTGTTAAGACATGAGGTACCCTTTCTTACCCTCACCTTCTTTTGATCGTTCGAGGACGAACGATGGGTAAATTGGTATCTAATATAACGAACAATTTTGTCAATTCAGTGCTAAAGCTTTTTATTTCATAAAAGACTCTTTCGATAGATTCTAAATGTATATTTTGGACTATTTGTAATTTAATTATGTAAGTAAAGGGGTAATTTTAATAATTTATTTAGTTGGTGGTGAAAGAAGATTACTTTAAAAATAATAGTGGGTCACTTTTATGACTTTTATAATTAGATATATATAATAATTAAGGCAATAAATAATCAGTAGAAGAAAGGAAAAACAGATTCAGCCGCAACAACTCCGTAGGAACTTGTGGGTATCAAAGTCAGGGTACAACTATAACCTTAACTCTTGTAATTTGTACCTGGACAGAAGATGGTATGTTATTAATTATATTGTATAGTGGGGTTGGGAATAAGGAATCAAATTTTGCAAACACTTTTAATTGTTTTCCCTTTCGTGGTTTGTTACTTTTCAATCTAGGGTTGGGGGAAAAACTTTTAATGATCATGATTTGGAAAATAGTGAGGATTATATATATATATATATATATATATATATATATAAAATTAATATGTGGAAATCATATTGTTAATTTAATATTACTTGAGTTGGTAAGAAGTTGAAGTAGCATATTGTTGCTACAACGTGCATTGTTCTTGTGAAATTGGGAATGGACAATTGTTAGGTCATTAATGACCAGTGATTGTTCAATAAATAGAAGTTATGATTTGAAAATCATAAGGTAGTGTTAGGATTAAAATGGTAGCCATCAATTGCATCGATTTTGTGTGGTTGCTGCCACTGGTTTCGTAACCAGTGGCTTCAAACTTCAATAATTATTATTTTGTTATCATGTTATAAATTAATTCTTTAACATATTGAGATAGATAATTAAATATTAGGTGTATTAAATTATTTAAATTTCACAATTGATATGCTAATTAGAGGAATTAAGACTTACCCTTAAGTTTGCTTCAGAAAATTGATTATAGAATTAGGTGAGTTATTGGGTCTAAGCTAGACATAGAATAATATGAGTGGTTATAGGCTTGTTAACTTACAAATTATGGATATATTCTTGATAGATTGGAAAGGTTTGGAAGCATTGAGGAAAGGAAAAACATTGGAGAAGTAGTTGTTTGACTTCTGTTCTTCGGTGGAGGTAGTTTATGGTTTATGCTATTTGATAGTAAACTCTTAAGAGAGATTGATATGCATTGAATGATATTGTGTAGTTTTCTATGTACTTGATTGTGTGGTTGGTGGCTTGGTTGTGTGTTTTGGTTATTGGACTAAAATTCTGAGAATTTTGAATTTAAAATCTTGAACCCTACTTATCGATGTGATGCCTTGAATAAAGAAGGCTTGATGAAATATTATCAATGAATTGAAAGTGGTGAAAATAAATTATAAATTAATGATATTATTGGATCGGAGTGTCACGTTCCGACACGGTATAATTGGATCGGAGTGTCACGTTGCGACACAGTATAATTGGATCTGTGTGTCACGTTCCGACATGGTATAATTGGATCGGAGTATCACGTTCAGACACGATAGTATTAAAAGAAAAACATATTGAATTAACGGAATGAACTCAATCTCAAAGAACTCAATTCCCCAAATGGTTTAGTTGGAGGCATGAGTCCTCATGGATAATCTTGATATTGTTGACTTATTACATACTTACTTTAGTGTTGTTCACATTAGTTCATGTTGTTTGTTGCTTATCACCTGTTAAGTGATATAGTTATTGTATACCCGTACTGAGCCCTACTTGTGTTTTTCTTTATTTATTTTTTATGGAGTGCAGCGAGTGTACCAGCAACTGTAACTTGCCCTCAGCTCTAGTCAATCTCCATCATATCAGGTTCCAAGGTGAGAAATTCATCCAGGAGTGTGTTGGTGCCACTCACAACTCATTTTGGGTCGTGACAAAGAAAATATATTCTACCTAATTCAATCAAGATTATGGAAGCTTGATTCAATGAAATCTTATTTTATTGTTACATGTTGCACAAGATAAATACTCGTAATTGAAAGAGTAATTGATAATTGTTCTCTTCCCTTTAAGGGAATTAGACTTAACACTTATGACGTGTTGTTAAATAGTGTAAGAATTGACGCATTATCACTTGAATATATTCCTTGTGAAATATATTCAGTTCTTTTTAAAATCCTATTAAAAATCGATCTTTTAATCAATTCTGTATGTGATCTCATAACAATGTCCAACTAAAAAACCTAATCCTAAAATTATTTAAGAGTAAACACCAACATTTAAGGTGACGTATCCGTATATTTTTTCAAGAACTATCTTTATATATCCTAAATACATACATATATATATATATATATATATATATATATATATATATATATATATTAAAAATAAACAAATAAATAAAAATTTGATATACCAATTAATAAGTTCATAATCACATTTTTACTATAAGAGCTAGTTGTATGTGATCTCCTTTACAATGTACACTAGTAACTTTATCCTAAAATATATTTAATAATAATTATCAAAATTCAAGTGTACATATCTACAAGTTTTTCAAAAGTCATTCTTATCCTTAAATATATCAGTAATTCTGAATATGGTATGTCAATTAATAATTTCACAAACATATTTTCCTATAAAAGCTAAAGGCAATTTCTTTCATAACCACCATCAAGAAAAATATAATTTTTTTACATAGTATATTCCATCTCAATCAAGGTTTCTATTATTAACTTTATAATTACAAGTTTTTTTAATGTTTGACTGAATACATGAGTGGTTTCCTGAGATCATTTGCTATTGTAAATTAATTATTATTTTGATTTTATTTTATGTGTAGCTAAAATGAACATTTTAATCAACAATAACAAGTTCAACAAGAAGAAAGTGGTGTTCATAATGGGAGCAACGGGAACGGGGAAATCCCGTCTCTCTGTTGACCTTGCCACTCATTTTCGAGGAGAAATAATTAACTCCGACAAAATGCAATTTATAAGGGCCTTGAAATTGTTACAAACAAAATCACGCACACTAAGAAACAAGGTGTACACCACTATTTGTTAGGAATATATATTTAATTCCAACAATATTTATATCAAATGACTACCTAGATAATTTAATAGTAGTAATTGTAGATTCTAGTGGAAAATATACTCTACTATTGAAACACTATTTATTCCAATACTGAAAATTAATTTAATCACATTTTCTTAGGTGAAATTGAGCCAGATTCTGACTTCACAGCTAAAGATTTTTGCTTGAAAGTTATTGTCTACATAAAAAAATTTGGAATGCTCAACGTATTATAATTATTGTTGGAGGGTCAAATTCGTATATTGAAAAACTCGTGGAAGACCCTGTGTTCATGTTCAAATATAAGTATGATACAAGCTTTATTTGGATTGATGTAGAGCAATCAGTATTGAATCGTAGAGTTTACATGGGGGTTGATGAAAAGGTCAACGCAGGTTATTTTTTCACATCAATTAAGATACACTCATGCATATAGATAAAAACTTTTCTTATATAATATTCTTAATAATATTTTTGATTATCAAATTTATATTTCACTAAATAAAATTCTTCTTAAATTTATGTTGCATTTAGGGCTAGTGGATGAGGTGCGACAGATTTTCATTCCAGATGCAGACTACACCAAAGGAATCCGACGGTCCATTGGTGTCCCCGAAATGGATAAATATTTAAGGGAAGAAATAAATATAAACGAAGATGATGAATCAAAGAAGATGATGCTTCAAACGTCAATTGCGAGTATCAAGCATAATACTCGTTTATTAATTTGTCACCAACTTGACAAGATTCAACGGTTAATAAATCAGAAAATATGGTTGCTCCACCATATTATTGCTAGTGACGTTTTCAAAGGAGATATAAAAGAAGACGTTGACGAAGTGTGGAGGATTACCGTTTTGCAATCATGCCTGGATATTGTGAAAAAATTTCTCAAAATTGATATTGAGTGTACATAACCTATCATTGTATCTATCTTCAGTTTTTTTTCTCTTGAACACTTTAATGTTGGACCTATTTTCTACGGCATTAAGGATATATATATGATATGACAATTTTTTCTATATATATGTTATTCTTGTCTCTAAAAACATTGTTATTTATAGAGAAAATATTTATTTTTAGTTCCGATCCAAGCCCAAGCCCCAAGTCCAAGTTCAAGTCTTCTATATTTAATATATATTAACATAAATACATTCTTACACAATTACATGACATCATTCATAATATCGAGAAAATAAATAACCATAAATGTTCGGGAGATTTTACCCTTAAAATTTTGAAAGAATATAATTCTTGAATCAAAATTTTAAAAATTGTTACGTAGACAAAGAAGAGAAAATAGTAAACTTGCAATCTATAGGTAAATGATGATTTAAGAAAATATATTCTACCTAATTCAATCAAGATGATGGAAGCTTGATTCAATGAAATCTTATTTTATTATTACATGTTGCACAACAAAAATACTCATAATTGAAAGAGTAATCGATAATTGTTCCCTTCCTTTAATGAAATTAGACTTAACACTTATGTCGTGTTGTTAAATTGCACGATCCAAATTCACAAGTCGTGATGGGACCTATGTTCCCAATCAATAGTAAACCAACCCAACATATTTTACCAATTTTAACTAAATAGTGAGAAAAAAATAAACACTAAGTGAAAATCTCCAACATAAAGCTCTTCATAAGTTCGAACTTCGAAAAGCTAAAATATACCATCCAAGAATTGGGGCCGTAAGTACAAGAGCTTCTAAAGTATGATGCAAGTCAGAAACTAAAATGACCAATACAACATAAGGGATATCCTGTCTGAAAACTAAATAACAGAATAAATAAAAGATAGAGGGAGATGTGGGCCACGGAACAACCAAGCAGCTCACCACAACTCCAAGACACTCCAAGCTCGGACTCAATTTGCTCCACGAGATTTGCTCGTACTCGGAATCGAATATGCCCCACAAAGAGTTAAACAAGTGTAGTATGAGTACAAAACCACGTGTACCCAGTAAATCTCATTGACCGACATTGAAGAAGTAGTGCCGGGAGTTTATATAAGAAAAATCAATTCTTTAACAAGTCTATATTACACTTACCAGTCAAGTTTCTTCAAATAGAGGTAATCAAACATCAAGTACTTTTCAACCACCAAATAAAACACAGAATCATCAAGAATGAAGATGTGATGAAATGCAATGCAATATGGTACCATGAAATGATATGTCTCAGAATACCCAGTACTCTCTCAACCGTATATACATGATACTTCTCGGAAATACATCGAGAGTTCATGACCCATGGGGGACTCGCGAGGTCCATATACCGACACAGACGATCTCCACGTGCCCAAATTATATTCTTTACATCTCACCATTCCAGCATGGACAATCTCCATGTGCCCAACTTATACTCAATCTCATGTCAATGCATGTGCACAATATTATTTCAAATAAGGGGATGACGATACACCTCAATCAATCAAATATCAACATAAAACATAACCACCTTAATTATCACAACTATGCGGGTGTAATAAAGAAAACACAATCACACAAGGAATTCAAGTCAATAATATATCAATTAATGCCCATATGCTTTGGCATTCTCAAATTTCAATCCACCTTTTATAGTAATAACTTTCCCTTTATAACACCGGTACTCGTACCAATGCCCGTCCCACCATTGATACGAGACCCTCATCTTTCGCCCTCACATTTTTGTCTATTTCATTCCTTTTTTTAATCTTTAATTAGTAAAACATCCTTCAACAAGTCTGAAAAGCCTTAACATACCTTAGATGCCGAACTCATGCCACGAATCTTTCAAGATTTTTCCTTTTCGCAAAGTTTCAGAACGTTGCCAATCTACCAATGATGCAACATTCATAAGTAAGCAAGTTTGTAGATTTTCAAATTATTATCATAGACCCTAAAACTCACTCATATTACTAGTCAAGCTCCAAATCTTGATATAATTTGTATGCCAAAATTATAATACTTGCTAAATTTCAAGCCAAGAATTTAACTTTAACCTCTCCAAATATCGTATAATTCAATGTTAAATCATATAATATACACCTAATAATTAATTACCTATGTCAATAGATCAAAAACTAATATCTTAATTTGGTAAATGAATAAAATAAGAAAAAAAATTCCACCCCTTGACAGAACACTGGAACGTGGCCCTTTTTTTTTCTTAAACCTATTCTGCAATTTGCCAAATTTCCCAAATACCTTAACATATGCCAGTCATTGGAATATGATTTGTCTAATGATTAGCACCCCATTCTTGTCCCCCCACCATGCTAATAACCCCAGAACACAATACGTTTCAGCCATTCCATTTTCCAATTCCAAATCACTTCTTTTTTTCTTCCTAAAATCCTAATATAAATGCTAACAATAGAATATTAATTACTTATCATCACCGACGTGACCCATTACTTCTTATCACCCTATTAATATAACAACATAATAATAACAACACTACGCTATATTCCCTGCCAAACATAGAAATTTTCCAATTCCTTAACAACCTTAATATATAATAATATTTTAGTTTTAAGACTTAGCAATTAGGCATGAAACATTTTTTTATTAAAAAAAATAATTTCATCAACTCAATTGCAATTGTGATCGATATCCCACGTCTCCGCCTGTAAGTTTGTGCCGTTGTTTCTTTCACTTGCCCAGATTATGATAAAAAAATATTAACCCCCTTTTTACTTATTTTAATTATGTGGGCCAAGTGATTAAATAATATATAAGTTATGGGCTTGACCCATGAACTATTCAACTATATTAATTATTTAATAATTATTCATCAACTAAATATTCGTAGTTACCGAATAGTTTAAAAATATTCCTTTAAGTTTTCAAAAGGAGTCAAAATAGTCCTAGTTCTCAAAATGACCTAGCGGGTCGTTGCATCACCTACCACTTAAACAAACATTCGTCCTCGAACGGAACAAGAAAAGAACTTACCTGAACGCTAAAAAACTTAGGATATTTACTCCTCATGTCTGACTCGGTCTCCCATGTAGCCTCCTCCACTGGATGATGCTTCCATTGAACCTTCACTGAAGCAATCTCTTTTGACCTCAACTTTCGAATTTGCCTATCCAAAATGGTAACCGGCTCCTCCTCAAAAGTCAAATTATGATCAAGTAACGGTGAATCCCACTAAATCATATGAGCACCACCCTGATGATACTTCTTTAGCATTGAAATATGAAATACCGGATGGACGCCTGACAAACCAGGTGGCAAAGCCAATTGATAAGCCACCTCACCAATACGCTCCACAATCTCGAAAGGACCAATATACCTTGGGCTCAACTTTCCCTTCTTTCCGAATATCATCACACCTTTCATGGGTGAAACCTTCAATAGAACCCTCTCTCCAACCATAAACTCCAAATCACAATCCCTTCGATCCACATAACTCTTTTGCCTACTCTGAGCCATGAGAAGTCTATCTTGGATCAATTTGACCTTGTCCAAGGACTCCCTCAATAAATCTCTACCCACGGTCTAACCTTAAATGCATCAAACCAACCAATTGGAGATCGACATCTCCTACCATACAAGGCCTCAAATGGTGCCATCTTAATGCTTGAATGGTAACTATTATTGTAAGCGAACTCCGCTAATGGCAATAACTGATCCCACTGACCACCAAAGTCAATCACACATTCCCTCAACATGCTCTCAAGAACCTGGATAGTCCATTCAGACTGACCATCAGTCTGAGGGTGAAAGACTGTACTTAGATCCACCTGAGTGCCTAACAACGTCTGCATAGACCGCCAGAAATGAGATGTAAATTGGGTGTCACGATCTGAAATAATAGATATAGGAACCCCATGCAAACAAACTATCTCTCAAATATAGATCTTGGCTAACTTCTCTGAGTTATAGGTGGTCTGAACTGGTACAAAGTGTGCAGACTTAGTCAGTCGATCCACAATGACCCATATAGCATCAAACTTACCCAAGGTACGTGGTAATCCTACCAGAAAGTCCATAGCAATACGCTCCCACTTCCACTCAGGTATAGGCATCCTCTGTGTCACACCTCCATGCTTTTGGTGTTCATACTTCAGTTGCTGACATTTCAAACACCGGGATACAAAATCTACTATGTCCCTTTTCATACGACACCACCAATAATGCTGCTTCATGTCACGATACATCTTAGTAACCCCCGGATGAATAGAGTACCTCGAACTATGAGCCTCCTCCATGATCAATCTAGTCAAATCACTTGTATGAGGAACACATATACGACCTTTAATCCTCAAAAATCCCTCACTATCAAGAATTGCAGCCTTGGATTCTCCTTCTAACACCTTGTCTATAATCTTACATAAATCACCATCATCAAACTTTTGAGCCCGAATCTGCTCCAACAAGGATGACCTAGCCTCCATATAAGCCAACACCTTACCAGTTTATGAAATGTCAAGTCTCACAAAGATATTGGCCAGGGATTGGACATCTCTAGCTAAAGGACGCTCTCCAACCTATAACATGCCTAGACTACACATACTTACCGCATTCCGACTCAAGGCATCTGCTACAACATTTGCCTTGCCTGGATGATAAAGAATAGTCATGTCGTAGTCCTTGAGCAACTCCAACCATATCCGCTTCCTCAAGTTGAGATCTCTATGATTGAATATATACTGGAGACTACGATGATCCGTGAACATCTCACAATGAACTCCATAAAGATAATGCCTCCAAATCTTCAATGCAAACACAACACCCGCCAACTCTAAATCATGAATAGGATAGTTCTTCTCATGAACCTTCAACTGTCTCGAAGCATAAGCCATCACCTTTCCCTTCTGCATCAATACACAACCAAGACCAATCCGAGAAGCATGACAATATACAACAAAACCCTCTCCCTCCACGGGTAGGGTCAAAATTGGAGCAGTAGTCAATAAAGTCTTGAGCTTTTGGAAACTAACCTCACACTCGTCAGAACACTGAAAGTAACCTCCTTCTGTGTCAATCTAGTTAATGGAGATGCAATGGATGAGAAACCCTCTACAAACCATCGATAATAACATGCAAGGCCTAAGAAACTCCGAATCTCAGTAACTGAAACAGGTCTGACCCAATCTCTAACTGCCTCAATCTTTTTAGGATCCACCATAACACCCTTCTTGGACACTACATGTCCCAAGAATGCTACCGAACTAAGCCAGAACTCACACTTTGAAAACATTGCATAAAGTTTCTTCTCCTTTAGAATCCCAAGCACAATCCTCAAATGATGCTCATGTTCCTCCTTAGTGCGTGAGTATATCAATTTATCATCTATGAAGACAATAACAAAGGAATCCAAATACGGTCTGAACATTCAATTCATCAAGTCCATAAAAACTGCAGGGGTATTAGTCAATTCGAAAGACATCACCAAAAACTCAAATGGCCATAACGTGTTCGAAAAGCTGTCTTAGGGATATCCTCCGCCCTAACCTTCAGCTGATGATAGCCAAATCTCAAGTCAATCTTGGAGAAAATTGAAGCACACTGCAACTGATCAAATAAGTCATCAATACAAGGTATCGGGTACTTATTTCTGATGGTTACCGTGTTCAACTGCCGATAGTCAATACACATACGCATAGACCCATCCTTCTTCTTCACAAATAACACTGGAGCACCCCAAGGATATAAACTCGGTCTAATAAAACCCTTGCTCAACAAATCCTGCAACTGCTCATTCAACTCCTTCAATTCAGTCGGTGCCATACGATAAAGAGGAACGGAAATAGGCTGAGTGCCTGGCTCCACATCAATACAAAAATCAATATCACGATCTTATGGAAAACCTGACAAATTTGTCGGAAATACCTCTGAAAATTCACTCACCACTCCAATAGACTCAAGCATAGGAGTCTCAACGCTGGTATTTCGAATGTGTGCCAAGTAAGACAAACATCCTCGCTCTACCAACTGGCGAGCCTTAAGAAATGATATCACACCCTTAGGAAGGTGACTAAGAGAACCTCTCCATTCTACTATAGGAATTCCGGACATAGCTAAATTAATTGTCTTTGCATGACAATTTAAAATTGTGTGGTAAGAAGATAACCAATCCATACCAACAATCACATCAAAATCTACCATATCTAAGACCTTTAAATATGCATGAGTGTCATACCCCATCAAGGTAACAATAGATAATCGGTACACCCGGTCTACCACTACAGAATCCCCGACAGGAGTAGAAACATGTATCGGTAAATCACGAGACTCACATAATATATCCAGACTAGGAGCAAAATATGTGAACACATAAGAATAAGTAGAGCATGGATCAAATAATACAGTAGATGGTTGATGACAAACCGGAATAATACCTGTGATAACAGCATCTGAAGCCTCAGCCTCTGGCCTACCCGGAAAATCATAACAGTGAGAACGACCTCCCTCAGATTGTGAACCTCCACGACCACCACCTCGACCAGAAGGAGAACTACCTCTACCTGAATGAGAACCACATCTACCACTCTGTGCATCACCCCTAGATGGAAGTCGAAGCCTGAGAACCCTGATGTAAGCCAGCACGTCTGGTCCTAGGGCAGTCTGTCACAAAGTGTCCCATATCGCCACACTCAAAACAGCCCCTACGAGACACAGGTTAATGAGAGGAACCTGAATGACCAGAATGCCCTCCACGAACTACAAGTCTAGAAAGATGAACCCTGTGAAGTATGCACTGAGCTCGAAGAGCTATGTCCAGCGTAACCAGCCTCAAACTCTGGTATAGCAACATGAAAGGGTCTGCTGGAATGAGAGTGATAACCTATGCCCAAGTAACCTCGACTCCTAGGCGGAGCACCACCATAATCACCTGAATAATGAGTCATCTTTCCCTCACGCTACTCAGATCCCACACGTCGAATCATCTCTAACTCCTTAGCAGCATCAACCACTTTCTGGAATGGAACACCAGAAGCAGCAACCTGAGAAACTCCTACACGAATCGGAATAATCAGCCCCTTAACAAACCTTCTCACTCTCTCAGCCTCTGTGGGAAGTATCATCTAAGCATGCCTAGCCAAGACATGAAATTTACCCTCATACTCTACGACGTACATACCACCTTGCTGCAAACCCTCAAACTCGTCCCTCTTGCACTCCCTCTCACTGCGTGTAACATATTTGGCTAGAAAAACTTGAGTAAACTGAGTTGAGGATAGTGGAGGGGATCCAGTTGGCCTACTACTAATATAATCCCTCCACCACTGCTTGGCAGAGCCAGTCATCTGAAACGTTGTGTAGTCAACTCCATGAGACTCCACTAATCCAAGATTATGCAACCTCTCATGACAACTAACTATAAATTCATATGCATCCTCAGTTCAGTCACCAGTATAAGTTGGAGGATTCATTAGTCTGAACCTCTCAAACATCTTTTGCTCATCAATTGTCATAGAAGGCTTGTTTTCCAAATGTGATGCAATATCTAGAAACTCCATACTACCCAAACGAGGAGCTACAACACCGGTTGGCTGAGTTCTGGGAGTCTGAGAATCTAGAGCAACTATTGGATTGGAGTCTGACCTTCAACAGGGGTCTTTGAGCCATCAGAAGTGATAGACAAACCTCCTGCCTGAGCCATCCCCTCTAGGACTCCTAACATACGAGCCAAGGTATCTTGAAGCACTGGGTGGCAACAGTACTAGGTGGAGCCTGAGCTGGCCCATCCCCCTCGACACGATCTTGTACATCCCCATGAATAATATTTTGCATCAAGAGGTACGGTCCTATCACGACCCTAGGTAGCTATTGGTACTTGACCTTCCAAAGGTGCTGCAATACGGCCCCTTCCCCAACCTCGACCTCGAGCTCGTCCCCAGCCTCTACCTCGGATAGTGTTCCTAGAAGAAGGCGCATGAATAGGCTCCTAATCACCATTTGCCGATGTACGAGTCCTCGCCATCTGAGAGAGAATAAGATATCAAGATTAGAATTTCAACAAGGTCAAGTGTGCACAATAATGAATGAAAGAACAGAATTTTTTCCTAAATGTCCTATAGACTCTCGAAGATAGGTATGGACGTCTTCATACCGATCCACAAGACTCTACTAGACATTGCTCTTGTACTCGTGAGACCGATGAACCTAGGGCTCTGATACCAAATTGTCACGACCCAAATTCACAAGTCGTGATGGCACCTATGTTCCCAACCAATAGGTAAACCAACCCAACATATTTTACCAATTTTAACTAAATAGTGAGAAAAAAAATAAACACTAAGTGAAAATCTCCAACATAAAACTCTTTATAAGTACGAACTGCGGAAAGCTAACAAATACCACCCAAGAATTAGTGTCATAAGTACAAGAACTTCGAAAGTACGATGCAAGTCTGAAACTAAAATGACCAATCCAACATAAGGTATATCCTGTCTGAATACTAAATAACAGAATAAATAAAATATAGAGGGAGACGTGGGACACGGAACAACCAAGCAGCTCACCAAAACTCCAAGACACTCCAAGCTCGGACTCAGTTTGCTCCACGAGATTTGCTCATACTCGGAATCGAATCTGCACCACAAAGAGTGCAACAAGTGTAGTATGAGTACGAAACTACGTGTACCCAGTATATCTCATTGACCGACAACGAAGAAGAAGTGACGGGAGTTTATATGAGAAAATCAATTCTTTAATTATACAAGTCTATATTACACTTACTAGTCAAGTTTCTTCAAATAGAGGTAATCAAACATCAAGTACTTTCCAACCACCAAATAAAACACATAATCATCAAGAATGAAGATGTGATGAAATGCATTGCAATATGATACCATGAAATGATATGTCTCAGAATACCCAGTACTCTCTCAGCCGTATATACATGATGTTCCTCGTAAATACATCGAAAGTTCATGACCCATGGGGGAATATCGAGGTCCATATACCGACACGGATGATATCCACGTGTCTGTGCGGACGATCTCAACGCACTATCATAACATCAAACAATTTCGCACGGACGATCCCACGTGCCCAAATTATAATCTTTACATCTCACCATCCCAAGCACGGACGATCTCCACGTGCCCAATTTATACTCAATTTCATGTCAATGCATGTGCACAATATTATTTCAAATAAGGGGATGATGATGCACCTCAATCAGTCAAATATCAACATAATACATAACCACCTCAATTATCACAACTATGCGAGTGTAATAAAGAAAACACAATCACACAAGGAATTCATGTCAATAATATATCTGCTAATGCCATGTGCTTTGGCATTCTCAAACTTCAATCCACCTTTTATAGTAATAACTTTCCCTTTATAATACTGGTACTCGTACCAATGCCCGTCGCACCATAGATACGAGACCCCCCATTTTCCGCCCTTACCCCTTTGTGTATTTCATTCTTTTTTTTAATCTTTAATTAGGAAAACATCCTTCAACAAGTCTGAAAAGCCTTAAGATACCTTAGATACCATACTCGTGCCACGAATCTTTCAAGATTTTTACTTTCCTTTTCGCAAAGTTTCAGAACGTTTCCAATCTACCAATGATGCAACATTCGTAAGTAAGCAAGTTTATAGGCATTCAAATTATTATATGTCTATCATAGACCCTAAAACTCACTCATATTTCTAATCAAGCTCCAAATCTTGATATAATTTGTATGCCAATTTTATCATACTCGCTAAATTTCAAGCCAAGAATTTAACTTTAACCTCTCCAAATATCCTAGAATTCAATGTTAAATCATATAATATACACTTAATAATTAATTACCTATCTCAATATATCAAAAACTAGTATCTCAATTTGATAAATGAATAAAATAAGAACAAATTTTCCACCCCTTGAAAGAACACTAGAACACTGGAACGTGCTATGACTAGCACCCCATTCTTGTCCCCCCACCATGCTAGTAACCCCAGAACATAATACGTTCCAGCCATTCCATTTTCCAATTCCAAATCACTTCTTTTTTTCTTCCTAAAATCCTAATATAAATTATAACAATAGAATATTAATTACGTATCATCACCGACGTGACCCATTACTTCTTGTCACCCTATTAATATAACAACATAATAATAACAACACTACGCTATATTCACTGCCAAACATAGAAATTTTCCAATTCCTTAACAACCTTAATATATAATAATATTTTAGTGTTGAGACTTAGCAATTAGGCATGAAACATTTTTTTTAAAAAAAAATCATCAACTCACCTGCAATTATGATCGATATCTCACGTCTCCGCCTGTAAGTTTGTGCCCTTGTTTCTTTCACTTGCCCAGATTATGATAAAAAAAATATTAACCCCCTTTTTACTTATTTTAATTATGTGGGCCAAATGATTAAATAATTAAATAAGTTATGCGTTTGACCCATTAACTGTTCAACTACATTAATTGTTTAATAATTATTCATCACTAAATATTAATAGTTATCGAATAGTTTATAAAATATCCCTTTAAGTTTTCAAAAGGAGTCAAAATAGTCCTACTTCTCAAAACGATCTAGCGGGTCGTTACATAAATAGTGTAAGAATTGACGCATTATCACTTTAATATATTCCTTATGAAATATATTCAGTTCTTTTTACAATCCTATTTAAAATAGATCTTTACAATGTACACTAGTAACTTTATCCTAAAATATATTTAATAATAATTACAAAAATTCAAGTGTACATATCTATAAATTTTTCAAATGTCATTCTTATCCTTAAATATATCAGTAATTCTAAATATGGTATGTTAATTAATAAGTCCACAAACATATTTTCCTATAAAAGCTGAATGCAATTTCTTTCATAACCACCATCAAGAAAAATATAATTTTTTTACATAGTATATTCCATTTAAAGCAAGGTTTCAATTTACTAACTTTATATTTATAAGTTTTTTTAATGTTTGACTGAATGCATGAGTGGTTTCCTGAGATTATTTGTTATTGTAAGTAAATTATTATTTTGATTTTATTTTATGTGTAGCTAAAATGAACACTTTCATCAACAATAACAAGTTCAACAAGAAGAAAGTGGTGTTTATAATGAGAGCAACGGGAACGGGGAAATCCCGTCTCTTTGTTGACCTTGCCATCCATTTTCGAGGAGAAATAATCAACTCCGATAAAATGCAAGTATATAAGGGCTTCGAAATTATTACAGACAAGATCACGCACACTGAGAAACAATATTTACGACACTATTTATTAGGTATATATATTTAATTCCAACAATATTTATATCAAATGACTACCTAGATAATTTAATAGTAGTAATTGTAGATTCTAGTGGAAAATATACTCTACTATTGAAACATTATTTATTCCAATACTGAGAAAGTTAATTTGATCACATTTTCTTAGGTGAAATTGAGACAGATTCTGACTTCACAGCAGAAGATTTTGCTTGAAAGCTATTGTCTACATAGAAAAATTTTGGAATGCTCAACGTGTTTCAATTATTGTTGGAGGGTCAAATTCGTATATTGAAAAACTCGTGGAAGACCCTGTGTTCATGTTCAAATATAAGTACGATACATGCTTTATTTGGATTGATGTAGAGCAATCAGTATTGAATCGTAGAGTTGACATGAGTGTTGATGAAATGGTCAATGCAGGTAATTTTTGTACATCAATCAAGATACACTCCTGCATATAGATAAAAACTTTTCTTATATAATATTCTTAATAATATTTTTGATTATCAAATTTATGTTTCACTAAATAAAATTCTTCTTAAATTTATGTTGAATTTAGGGCTAGTGGATGAGGTGCGACAGATTTTCATTACAGATGCAGACTACACCAAAGAAATCCGACGGTTCATTGGTGTCCTCGAAATGGACAAATATTTAAGGGAAGAAATAAATATAAACGAAGATGATGAATCAAAGAATATGATGCTTCAAACGTCAATTGCGAGTATCAAGCATAATACTCGTTTATTAATTTGTCACCAACTAGACAAGATTCAACGGTTAATAAATCAGAAAATGTGGTTGTTGCACCATATTATTGCTACTGATGTTTTCAAAGGAGATATAAAATAAGACGTTGACGAAGTGTGGAGGAATACCGTTTTGCAACCATGCCTGGATATTGTGAAAAGATTTCTCAAAATTCATGTTGAGTGTACATAACCTATCATTGTATCTATCTTCAGTTATTTTTTCTCTTGAACACTTTAATGTTGGACCTATTTTCTACGGCATTAAGAATATATATATGATATGACAATTTTTTCTATATATATGTTATTCTTGTCTCTAAAAACATTGTTATTTATAGAGAAAATATTTATTTTTAGTTCCGATCAAAGCCCAAGCCCAAAGTCCAAGTCCAAGTCTTCTATATTTAATATATATTAACATAAATACGTTCTTACACAATTACATGACATCATTCATAATGTTGAGAAAATAAACGACCATAAATATTCGGGAGATTTTACCCTTAAAATTTTGAAAGAATAGAGAATTCTTGGATCAAGATTTTAAAAATTGTTACGTAGACAAAGAAGAGAAAATAGTAAACTTGCAATCTATCGGTAATGATGATTTAAGAAAATATATTCTACCTAATTCAATCAAGATAATGGAAGCTTGACTCAATTAACTCTTATTTTATTATTACATGTTGCACAAGATAAATACTCGTAATTGAAGAGTAATAGATAATTGTTCCCTTCCCTTTAATGGAATTAGACTTAACACTTATGACGTGTTGTTAAATATTGTAAGAAGTGACCCATTATCTCTTGAATATATTCCTTATGAAATATATTTAGTTGTTTTTACAATCCTATTTAAAATCGATCTTTTAATCAATTATGTATGTGATATCATAACAGTGTCCAACTAGAAAACCTAATCCTAAAATTATTTAAGCTTAAACACCAACATTCAAGGTAACGTATCCGTATATTTTTTCAAGAACTATTTTTTATATCCTAAATATATATATTAAATTATATATATATATATATATATATATATATATATATATATATATATATATATATATATATATATATATATATGAAAAATAAATAAATAAATAAAAATTTGATATACCAATTAATAAGTTCATAATCACATTTTTACTATAAAAGGCAGTTGTATGTGATCTCCTTTACAATGTTCACTAGTAACTTTATCCTATAATATATTTAATAATTATTATCAATATTCAAGTGTACATATCTATATGTCACGACCCAAAAATGGGCGTGATGGAACTCGTCTTATCCTACCAAGACAAGTCAGCCTAAAACTCAATTATAACAATAATATGCGGGGAAAAATTACAATCAACTTAAAAATACCCACAAAACCTGGTTGTCACGTGTATAAGCCTCTAAAGTATTACAATTGATTCAAAAGAAAAACTTAAGTCTCAAATGAACTTGTTTCTAGAATAGAACAAGATCATAATTAAGGAGAAAGAAAGTCTGCTGAGACGACAAACACTTACCTCACAAATCTCTAAGAAGCCTCGAAAAAGAAGAGAATGACAAGTACCATAAAAATCCAGGCTCATAACCTACAAAAAATTGTAGAAGCAAGGGGTGAGTACCAAACCACACGGTACTCAGCAAGTAAATCCCTAAGCACAAGCTAAGGGGATGAAATACGGGTACTCCTACCACCCCAACCGAACCTCCACAACTATAACCTGCATAAAAATCAGCCCAACCTAAAAGATCACAATTTACATAGCACGTAGCTCAACAACAACACTTCAACAAATTAAATATCCAATAACAACACTTCAACAAATTACATATCCTCAACAACAACACTTCAACAAATTATATATCCTCAATAACAAGCTCAGTATTCAACGATCAGAAGTTCCGCAAAAAGGCAATCACAAGATGAGCAAAACACAATATCAAGTTCACTAATGATAATTATGTGCAATGCAATGGAATGCAATGTCAAGTATAATGATGCATGTCTGACCTAGTGATACACACCCGCTGTATCTCAGTCCGGGACCAATGGGGGACATATCTGTCCATGCATCTGTCGCGGCGCACGATACGACCCTCGATAATAGTAACCGTCGCGGTGCGCGATACGTCCCTCGAAATATAGTATCCATCGCGACGCACGATACGTCCCTCGAAATGGTACATCATCTTTAAGTTCTCATTCTTTCTCAATGCACATAACACTTGTCACAACTATGTCTCATAATAATGCAAATGACTTGTTCACACAAATAATGAGGAGATGACCATTTTCATAACATTGCACAATTCACAACAACATAAACATGATATCACAACAACAATGTTTCAACAAGCTTTTAAATATTTCTCAACACACCACACATAAACAATTAATCACGTTGCCTTTTGTACCCCTTTTTCGTCATTAGAATTAATCAATGTGGACAAGTCAACCCATCACCAAATCTCATTACTCCCAAACATATACCATAAGGAAAATACACGCATTCCATACACTTAACAAGAGTTTAAAAATCCACTTGCCTCAAATAGTCGAACAATCCGGGACTTGAGCCTTCTCTCTTCGTTGTACTCTCAACTCAAAGCAATCTATTCAAATAGATAATCACAATAAGATTTCGACACTAACAACACTCATACGTCTAACTTAGACCCAGAACTCACTCAAAGGTATAATAAATTTCCTAAATCTTGATTCCAATCAATAGGTCAAATCTCATATTTTCTAATTTCAAATATAGAGTTAAGTCATAATTTCTCCAATAATTACCATCCTAATAGTTTTCCTATAGTATAATACACTTAATTTAATTACATAAAATATTGTATCAAAGCTATGCTAATTATATAAGAATATAATTATCAAATTCATTTGAAAAGAAAAAGAATAAAAAGAACATTAACTTCTTATAATAATAATATATTTTTCTTTTGATTCGAAGTTTAAAACATTCTTCCAAACACGTACATCATTATCATCTTCCCACCTTTGGTTTCTGCCCAATTAACAAATTACAAAACAATATCTACAGACCTAGTTATAGGATATTAATGTTTTAGTTATTAGTTATGGAAATAATATTTGTCCCATGGTTAATCATCCAGACACCACCGACTATCATTATTGGCCAATAATTAATTATAATTACAGTCATTATACATGACCAAATTGTTATACAAATTCATACGGCCAAATCAAGAAAACACCAGAAGCAGTACTTAAGTATATGACCACCGCATGATTTGTACTCGCCCTCCTATTGATATTTTTATAACTTTAGGAATAAATTTAATTGAAGTATCTTACCTGGACTATGTTGAGAATTTTGTTTCGGCGGCTTAGGCATGAAAAATACTCTGTAACTTTCGTGTTCCAACTGGCTTCTAATTAGTAATAATTGATGATATTTTCTATTTAACATGATAACCCTTTTAACCTATCTCAATATATGGGCCAAGTGGTATAGGGTATTAAATCATAGACTTGATCCATTAAAAATTTAAAAGGTTAATTATTTAAAACTTACAACTAATTAAATAATTGTAGTTATCAAGTAATTCAAAATTTTCAAATCAACTATACCGGCAAATAAAAAATTACTTGGGGCAACTATTAAGGGGGTAAAACGCTAATTTTATGAAAATTCCCAAAAATGACCTTCCGGGTCATTACATTATCCACCACTAAAAATCATGTTCTTCCTCGAACATAATGAAGTAGAAGGAAGAATAACCATGTTAACAAAATCTTATGTTATGAGCTACTAGTCAGTGTTCATCGTTCCAAGTGAGCTTCTCCTTAAGACCATTCCATCACGATCCACTATTAAGAACTGAACTTTCAAGTAACAATTTGATAGATCTATAAATCAAGAGTGATTATCAGGCAATAAACTAACTCATGAACCCAACTCAAATTCAAATCCATTAGATCTTAACACAATCATCATGACAAATCTTTTCTCATATAACCAAGATAACCTTCTGAATCAATACTGACTACAACAAGAAGTAATCTTAAATCAACCATGACACTCATAATGCACAAACCATCACAAATCTTATCAAGATTTTTTTTTCTTCACAACTCAAGCTTTTCACGAGCTCAAGTTATAAAAATTTGATCTTTAGACATCTGGTAATCATCAAGCGAAAATTAAACTTATCTAACCCAAATAAGAACAAGATCAAGTAAACACCCAACAAGCGATACATTTTAAAATGCATAACCTTTAACAACACTCTTAGATAATTGTAACTCTTCATAGCTCTTATATAATTTCTCATAAGTAAAGTTGTGCGTGTAGAACTATTGGTATACTTCTACTATCTCAACAACACCAAATCTATCATAACTGAAATGACTAAGTCTGCCCAAGGATCCTACCATATCAACAGGACATAAGAGGATCGGTACATCCGATCCACCACTAGGGCTTTACCAATATATGTAGAAACACACCTGGACATATACATAAAATTATACTTTAAATCGTGTTCGAAACGAAGTAAGTGTGTCATATAAGGATGTACGTAAACAAATCGAATAATACCATATATTCTATCCATAGTGCTCATATCAAACATTTCATTTTATGATTCCCTCTCTTGTATTTTTAGTCACCCACAACCAGTCTAATCCTCATTAAAATATAACAAATACTTGATTCATCAAACCAAATATACTTCAACAATACTTTATTATCAATACATCCTTCAACTACAAACTACTGGCTTATACGAGAGGTTTTATTCCTTCACTTTTCTTAAATCTTTTTCATGACATAAAATTCTAAATATCTTGAACCTACACCAACTCTTTTTTCTTTCGTTGACCTTTTTACCAATCTTATTCTTTTACCAACAATTCATGATTTTTTTAACCTTATCCTCTATATTAAAACTTTACGTGAAACCCCCCTTAAGTATGACAATCAAAAGTAACTAAATTTACTATCCAAATTATTTTTAAGTCCTTCCAAGTGCTTCATACTCAATGTTATCGATCATTCTTAGCTTACCAACCAATACCTTGACAAACCACGCTACCACAAACCTAAACTCACAATGTAATACTTGAATTTATTCCAACCGTGTAACTCAATCTCATTATCTATCAACATTATTCCATACATTGAAGATCTTTATGAATTCACGTACCTTAGATCATCATTGATCGCCTCTCCATCGACCTTATCATATCTTTCGCTAAAAATCATACCATATTCATTATCAAACTTAAGACCATAAAAAAGAAACTTATCATCACACTAGAGTTGAACGTCTCTGCACTCTTTTCTCAAATTTTATCAAAATAATTTTAACCCATATGAATGACACGTGACTTTATTACCTTAATCAGAGAAAAATATATGGAACCACGTGTCTCTGAACCCAATTCTCCACATTCATCTGAAGATACGTCCTTAATTCTTGCAATCAAAGTAAATATCCTAGTTCTATCTCGCTTTGAAAGCTAAACTACATATTACTACTTCTTTTCATTATGGCTTTAGCTCCTTCCAATTCTATTCGAGCGACATCCCAACTCCTCATAAAAATTACCATACAACTATACTACTCACAAAATAGTATTAACCATAATTTAGACCTTCTAAAGTCACCATTACCATACAAAAGTCTTTTAACCCACAAAACTTATCATATAGTTGCATCCTAATCACAATCCATCACGAACTCTTATTATCACTATGCCCAGTCAGCCCTTGTCTTCACCATAAAGTAAACTTTGTCATCGGCATGACATCTCAAAATTAATTCTACCAATCAAATTCAAATGACTAACCCACTGTCATATGCACCTTTTTACTAAAATTTTCAATTACCTTCACACAAGTATGCTCGTTCAGACTTTCTTTACCTATAAGCTTGTCATTCTGGTATCTATCCATTTGCTTGGACCTTGAAATGAAATCACCGGTCCTCATTTAGAAACCTGGGGATACGCTTCTCAACTTAAACACATCAATAATGTACCAAAGATCCACCACCAAAAGATTCTTTATAAATAATGCTTAAACCATCCATCCGTACTAACAAGCTAGTTGGTTTCTCAAATATGAATTCAACACCAAATCTTATTATATGAGCATGTAATAAAACAGATAACTCCTTAAGTAGTTAGTATTTGTACTTAACAATCAACATATCCATTTTCACATACCATAATTACCACATCGTGAAAGTTCGTTACATCCACCACTAGAACACATCATACCTACCGAGAAGATCATATCCAAATAGCCCACACATTTCTACCTATCAAATAGCTCTTAAATATTATCAAATTCGTTCCATATCCAACCCAAGAAATATGTATTCTTTTGTATGTTAGGTCGATAATAAAAGGAAAACACTCCATAATTCTAACCAAGTACCTATCAATACAATTGTATTAGTCATATCATGACCCTCTTTGATATACACACAATCTATGAAACATTAAAACTTTAATTGATGCAACGTCATTTTCATCATTTTTAAGCAACTCATTCATGTTATGATAACTTTACTAATTGTAGTTTCTAAAATTACATGTCCAATATCTATTCATCATTTTAATCATTCCACTTTCAATTATCGGACTTATCAAGATATTGCCTTCACCACATAAGTACAATTCTCTTTATTGGGGCAACTAACAAAACAAATAAACGCATTCATAAAATCCCTCAAATTATTGCTCAACCGCATCATTCAGATGTCCTCAAAATATTTTGTAAAGTTATCACCTAACTCAATCTATTCAAACCATTAAACATTTCAATTATGACAAAACAACCTTCCATAAGTCTATCACTTCCACGTTTATAAAAAACTAACATTCAAAACATATAAAACACACCAAATACTCACATGAGAAACTATGCACGAGTCACACATAAATGAGCGTGAATGGAGTGAAGCGATGATAATCAAAACTGAACCAAGTATGCACGATTGAGATCCAAGAAGTGAAGAGTTTACTTAAAAGTCATTATAGCCTCTCGAAGATAAGTACACACTTCTCCGTACCAATCCTCAAGACTCTATATAGACTCGACTTGTATACACGTGAGACCTATGAAACTGGGGCTCTGATACCATTTGTCAGGATTTAAAAATGGACGTGATGGCACTCGTCTTATACCACCAAGACAAGTCAGCCTAAAACTCAATTGTTACAATAATATGCGGAAAAAAATTACAATCAACTTTAAAATACCCCCAAAATCTTGTTGTCACGTGTACAAGCCTCTAAAGTATTACAATTGATTCAAAAGAAAAACTTAAGTCTCAAATGAAATTGTTTCTAAAATAGAACAAGATCATAATTGTGGAGAAAGAAAGTCTGCTGAGACGACAAATAGCTACCTCACAAATCTCCAAGAAGCCTCAGAAAAGAAGAGAATAACAAGTACCATAAAAATCTAGGCTCATAACCTATAAAAATTTGTAGAAGCAAGGGGTGAGTACCAAACCACACGGTACTCAGCAAGTAAATCCCTAAACACAAGTTAAGGGGATGAAATCCGGGTACTCCTACCACCCAACCGAACCTCCACAACTATAACATATATAAAAATTAGCCCAACCTAACAGCTCAAATTTACATAGCACGTAGCTCAACAACAACACTTAGACAAATTACATATTCTCCACAACAACACTTTAAAAAATTACATATCCTCAATAACAAGCTCAGTATTCAACAATCACAAGTTCCACAGAAAGGCAATCACAAGATCAACAAAACAAAATATCAAGTTCACTAATGATAAGTATGTATAATGCAACGGAATGCAATATCAAGTATAATGATGCATGTTTGACCTAGTGATACAAACCCGCTGTCTCTCAGTCCGGGACCCATGGGGGACATATCTGTCAATGCATCTATCGCGGTGCACGACACGACCCTCGATAATAGTGACCATCGCGGCGCGCAATACGTTCCTCAAATATATTATCCATCGCGACGCGTGATACATCCCTCGAAATGGTACATCCTCTTTAAGTTCTCATTCTTTCTCAATGCACATAACACTTGTCACAACTATGTCTCATAATAATGCAAATGACATGTTCACACAAATAATGAGGAGATGACCATTTTCATAACATTGCACAATTCACAACAACACAAACATGATATCACATCAACAATGTTTCAACAAGCTTTCAAACATTTCTCAACACATCACACATAAAAAATTAATCACGTTGCCTTTTGTTACCCCTTTTTCGTCATTAGAATTAATCAATGTGGACAAGTCAATCCATCACCAAGACTCATTACTCCCAAACATATACCACAAGAAAAATACACGCATTTCATACACTTAACAAGAGTTTAAAAATCCACTTGCCTCGAATAGTCGAATAATCCGGGACTTGAGCCTTCTCTTTTCGTTGTACTCTCAACTCAAAGCAATTTATTCAAATGGATAATCACAATAAGATTTCGACACTAACAACACTCATACGTCTAACTTAGACCCAAAACTCACTCAAAGGTATAATAAATTTCCTAAATCTTGATTCCAATCAATAGGTCAAATCTCATATTTTCTAATTTCAAATATAGAGTTAAGTCATAATTTCTCCAAAACTACCATCCTAATAGTTTTCCTATAATATAATATACTTAATTTAATTACATATAATATGTATCAAAGCTATGCTATTTATATAAGAATAGGATTATCAAATTCATTTAAAAAGAAAAAGAATAAACAGAACATTAACTTCTTATAATAATTATATATTTTCCTTTTGTTTCAAAGTTTAAAACCTTCTTCCAAACACGTAAACATTATCATCTTCCCACCTTTGGTTTCTGCCCAATTAACAAATTACAAAATAATATCTACAGACCTAGTTATAGGATATTAATGTTTTAGTTATTAGCTATGGAAATAATATTTCTCCCATGGTTGATATTGGCCAATAATTAATTATAATTATAGTCATTATACATGACCAAATTGTTATACAAATTCATACGACCAAATCAAGAAAACACCATAAGCAGTACTTAAGTATATGACCACCGCATGATTTCTACTCATCCTCCTATTGATATTTTTATAACTTTAGGAATAAATTTAATTGAAGTATCTTACCTGGACTATGTTGAGAATTTTGTTTGGGCGGCTTAGGCATGAAAAATACTCTGTAACTTTCGTGTTCCAACTGCTTCTAATTAGTAATAATTGATGATATTTTCTTTTTAACATGATAACCCTTTTAACCTATCTCAATATATGGGCCAAGTGGCATAGGGTATAAAATTATAGATTTCACCCATTAACAACTTAAAAGGTTAATTATTTAAAACTTACCACTAATTAAATAATTTTAGCTATCAAGTAATTCAAAATTTTCAAATCAACTATACCGGCCAATCAAAAATTACTCGGGGCAACTATTAAGGGGGTAAAACACTAATTTTATGAAAAATCCCAAAAATGACCTTCCGGGTCATTATACTATATGTTTTTCAAAAGTCATTCTTATCCTTAAATATATCAGTAATTCTGAATATGATATTTCAATTAATAAGTCCACAAACTTATTTTTCTATAAAAGCTGAATGCAATTTCTTTCATAACCACCATCAAGAAAACTATAATTTTTTTACATAGTATATTCCATCTCAACCAAGGTTTCTATTTATTAACTTTATATTTACAAGTTTTTTTTTTATGTTCGACTGAATGCATGAGTGGTTTCCTGAGATTATTTGCTATTATAAGTTAATTATTATTTTGATCTTATTTTATGTGTAGCTAAAATGAACACTTTCACCAACAATAACAAGTTCAACAAGAACAAAGTGGTGTTCATAATGGGAGCAATGGGAACGGGGAAATCCCGTCTCCCTGTTGACCTTGCCACCCATTTTCGAGGAGAAATAATCAACTCCTACAAAATGCAAGTATATAAGGGCCTTGAAATAGTTACAAACAAGATCACGCACACTGAGAAACAAGGTGTACGACACTATATGTTAGGTGTATATATTTAATTCCAACAATATTTATATCAAATGACTACCTAGATAATTTAATAGTAGTAATTGTAGATTCTAGTGGAAAATATACTTTACTATTAAAACATTATTTATTCCAATACTGAGAAAGATAATTTGATCACATTTTCTTAGGTGAAATTGAGCCAGATTCTGACTTCACAACTGAAGATTTTTGCTTGAAAGCTATTGTCTACATAGAAAATATTTGGAATGCTCAACGTGTTCCAATTATTATTGGAGGGTCAAATTTGTATATTGAAAAACTAGTGGAAGCCCCTGTCTTCATGTTCAAATATCATTATGATACATGCTTTATTTGAATTGATGTAGATCAATAGGTGTTGAATCATAGAGTTGACATGAGGGTTGATGAAATGGTCAATGCAAGTAATTTTTTACATCAATCAAGATACAATCTTCCATATAGATTAAAACTTATCTTGTATAATTTTCTTAATAATATTTTTGGTTATCAAGTTTATCTTTCACTAAATAAAACTCTTCTTAAATTTATGTTGCATTTAGGGCTAGTGGATGAGGTGCGACAGATTTTCATTCCAGATGCAGACTACACCAAAGGAATCCGACGGTCCATTGGTGTCCCCAAAATGGATAAATATTTAAGGGATGAAATAATAATAAATGAAGATGATGAATCAAAGAAGATGATGCTTCAATCGTCAATTGCGAGTATCAAGCATAATACTCGTTTATTAATTATTCACCAACTTAACAAGATTCAACGGTTAATGTCACGACCCAAAATGAGTCGTGAGTGGCACCCACACTTAACTACCTAGGTGGGCGAACCGAGGAATCCAAATCCCAACATGTACCAATAATTCAACTACGAATAACAAAATAATGCGGAAGCTCCAAAACTTATTAACTATCTTTTCCCAAAACCTGAAAGTCATCACAACAAGGACATCTAATTTCCAATTTCTAAGCCTAAGAGTATCAAAGACACCAAAGTAAATGAAATACAGTAATTTGTGTCCGAAATCTAAGGACATTAGGTAATGACCAAGAGAATTCAACTCAAGCTCGAATGAAGTCAATTCCCAAAATGGTTTGGTTTGGAGGCATGAGCCCTCATGTGTGATCTTGATATTGTTGACTTATTACGTACTTACTTTATATTTGTTGACACTGGTTCATGTTGTTTGTTGCTTATCACATGTTAAGTGTCATAGTTGATTTTATATTATTATTCAATATATATTAGTTGCTATTTTGGGTTGGCCGATGATACCTACTCAGTACATGTTGTCCTGTACTAAGTCCTACTTGTGTTTTTCATTGTTTTCCTTTTATGGAGTGCAACGTGTGTATCAACGACTTTGACTTCCCCTCAGCTCTAGTCAATCTCTAGCATATTGGGCTCCAGGGTGAGCTATTTATTCAAGAGTGTGTTGGATTCTCTTGGTCATGGCATGATGTCCTTAGTTTTTGGACATAAACTATTGTATTCATTTTTTTTGGTGTCTTTAATAATCTTAGACTTAGTATTTGAAGATTAGATGTCCCTGATGTGATGACTTTCAGGTTTTGGGAAAAAATATTTAATAAGATTTTAAGCTTCCGCATTATGATTGTATTTTGTAAGTTGGGGTTAAATTTTTGGTTCTCCCACCTTGGAAATTAAGTGTGGGTGCCACTCACGACTCGTTTTGGTCGTGATTAACTTGGTATCAGAGTCTTAGGTTCGGTGATCTCATCACACAAGGACAAGTCTAATAGAGTCTTGCGGAACGGTATGGGGAAGCCTTTACTTCTTTTCAAGAGGCTATAATACTTTAGGAAAACTTCATTCATTCTTTCTTTCGTGCTACTACTTGAATCCAATTGGTATCTAGGTGATACAAATTGGTATCTGAACTTCTTCACTCTATTTCACATATGGTTAGTTCTAGAGTATTAGAAGTTGAAATAGCAACACCAGAAGAAAATATATGTGTCCTTGGAAATAGGTATATTTTCTCGATTGACTATAGGGCCCGTAATGACTAGTGATCAACATGATTTATTTTTTATTCATAAAGTTGAAATCCTCATTCTTCATGGGTATTGATTACAAAGATGCTTATGCTTTCATTGTTGATTGTTTTGGCCACTTCATAAAATGAATACAGTGAAGAGGCTTAGTGTTGAGTTTGTGATATACTAGTTTCGGGGAGACGCAAACTGTGGTGGTAATCTCATGTTGAGTGCCGATCGGTAAAGGCACTACCTATGACTTAATGCATCATTTTGTAGTTTCTTCATCCAATTATATGCCCTAAACTTTGAGCGATAGGAGGAGAGATAGTTTCCAGAATATAGAGAAATGGAGATATGTGTTGCAGCCTATGATGTTAAATTTTGTACTTTATCTAGATGAGTGACAACATTTAAAAAGTTTCGTAAATGAAGACTAGATAATGAACGTCATTACTTTGAAAAATATAGTTAGTCAAATTTTCATAATATGTGTGGGTTGCTTAACGAATGATTAAATTATGTTGCACCAATTGAGGTTAGAATCTTTTCTACGATTCCATGAATTGATTATTAGCATGATAAAAATCGAAATAATTGTATATATTAATGTAATTAGATAGTGATATAAATTAGCATGATCATATAGATTTGTTATAGAATCAAAAAAATAAATATTGTGATAGAATAGCGGATTTGGAGAGATTGAATAGCAGATTTGTAGAGATAGAATAGCTGATCTTTAGGGATAGAAATGACGGATCTTTAGGGATGTGTAATCTTTATTCTCTCTATATAATGGAAACACTCTCACTTTGAGAGACATTCAGCAGAAAACTGACAGATTATACATTAAAGAATAAGGTCATGATACGACTACTACAATAGTATCAATGCTTAATTCATTAGATCTATCAAGGGTGTTACTTTTGTTATTGACCTAATGTAAGAAAGAATGCAAAGTGCTTGGGATAAAGACATAACATGTTTTTGTAATGTTTTGTAGTAATTAAAAGGGCCAGAAATGTGTAGGCTATTTGGGTATGATCTTATCAATAGGTATGATGTGTTTTGGTGAGGTATCTAACAAACTTTCATGGTTTGGTAATACTAGGGTCATGTGGATACGAATAAGTCGATTTTCAAATGAGAATACTAACTACTTAAGAAGTTATTAGTTGTATGACATGTTTAGATAATTAGATTATGTATTGCTTTCACATTTGAGAAATCAACTAGCGTATTAATGCTGCGCTTAGATTGAGCATTATTTATATGGAAAATTTTAGTGGTGGATTTTTGGTACAATATTAATACAATTAGGTTGTGAAATATACCTTGAAGGTTCTGAATAAGGACTAATGATTTTATTTTAAACTTTAAAGGGTAGATTGATACTAGAATGAAAAACTTATAGGAAAAGAAAGTCCTATTGAGTATACTTGGGTGAAGTAAATTGAAGATTAAAGTAAGAAAATGTGTGTAAAATTGGGTTAGTCCCTTGAATTTGAATGGTACTAAGTTTAAAGGTGTCAGGTCGAGGAAAAAACTCACTTCATGGTGATGACAAGGGCTAACTGAGCATGATGGTAAAAAGTGTTGAGTTTAGCAAGTGTGAATGGGAAAAGAAAAGAGAGAATATGAAAAGTGAGGGAACTATTTTGGAGGGAAAATGAAAAGTCATTTGCAAAGTGCAAATGAAAAGTCATTTCTCCCATATCGGCAAAAGAAAGAGAAATTGTTGTCCTTATATAAGGAAACACTTCCATTACTTCTTAAAGAGCTAAGAAGAAGATGCCCTCTCACGCCGTCGTCGTCGTCGCTCGCTCGGCCTTGGCTTCGGCTTTGGATTGAATTTGGCAAATGATTGATTGATAAATTTTTTGGACAAAATTTATTTAATCAATTTTTGTTAATCAAATAAATCCTGTTAATATTATCTCTTATAAATTAATTCAGAACGTTAGTTAATTAGTTAATTAACAAAATTAATTTTGCGGGTAACGGTAACATTCCGAAAAGTTGTTACTCTTTCCGAAAAGTCGTTACTTTCCGAAAAGCAGTTATTTTCCTAACAGACACATTTTTCAAAAAGTTGTTATTTTTTTTCAAAAGACACAATTTTCTAGATAAAACGGGTCTGAACAGATTTCTCTTAACAGACACATTTTTTGCTGAAAATGACTATAAAAGAAAGTCAATTTTCATTTTTTCAAACATTGAATTTTTCCTGCTCTGCATACATTTTTCTCTCAAAATCAAAGTGTCGATCGACTGAGTCTGTGTGACTTGTTGCTGTTCTGAAGTTCGCTGAAGTTAAAGAAATTTGAGGTACCGCTATTTTTTTATCAGGATTAATCCGTTTTATCTTGGGAGAAATTAATCCATAACCTCGGGTACAGTGAGGGGATTAAATTTCTTGAGGAGACACAGTAGTTTCTGTGGACTCGGATTATTTCTTGTATTCTGTTTACTTTCTGTTTCATCCTATTTTGTTTCTGTCTTTTTTGGCTAACCTTATATAACAGGTTGATAACAATCTTAAGAAATTTAATAAGTTTCTGTATTTTAGATTTCTGGAGATTAAAACCTTTATGGTTTTCTACTCTGCTTGAAATTTTAAAATTCATTCGATTAACGAGTAAAAGAACATAAAAACTTTATCGTTAAATCAGAAATAGTCTGTGTAAAGATTTGTTCTTTACTGTTAGTATTTCAAATACTTAAATTATCTGCCATTTGTGACAAAAAAAAAGACTAATTCAAGTCAAGTGAATGCTGGAACAGTGAGTGCTGCAACAGTAAGTGCTGCAATAACATCGGTTGCACACAATCGTTCAAATGCTGCCTTAGCGCCTGCTGAGAAACCTGCAAAGTTTTCTGGAGTCGACTTTAAGAGATGGCAGCAGAAGATGTTCTTCTATCTCCCTACGTTGAGTCTGCAGAGGTTCATTAATGAGAATATTCCTGTTATGTCAGATGAAACTCTGCCTAAGGAACGATTCTTGGTAACAGAAGCATGGACACACTCAAATTTTTTGTGTAAAAATTATATTTTGAGTGGCCTGCAAGATGATCTGTACAATGTGTACAACAATGTCAAAACCTCAAAAGAACTCTGGGATGCTTTAGAAAAGAAGTACAAAACAGAGGATGTCGGAATGAAGAAATTCATTGTGGCAAAATTTCTGGACTATAAGATGATAGACAGTAAGACCGTCGTCACCCAAGTTCAAGAACTGCAGGTCATAATCCATGACCTCCTTGCTGAAGGTATAAATTTATTTAATGCCTATGTTAGAAATATTAAGTTTTTCTTTAATACTCACATAATCTTTAATGTAGGATTGATTGTGAATGATGCCTTTCAAGTGTCTGCAATTATTGAAAAGTTACCTCCATTGTGGAAGGACTTCAAAAACTACTTGAAACATAAACACAATGAGATGATTGTTGAACATCTAATAGTAAGGTTGAGAATCGAAGAGGATAATAAGGCTGCAGAAAATAGATCACGTGGTAACTCAGCAATATCTGGAGTAAATTTTGTTGAAGAAGATCCCACAAAAGTAAAGAAAAGAAAGAAAACATCTGGTCCAAAAAGCAATCCTCCTAAGAAGAAATTCAATGGAAACTGCTTCAACTGTGATAAATATGGTCATAGGGCTACTGAATTCCGGGGTCCTAAGAAGGACAAGAAAAAGAAGGATCAAGCAAACTTGGCTGAATCCAAAGGAGAAATGGACGACCTCTGTGCAATGCTTTCAGAATGTAACTTGGTTGGAAATCCAAGAGAATGGTGGATAGATTCTGGTGCCTCATGCCATGTTTGTGCCAAAAAATTATTTTTATCATATACTCCAGCACCTACAGATGAGAAGTTGTTTATGGCAAACTCCGTTGTTGCAAAGGTGGAAGGAACTAAAAAGTCCTATTAAAGATGACATCATGCAAGGTGGTGACTTTGAATAGGGTCTCATACGTTCCAGAATTGAGAAAGAATTTAGTTTCAATTCCAGTTCTGACCAAGAATGGATTCAAATGTGTATTTATATAGTAGTAGTAAGTAAGAATGATATGTATGTAGGAAAAGGCTACCTTAGTGATGGCCATTTCAAACTCAATGTAATTGCAGATGATTTGAATAAAGATTTTTCTTCTTCTTACTTGCTTGAGTCTAAATGTTTATGGCATGAACGTTTGGGACACGTTAATAACAAAACCTTGCGAAAACTGATTAACTTAAATATTTTGCCAAAATTTGAGTACAATAAATCAAAATGTCAAATTTGCGTTGAATCTAAGTATGCTAAGCATCCTTATAAATCTGTTGAAAGAAATTCAAATCCTTTAGAATTGATTCACACTGATATTTGTGACATGAAGTCAACACCATCACGTGGTGGGAAAAAGTATTTCATAACTTTTATTGACGATTGCACTAGATATTGTTATGTCTATTTGCTAAATGGTAAGGATGAAACAATAAATGCATTTAGGCAATATAAAACTGAAGTTGAAAATCAGTTAGATAAAAAGATCAAAATGATCGGAAGTGATAGAGGTGGAAAATATGAATCTCCATTTGCAGAAATATATTTAGAAAATGGAATAATCCATCAAACTAGTGCCCCCTACACTCCTCAGTCTAATGGGATTGCAGAAAGGAAAACCCGACTTTAAAAGAAAAGATGAATGCATTACTTATAAGTTCAGGTTTACCACAGAACTTGTGGGGGGAAGCTATCCTTACAGCAAATCAAATACTTAATAGAGTGCCTCACTCAAAGACAAATGTAATTCCATATGAGAAATGGAAAGGTAGAAAACCCAACTTGAAATATTTCAAAGTGTGGGGGTGTCTAGCCAAAGTCCAAGTTCCTATACCTAAGAGGATAAAAATAGGGCCTAAGACTGTGGATTGTGTATTCATTGGATTTGCCACAAACAGTAAGGCATGTCGATTTTTGGTTCATAAGTCCGAATATCCGGATATTCATGATAATACGGTAATGGAATAAGATAGTGCTGAATTTTTTGAACATATCTATCCGTATAAAACTAGACTTGAGTCATCTAGTGGGGGGTCTAAACAACCCAGAGAAGAACCAAAAGAGAATGAACCCAATGAAGAAAGTCCAAGACGCAGTAAACGTCAAAGGATATCTACTTCATTTGGATCTGATTTTGTAACATTTCTTCTTGAAAGTGAGCCTCAAACATTCAAGGAAGCAATGTTGTCTAGCGACTCAACCTCTTGGAAGGAGGTTGTTAATAGTGAAATTGAATCAATCTTAAGCAATTATACTTGGGAGTTGGTTGATCTTCCTCCAGGTAACAAACCCTTGGGTTCAAAATGCATCTTTAAAAGGAAGATGAAAGATGATGGAACTATTGACAAATATAAAGCAAGACTTGTTGTCAAAGGTTTTAGACAAAAAGAAGGTCTTGATTATTTTGACACATACTCGCCAGTGACTAGGATTACATCAATTCGAATGTTAATTGCACTAGCTGCAGTATACGGTCTTGAAATTCATCAAATGGATGTGAAAACAGCCTTCTTAAATGGAGAGCTGGAAGAAGAAATTTACATAGAACAACCTAAGGGTTTTGTAGTTCCTGGTAAAGAAAAGAAAGTGTTCAAACTTATTAAGTCACTTTATGGACTAAAACAAGCACCAAAACAATGGCATGCAAAGTTTGATCAAACCATGTTGTCAAATGGATTTAAGATCAATGAATATGATAAATGTGTTTACATTAAAGATACTCCAAATCAGGAAGTCATTGTATGCCTATATGTAGATGACATGCTTATAATGAGCAAAGACATTGCTAATATAAAAGCTACTAAGCGTATGCTCGCTAGTAAGTTTGATATGAAAGATTTAGGAGTTGCTGATGTGATATTAGGAATTAAAATTCTTAAAACTCCTAACGGTCTAGCATTGTCTCAAACTCATCATATTCTAAAGATACTTGAAAAATTCAAATTTTTGAATTTCAAAAGTGCAAAGACTCCAATTGATGTGAACCTTCATCTTGCAAAGAATAAAGGTGAAAGTCAGTCTCAATTGGACTATGCTAGAGTGTTCGAAAGCTTGATGTATGTCATGAATTGTACACGAGCAGACATAGCTTGCGCTATCAGTAAACTGAGTCGATACACAAGTAATCCTAATCAAAACCATTGGTTGGAAATGAAGAGAGTTTTGGGATACTTAGATGACACTCAAAACTATGCTTTGCATTACAAAAAATATCCAGCCGTTCTTGAAGGATATAATGATGCAAATTGGATTACTGGGTCAACTGAAACAAAATCCACAAGTGCATACGTTTTTACTATTGATGGAGGAGCAATATCTTGGAAATCATCCAAACAAACATGTATAGCTCACTCTACAATGGAGTCTGAATTCATTGCTTTAGACAAGGCAGGTGAAGAAGCTGAATGGCTCCGGAATTTCTTAGAAGATATTTCATTTTGGCCCAAACCATTGGCCCCTAAATGCATACACTGTGATAGTCAAGCTGCAATAGGAATGGCTGGAAGCGTTATGTATAACGGCAAGTCTCGTCACATAAGACGAAGACATAACTCTGTGAGACAACTACTCTCTAGTGGAATTATAACAATTGACTATGTGAAGTCAAAAGATAATGTGTCGGATCCACTTACAAAAGGCCTAACTAGAGAGGGAGTTGAGAAATCATCGACGGGAATGGGACTATGGCTGAGAACAAGTCATCGTGACGGTAACTCTACCTAGAAGACTGGAGATCCCAAGATCTAGGTTCAAGTAGATAAAACAAAGTCATTGATGACGGTTCAACATTGTCAAAAATTATTTTATGGTCCATTCTCATGATGAGACAATGTTCAGTAACCAGGATAAAGGGATAAGGACTTTTTAATGGTTTCTAAGTTTGATACAGGGTATATCAAATGGTGTATCTATGGGATAACACATTTAGAAATTACCAATGTGAGTGTGAAGTGTAAGCCGCTTCAAGGAGAATCCGGTAAGGCCAGTTCTCTAAGCACTTACTATCCGAGATGTGTTCATGGATGAAACGAACAAAACAATGAGAACTAAGAACAGTTCTAGGGTTGATTGTGTGACATATGTTGTCTAGGTATACACCAAAGCTCTACGGTTCAAAGATATCAAATCTACCGATTGACTGAGTATATCCGATATATGTTCACTACGAAAAGTTTAAAGGGAAACCTACTTATCCAGATGCGATTAACCTTTACTTACAAGACACACAAGTTTTTCATGCATATGTTTTAACAATAGCCTTCCCCATTCATGCGGGGGATTGTTGGGTTTAGCAAGTGTGAATGGGAAAAGAAAAGAGAGAATATGAAAAGTGAGGGAACTATTTTTGAGAAAAAATGAAAAGTCATTTGCAAAGTGCAAATGAAAAGTCATTTCTCCCATATCGGCAAAAGAAAGGGAAATTGTTGTCCTTATATAAGGAAACACTTCCATTACTTCTTAAAGAGCTAAGAAGAAGATGCCCCCTCGCGCCATCGTCGTCGTCGCTCGCTCGGCCTCGGCTTCGGCTTCGGATTTGGATTTGACAAATGATGTGATTGATTGATAAATTTTTTGGACAAAATTTATTTAATCAGTTTTTGTTAATCAAATAAATCCTGTTAATATTATCTTTTATAAATTAATTCAGAACGTTAGTTAATTAGTTAATTAGCAAAATTAATTTCGCGGGTAACGGTAACATTCCGAAAAGTTGTTACTCTTTCCGAAAAGTCATTACTTTCTGAAAAGCCGTTATTTTCCTAATAGACACATTTTCCGAAAAGTTGTTATTTTTTTCCAAAAGACACAACTTTCTGGATAAAACGGGTCTGAACAGATTTCTCAGAACGGACACGCTTCTTGCTGAAAATGGCTATAAAAGGAAGTCAATTTTCGTTTTTTCAAACACTGAATTTTTCCTACTCTGCATACATTTTTCTCTCAAAATCAAAGTGTCGATCGACTGAGTCTGTGTGACTTGTTGTTGTTCTGAAGTTCGCTGAAGTTAAAGAAATTTTGGGTACCACTATTTCTTTAACAGGATTAATCCATTTTATCTTGGGAGAAATTAATCCATAACCTCCAGTACAATGAGGGGATTAAATTATCTTAACCTTCATCTTATTCTATTTATGTTTTTTTTGGCTAACCTTATAATAAAGGTTGATAACAAAAAGAATTCGTGAGGAATTTTGATTGGGATGAAACTATATAATTAGGACTTGTTGGTTAAATGAATTTTGTATGATAATAAATACTTGCGATTATCTAAGGTTGTGATTTTCTACTATTTAGTGGGTAATGTGGTTTTATGACAAGTTTTAGGAAATGTTGGGGCACTGCTCGAATATAATTTAAAGGATCTAGAGTCATAATGAGAATGAAATAAAATCAGTGGGATTTAGAATTGGGTTCAGAGATGCGAAATTTCATTCATTTTGCCTAGTTATGGTAATAGTGTCACAGGTTCATTAGATTAGTTAAAAACTATTGGATAAAACTTATGAAATGAGTGTATAGACATTCTTCTTGAGTGAGATGATAAGTTCTATTGTAGTGTTGAATTTAGTAATGAGTATGGTTGATTTTTAGTGAAGATATGGTAAGATCGATGGGGAGGCGATCAATAATAAGCTAATATACATAAATTCATGAAAGCCTTCAAAGTATAAGAAAATGTATATAAATAAGGGCATTGGGTTGCATAGTTGAATTTACAATTCAATTATTTTTTCATTATAAGTCTGCATTACTGTTGATATATTTTGTCAAGGTATGAATTTGTAAGGTAATAAATGATCGATTGCATCGGGTATCGAGCATTTGAAAGGACTTACACATGATTGGAGTCGTAAAGTTGATTACTTTTGATTGTTAAAGGATCTAAGGAAGGATTTGCCTCAGAGTTTTGATTTAGAGTGTGAAATAAAACGTGATGGTTTACTGGTAAAAGAATGAGATCGATAAGAGAGCTAGAGAAGAAAGAGTATGATATACTGAAGGGTCTAGATATTGAGAATTTGTGTCACGAGAAAGAAAAATTAAGAAAAGTGAAGGAATAAGACCTCTCGTATAAATTTTTGGTTTGTAGTTGAAGGTTGTACTGATTTTTGCATAAAAGGTTAGATATGTCCATATGATGTTTTAAATAGACATTTGATAATTAATAGAGGTTACGTTCTCATAGTATATAAACTTATTGTCGTTAACAAGAATTACTTAAGTGTTGGTATAAGGTATATAATGGTTTGAATGGTAGTTGAAACTAGGTATACGAAAGATTGTGTAGAGTCGACATTAGTTGTGATTCAATATCTTTATCTAGATGGGGAATGTACTTTCAAATTTGAGATTAGTGCTATTAGCCTTATTTGGGACTCGTATTTGTCATGAAATGCATAAATAGAAAGAGAGATACCCATAGTCTGAACATATATATGATACTAATGATGGTTTGGGAGTAAGGTAGATGATTAGTGTGGTTATAATGTTATGTTAGTATAGAAGTATTGAAATTAGTGCGGGGTTCGATAAACCAAGTATGTGTGCAATTATAATAGGGACTAAATTGGTGATTGTGGGTAGCTCGAAAATTAAAGAGATAGAGTCGTGTGAATGAAAATGTTTGAAATGGACACTGTGAAAGGAGTATCTTGTGTTATTCGACCTTAATTTTGTATATTCTTATGTGACCCCTTCTTCATACTGGACTTATTTGGAGTAAGATTCACTACTTATACTACACGTGTTTTCACATTTATGGGTTGATTCCTAGTGGTCCGATCTTCTTGTGCCCTCTTCATAGGATAGGATCCTTGGGCAAACTTGGTCATTTTAGTTATGATAGATTTAGTGTTGTTTGGGATAGTTAAAGTATATAAGTAGTTCTATTCGCACAAACTTGCTTATGAGGACTAATATAATAGTTGTTATGAAGAGTTAAAATTTTCTAAGAGTATTGTTAGAGGTTCTGCATTTTGAAGTGTATCCCTTGTTGGTGTTTACTTGATATTGTTCTTATTTGGGTTAGATATGTTGATCCTCCCTTGATGAGTAATCGATGTCTAAAGATAATAATTTTATCACTTAAGCTTGTGACGAGATTGTTTTATGAAAAGGAAATCTTGATAAGATCCGTGATGGCTTGTGCATTATGAGTGTGTGGTGGTTGGTTAAAGTCCACTTCTGGTTGCAACCACTATTGATTTAGGATTTTTTTTATGGTTATGTTAGATAACATTTGTCCTGATGGTTGTGTCAAGGTCAAGTTGGAGAATCAGTCAGTTGAAGAGTCCATTATTGAAAATAGTTTTGTTGTTAGTTGAGTTTACATACAACAACAATTATCACTAGAGTAGTGAGATGGACCCATTTAAGACATTGTATGGGAGGAGGTGTAGATATCCAATTGGTTGGTTTAATACTTTTGATATAAGACCTTGGGTACTACTATTTTGAATGAATTGTTGAGACAACTACCCTTTCTTGCCTTGCTTTCCTTTGATCGTTCGAGGATGAACGATGGATAAATTGGTATCTATTGTAACGATCATTTTTGGTCGTTTCGAGTTCTAAAGCTTTTTGTTTCATAATACTTTCTGATAGATTAAATGGGTATTTTGGACTATTCGTAATTATAATTATGAAATTAATGTGGCAATTTTGATAGTTTATTTAGTTGGTTATTAAAGAAAATAACAGCTAAATAAATAGTGGATCACTTTTGTCACTTTTATAATTGGTATATAATATTAGGATAATAGAGAATCTATAAAAGAAAAGAGAGAATAGGGCGGTGACAATCAAAAGGTGTGTAAAATCCATCAGGTACAATCTCTCCAGACCTTTGTTTTTGTGAAATTTGATAAAATGTAAGTGTTAAAAACTAATATTATATGTTAGTCGGGAAGAGTAATTTTCAATTGATTAATGTTGGGGGCGTGGGGTTGATAAAGTGAAAGTGAGGAAAACTTTAATGGCCATTAATTTAATTACGGTTGGCTAACAAATAGGGAATGATTAGCAATCCTATAATATTAATAAGGTGTTATTATAATTGAGAAAGAAGAATGAAATTAGAATTGTAATGTTAAAAGTCTCAATTTGCCAAATTGTGGTGATTTTCTAAACTTAAAGAGCAACGATTCTTATTGGTTCTTATGCCTAATTATGCCTGATCATTATGTTGAGTATTGCTATAGTTTTAGGCATTAATTAGAAAGATGTTAGTCTTGCCATATTTTGCAGTACGTCATGGGTTGCTAATCAACTAGGTTTACTATTATTATTTTACTTCATTATCATATTAAAAAATATGTTTTAACATATTGTGATAGGTAATTAAATATAAGGTGTAGTACATTATATGAACTACGTTAAAGTTATGCTAATGGAGGAACTAACACTTACCCTTGGATTTGAACTTTAGGAAATTGATGATAGAATTAGGGAGTTGTTGGGTCTAGGCTAGACATATAATAATATGAGTGGTTATAGGCTTGTTAACATACAAATTATGCATATATAATTGATAGATTGGAAATGTTTGGAAGCATTGAGGAAAGGAAAAGCATTGGAGAAGTAGTTTCTTGACTCCGGTTCTTCGGTGGAGGTAGGTTATGTTTTATGCTATTTGATAGTAAACTCTTAGTAGTGATTGATATGCATTGAATGATATTGTGAAGTTCTCTATGTACTTGATTGTGTGATTTGTGATTGGTCTGAAATCTTGAGACCGTGGAATTTATAATCTTGAACCCTCTTTATCGAAGTGATGCCTTGAATAAAGAAGGCTTGATGAAATATTATCTACGAATAGAAAAGTGGTGATAATAAATGATAAATTAATGGTATTATTGGATCGGAGTGTCACGTTCCGACACGGTATAATTGGATCAGAGTGTCACGTTCCGACACGATATAATTGGATCGGAGTGTCACGTTCCGACATGGTATTTTTGGATCGGAGTATCACATTCCGACACGATAATATTAAAGGAGAAACATATTGAATTAACGGAATATACTCAAGCTCAATGAACTCAATTCCCAAAATGGTTTGGTTTGGAGGCATGAGCCCTCATGTGTGATCTTGATGTTGTTGACTTATTACGTACTTACTTTAGTGTTGTTGACACTGGTTCATATTGTTTTTTGCTTATCACCTGTTAAGTGTCATAGTTTATTTTATATTATTATTCATTGTTTATTAGTCGTTATTTTGGGTTGGCCGATGATATCTACTCAGTACATGTTGCCCCGTACTAAATCGTACTTGTGTTTTTCTTTATTTTCCTTTTATGGAGTGCAGCGAGTGTATAAGCGACTTTGACTTGCCCTCAGCTCTAGTCAATCTCTAGCATATTGGGTTCCAGGGTGAGCTATTCATTCAAGAGTGTTGGATTCTCTTGGTCATGGCATGATGTCCTTAGTTTTCGGACATAAACTATTGTATTCGTTATTTTTGGTGTCTTTAATAATCTTAGACTTAGTATTTGAAGATTAGATGTCCCTGATTTGATGACTTTCAGGTTTTGGGAAACAATATTTAATAAGATTTTAAGCTTCCGCATTATGATTGTATTTTGTAATTTGGGGTTAAATTTGTTGGTTCTCCCACCTAGGAGATTAAGTATGGTTGTCACTCACGACTCATTTGAATGAAATAAAATAATATTGGAAAACCTAATTTATTAGCAACCCATGACGTACTGCAAAACATGGCAAGACTAACATCTTTCTAATTAATGCCTTAAACTATAGCAATACTCAACATAATGATCAGCCATAATTAGACATAAGAACCAATAAGAAACGTTGCTCTTTAAGTTTAGAAAATCATCTTAGTTTGACAAATTGAGACCTTTAACATTACAATTCTAATTTCATTCTTGTTTCAATTATAATAACACCTTAATAATATTATAGATTGCTAATCATTCCCTCTTTGTTTCAATTATAATAACACCTTAATAATATTATAGATTGCTAATCATTCCCTCTTTGTTAGCCAACCATAATTAAATAAATGGCCATTAAAGTTTTCCCCACTTTCACTTTATCAACCCCACGCCCCCAACATTAATTCAATTGAAAATTATTCTTCCCGACTAACATATAATATTAGTTTTTAACACTTACATTTGATCAAATTTCACAAAAACAAAGGTCTGGAGAGATTGTACCTGATGGATTTTACACGCCATTTGATTGTCACCGCCATATTCTCTCTTTTCTTTTACAGATTCTCTATTACCCTAATATTATAGATCAATTATAAAAGTCATAAAAGTGACTCACTATTTATTTAACTGTTATTTTCTTTAATCACCAACTAAATAAACTATCAAAACTACCCCACTAATTTCTTAATTATAATTACGAATAGTCCAAAATACCCATTTAGAATCTATCATAAAGTATTTTATGAAATAAAAAACTTTAGAACTCGAAACGACCAAAAATGATCGTTATAGTTAATAAATGAGAAAATGTGGTTGTTGCAACATATTATTGCTACTGGCGTTTTCAAATGAGATAGAAAAGAAGACGTTGACGAAGCGTGGAGGAATACCGTTTTACAACCATGCGTGGATATTGTGAAAAGATTTCTCAAAAATGATGTTGAGTGTACATAAACTATCATTGTATCTATCTTCACTTTTTTTTTCTCTTGGGCACTTTAATGTTTGACCTATTTTGTACGGCATTAAAGATATATATATATATGATATGATAATTTTTTAAATATATATATTATTCTTGTCTCTAAAAAATTGTTATTTATGGAGAATATACTTATTTTAAGTTCCGATCCAAGACCAAGCCCCAAGTCCAAGTCCATGTCTTCTATATTTAATATATATTAACATAAATACGTTCTTACACAATTACATGACATCATTCATAATGTCGAAAAAATAAATAACCATAAATGATCGGGAAGATTTTACCCTTAAATTTTGAAAGAATAGAATTCTTGAATCAAAATTTTAAAAATTGTTACATAGACAGAGAAGAGAAAATAGTAAACTTGCAATCTATCGGTAATGATGATTTAAGAATATATATTCTACCTAATTAAATCAAGATGATGGAAGCTTGATTCAATGAACTCTTATTTATTATTGCATGTTGCACAAGATAAACACTCGTAATTGAAACAGTAATTGATAATTGTTTTCTTCCCTTCAATGACTTAACACTTATGACGTGTTGTTAAATAGTTTAAGAATTGACGCATTATCACTTGAATATATTCCTTATGAAATATGTTTAGTTCTTTTTACAAACCTATTTAGAATCAAAATTTTAATCAAATTATGTATGTGATCTCATAACAGTGTCCAACTAGAAAATCTAATCCTAAAATTATTTAAGCTTAAACACCAACATTCACGGTGACGTATCCATATTTCTTCAAGAAATATTTTTATATATACTATATATATATATATATATATATATATATATATATATATATATATATATATATATATATATATATATATATATATATATATATATATAAAATAAATAAATAAATAAAATTTGATATACCAATTAATAAGTTCATAATCACATTTTTACTATAAAAGTCAGTTGTATGTGATCTCTTTTATAATGTACACTAGTAACTTTATCCTAAAATATATTTAATAATCATTAGCAAAATTCAAGTGTACATATCCATAAGTTTTTCAAAAGTCATTCTTATCCTTAAATATATCAGTAATTCTGAATATGGTATATCAATTAATAAGTCCACAAACATATTTTTCTATTAAAGCTGAATGCAATTTCTTTCATAACCACCATCAAGAAAATATAATATTTTTACATAGTATATTTCATGTCAAGCAAGGTTTATATTTGTTAACTTTATATATACAATTTTTTTTAATGTTTGACTATAATGAATATGTGGTTTCCTGAGATATTTGCTATTGTAAGTTAATTATTATTTTGATTTTATTTAATGTGTAGCTAAAATGAACGCTTTCATCAATAATAACAAGTTCAACAAGAAGAAAGTGATGTTCATAATGGGAGCAACGGGAACGGGGAAATCCCGTCTCTCTGTTGACCTTGCCACCCATTTTCGAGGAGAAATAATCAACTCCGACAAAATTCATGTATATAAGGGCCTTGAAATTGTTACAAAGAAGATCACACACACTGAGAAACAAGGTGTACGACACTATTTGTTAGGTATATATATTTAATTCCAACAATATTTTTATCAAATGACTACCTAGATAATTTAATAGTAGTAATTGTAGATTCTAGTGGAAAATATACTCTACTATTGAAACATTATTTATTTCAATACTGAGAAAGTTAATTTGATCACATTTTCTTAGGTGAAATTGAGCCAGATTCTGACTTCACAGCTAAAGATTTTTGTTTGAAAGCTATTTTCTACATAGAAAAAATTTGGAATGCTCAACGTCTTCCAATTATTGTTGGAGGGTCAAATTCGTATATTGAAAAACTCGTGAAAGACCTTGTGTTCATTTTCAAATATAAGTATGATACATGTTTTATTTGGATTGATGTAGAGAAATCAGTATTAAATCGTATAGTTGACATGAGGGTTGATGAAATGGTCAATGCAGGTAACTTTTGTACATCAATCAAGATACAATCATGCATATAGATAAAAAAATTCTTAAATTAATTTTATTAATAATATTTTTGGTTATCAAATTTATGTTTCACTGAATAAAACTCTTCTTATCCCACCAAGACAAGTCAGCCTAAAACTCAACCATTACAATAAAATACCAAAAATTTACTATCAACTTAAATTATACCCAAAACTTGGTTGTCACGTGTACAAGCCTCTAAAGTATACAATTGAATCAAAAGAAAATATAAGCCTCATATAAAATTGTTTCTAGAGTAGAACAAAATCATAAACAGGAGTAAGAAGGTCTGCAGAGATGACAAACAGTTACCTCACATATCTCCAAGAAGCCTCGGAAAAGAAGAGAATATATCAGTAAGTTCCGGGCTAGTAACCTACAAAAAAAATTTAGAAGCAAGGGGTGAGTACCAAACCACACGGTACTCAGCAAGTAAACCTCTAAACACAAGCTAAGGGGATGAAATACGGGTACTCCTACCACCCCCAACCGAACCTCCACAACTACAACCTTCACAAAAATCATCCCAACCTAACAACTCACGGTTTACAATGCACATAGTTCAACAAGAACACTTAAACAAATTACATATCCTCAACAACACTTTCACAAATTACATATTCTCAACAACAACACTTTAACAAATTATATGTCCTCAACAACAATACTTTAACAAATTACATGTCCTCAACAACAATACTTTAACAAATTATATATTCTCAACAACGATACTTTAACAAATTACATATCCTCAACAACAAGCTCAGTATTCATCAATTACCAATTCCACATAAAGGCATTCACAAAAGTCAGCAAAACACAATATCAAGTTCACTAATGATAAGTATGTGCAATGCAATGGAATGCAATGTCAAGTATAATGATGCATGTCTGGCCTAGTGATACACACCCGATGTCTCTCACTCCGATACCCATGGGGGACATATCTGTCCATGCATCTTTCGCGGCGCACGATACGGCCCTCGATAATAGTAACAATCGCAACGCGCGATACGTCCCTCGAAATATAGTATCCATCGCGGCGCGCGATATGTCCCTCGAAATGGTACATCCTTTTTAAGTTCTCATTCTTTCTCAATGCACATAACACTTGTCACAACCACGTCTTAAAATAATGCAAATGACATGTTCACACAAATAAAGAGGATATGACCATTTTCATAACACTACACAATTCACAACAACATCAACAATGATTCAACAAGTCTTTCAAACCATTCTCCATTATAAACACATCATACACAAGCAATAATTCACATTACCTTTTATTACCCTTTGTTTTCATCATTAGAATTAATCAATGTGGACAAGTCAACCCATCACTAAGTCCCATTACTCCCAAACATATATCACAAGGAAATACACTCATTCAATACACTTAGCAAGGGTTTAGAAATCCACTTGTCTCAAATAGTCGAACAATATCACTCCGGGACTTGAGCTTTCCCCTATCATAAAGCTTCCAAATCAATGTAGTCTAGTCAAGTACATATTCACAATAAAATTTTAAAATTAACAATACCCACATTATTATGTGTTTAGCCTTGACCTAAAATTCACTAGAATTTATAATCAAGTTCATAAATCTTGATGCCAATTAACATTTCAATTATCATATTTTTCAAGTTTCAAACCTAGAGTTAAGTTTCAATATTTCCAAATAATACCATCATAATAATATACCATTATTTAATTTCTTGACTCACTATAAGAAAAACTAGTAAATAAGATCAAAGTTGTACGCTAACTCACGAAATAATAATATGTTCCATACACCATAACTATTGAATCATTATTCCTAAGGGAATTTTATATACCATTTGACTCCATCAATAAGCAATCATTATCTTGCCTCCACTAACCCCAAAATCTAACAGAATTGGTGGCTTTAATATTGACAAAAAAAATACCTTAAATTCTTAATCCATTAAATTCATATTATCACAAAAGATGTCATCCATTTAGTATATAGTTATCTACAAAAAAAAATTTGGACTAGTTGTATTAATTGTTTGTTACCTGCCACCTGAGATTTGCTCGTCTCCTCCGCCATTGGTCCGGCCAAGTAAGTTTTCGTCCCTTCTCTCTTTTTCTTTATTTTATCTAATTAATATAATTATGTATTAAATGTGACAAACCCTAGTAACTTATTTTTGATAAATATGGATCAAATATTATAAGGTATTAAATAAATTATCACTTTAGCCCATTAACTATCAATTAAGTCAATTATTTACAATTACTCATCAATCATTTAACTCAAGTTAAACGAATAATCAAAATTTTCAAAAATGACCTTCCGGGTCATTATATTATCCACCACTAAAAATCATGTTCGTCCTCGAACATAAGGTGAAAGAAGAAAGAATAACCGATGTTACCAAAGCTTGAGATATAATTTCCGTTAATGTTTATCTCTCCAAGTGAGCTCATCCTTAAGACCATTTCATCACAGGCAACTACTAGAAATTGAACTTTCAAATCAAACTTTGGCATATAATATTACCAAGTTACAAAATAACCCAATAATCCAATCTGAACCGAAATTCTCTAGAGCACAACACACCCATTAGGATGAATCTTTCCTCACATTACCAAGATAACATTTTGAATTAATACCGGCTACAATCAGAAGTGAGCCTGAACTAACCACCACATACTCATATTGCACAACTATCATAGATCTTATCAAGATTATCTTCCCCCACCATAATTTTTCCACAAGCTTAACTATAAAAATATGTTTTTTTTAGACATCAGTTACTCATCAAGGGAGAAACGAACTTAGTTGACCCAAAGGAGAAAATGATTAAGTAAGCACCCAACAAGCGATACATTTGAAAATGTAGAACCTCTAATAACATTCTTAGACAATTGTAACTCATCATAACTCTTAAGTAAGTTCTCATAAACAACGTTGTGCGTGCAGAACTACTAATATACTTCAACCATCCAAAACAACACCAAATCTATCATAATTGAAATGATCAATTCTGCCCAAGAATCCTAACATATAAGGAGGATATAAGAGGATCGGTACATTTGATCCACCACTAGAATATCACTCATAGATATGGAAATATGTATGCGCGTAGACAATTAATCACACTCCAAATCATATCCAACATGAAGTAGGTGGTCACGTAAGAATATACGGAACCAAAATCAAATAACATAATATACTTCCACCATAGCACCCATATAAACATTTCCAGTCATATGACTTCATCTTTTTGGTTTTTAGCTAATCACAATTAATCAGCCTCATCCCCTATGATAATTGCTCACATACTTGTTTATCGAACGCACATACTTCTCACAATACTCCACTAAAGCTAACACTCTTGATACAAACAAAACACTATAACCACATGAATCATTTACCCTACTCTCAAACCATCACTAGTATCAAAGTCTTTTAACAAACACATTATCAACTCCAAAACTTTTGAACTATGGCGTTCTCTCTTTCCAAATAAGCATTTTATGATAATATGAGTCCCACACAAGGATGATAGCACTAATTTCAAATTTGATAGTACCTTTTCATCGAGATAAAACTATTAAATCACACTCCAATTCAGCTCCACACAATCTTTCACATGCCAAGTTTCAATTATCATTCAACCTATCATATACCTCATGTTAAAACTTAGAGAAATTCTTGGTCACTCTAATAATTCAGTATACTATAAGCTCATAATCTCTACTCAAATGCCTATGTAGCACATCATAACTGTTTGTATCTTCCCCTCAACAAAGTAGTTTCAATCCCATCGAATCCTCATTAATCATTTAAAACTTTAGTCCACACCGTTGATCATCCATAAGTTACCTATCATAATTTGAGCAATTTAGCTTGACATAACCACATAGAATCTTCCACACATCATTGCTTGTCACCCAAACAAAAACTCAATCTTTAGAAAAGTCGATGATAAACTTTTAGTAAGTCTGTACCAAACTAGTTCACATCTTACAGTCATATCTAAATTCATAGGCAAAAATTAATACATCCTTAAAATACAAACTACTTTGATTATATGAGAGGTTTTATTCCTTCACTTTTCTTAAATATTTTTCATGACATAAAATTTAAATATCTTGAACCTACACCAACTCTTTTTTCTTTCGCTGACTTTCTTACCAATCTTATCCTGTTTACCAACAATTCATTATTATTATTATTATTATTATTATTATTATTATTATTATTATTATTATTATTATTATTATTATTATTTTTACCTTATCCTCTAAATCAAAATTTTACGTGAAATCCCCCTTAAGTATGACAATCAAAAGTAATCAAATTTACTACTCAAAATTGAAAGTCCTTCTAAATATTTTTGTAGTCCTTCTAAATGCTTCATACTCAATGTGATTGATCATTTCTTACCTTACCTATTAATACATCGACAAAGCACACTACCAAAAACATAAACTCACCATGAAAAACTTGAAATTTGAGCTCAATTGTGTAACCCAATCCCTTTATCTATCAATATTAACCCAAATCTTAAAGATTTTTATGAACTCACGTATCTTAGCTTATCATTGATCATCTCCATCGATCTTATCATATATGTCGCTAAAAGTTCAATCGTACTTATTACCAAACTCAAAATCACAAAGAAAACTTATCATCACACTCGAGCTGAACGTCTGAAAACTTTTTTCTCAAATTTTATCCAATATGATGAACTTGTGAAATTATTATCATAACCAAAGAAAAATGAATAAAATCACGTGTCTCTAAACCCAGTTCTCAATCCCTTTGACGATACCTCTTTAGCCTTTGCAATACGAAAAAATATGCTTACTCTCACCTCTTTCTGAAGGCTCCACTACATCCACACTTTTTCATTAGGACTGTAGATGCTTTAAATTTTATTCGAGAAGGGTCTCTACGTATTCTTAGACGTTCCATACAATCACATTACTCACCAAATAGTGGAAAACCACCATATTAGATACTTTCTAGTCATTATTACCATACAAAATTCGTTTAACCAACAATTCTTATCATATAGTTGCATCTTAATTACGATTTGATAACAAATTCTTATTACCATCATACTCAGTTAGCTCTTGTCATCACCACGAAATAAATCTTTTCATAAATAGGACACTTTAAATCCAGTTATACCAACCAGAATCAAAGGACTAACTCAATCTTATGTCTTTTCTTACTAAAATATTCAATTATATTCACACAAGTATACTCTTTAAGACTTTCTTTACCAATAAACTTGTCATTCTGAAATCTATCCATTTCCTTGGACCTTAAGATGAAACCACCGGTCCTTCTTTAGAACCCTCGGAATACACTTCTCAACTCAACACATTAATATAGTATCAACGATCCACCACTAAAAGTTTCCTTATAAATGATGCTTAACTCAAATATCCATAGTAGCAAATCAATTGGTTTCTCAAATGTGAATGCAACATCAAACTCATTGTGCAAACATGTGATACAACTAATAACTCCTTATGTAGTTAGTATTCACGCTTAATAATCAACATATCCATTTTCATATACCACTAATACCATATCGTGAAAGTCAATTACATCCACCACTAGAACACATCATACCTATCGAGAAGATCATATTCAAATAGGTCACACATTTCTACCCATCAAATAGATGTTAAATATTAGCAAATTATTTTCATATCTAGCCCAAGCTATATGAATTCTTTCAGGTCAGGTCAATATCAGAAGTAACACACTCATTAACTCTAACCAAGTAAGCATTGATACTATTGTAGTAAGAAATTCCAACCTTAATTGGTGCATCATTATTTTCACCATTTTCTAAGCAACCCACTCATGTTATGATAACTATACTAATTGTAGTTTCCAAAGCTACGTGCTCATTATCTAGCCGTCCTTTTAGTCATTTTATTTTCAATTGTTAAACCACTCTAATTATCGTATATACCATACAAGTACTATTTATTTTACTAGGGTAACTAACCTTACACAACCCCTTCAAATTGTTGAACATTCTAAATCTAACCATTCATCTTTTCAAAAAGTATGTTACTTCCACCTTAATACCAGATCTAACATGTAAGTCATGCACGACACCAACTATTCATATGAGGAACTACGCACGAGTCATCATATAAGTGAGAGTGAATGGAATAAAGCGACAAGAATGAAAGTAGGATCAAGTACGCACGATAGAGATTCTAGAAGTGAAGATTTTTTGAAAAAGTCATTGTAGCCCCTCAAAGATAAGTAAAGACGTCTCCGTACCGATCCTCGAGACTCTACTTAGACTCGACTTGTTCACACGTGAGACCTATGAACCTGGGGCTCTGATACCATTTTGTCACGACCCAAAAATGGACGTGATAACACTCATCTTATCCCACCAAGACAAGTCAGCCTAAAACTCAACCATTACAATAAAATACGGAAAATTTACTATTAACTTAAATTATACCCCAAAACCTGGTTGTCACGTGTACAAGCCTCTAAAGTATACAATTGAATCAAAAGAAAATATAAGTATCATATGACATTGTTTCTAGAGTAGAACAAAATCATAAACAGGAGTAAGAAGGTCTGCTGAGATGACAAACAGCTACCTCACAATTCTCCAAGAAGCCTCGAAAAAGAAGAGAATATATCAGTAAGTTCCGGGCTAGTAACCTACAAAAAAATTGTAGAAGCAAGGGGTGAGTACCAAATCACACGGTACTCAGCAAGTAAACCTCTAAACACAAGCTAAGGGGATGAAATACGGGTACTCCTACCACCCCCAACCGAACCTCCACAACTACAACCTTCACAAAAATCAGCCCAACCTAACAACTCACGGTTTACAATGCACATAGTTCAACAAGAACACTTAAACAAATTACATATCCTCAACAACAACACTTTCACAAATTACATGTTCTCAACAACAACATTTTAACAAATTACATGTCCTTAATAACAATACTTTAACAAATTACATATTCTCAACAACGATACTTTAACAAATTACATATCCTCAACAACAAGCTCAGTATTCATCAATTACCAATTCCACATAAAGGCATTCACAAAAGTCAGCAAAACACAATATCAAGTTCACTAATGATAAGTATGTGCAATGCAATGGAATGCAATGTCAAGTATAATGATGCATGTCTGACCTAGTGATACCCACCCGATGTCTCTCACTCCGATATCCATGGGGGACATATCTGTCCATGCATCTTTCACGGCGCACAACACGACCCTTGATAATAGTAACCATCGCGGCGCGCGATACGTCCCTCGAAATATAGTATCCATCGCGGCGCGCGATATGTCCCTTGAAATGGTACATCCTCTTTAAGTTCTCATTCTTTCTCAATGCACATAACACTTGTCACAACCATGTCTTAAAATAATGCAAATGACACGTTCACACAAATGAAGAAGATATGACCATTTTCATAACACTACACAATTCACAACAACATCAACAATGATTCAACAAGTCTTTCAAACCATTCTCCATTATAAACACATCATACACAAGCAATAATTCACATTACATTTTATTACCCTTGGTTTAATCAATGTGGACAAGTCAACCCATCACCAAGTCCATTACTCCCAAACATATATCACAAGGAAATACACGCATTTCATACACTTAGCAAGGGTTTAGAAATCCAATTGCCTCAAATAGTCGAACAATATCACTCCGGTACTTGAGCTTTCCCCTTTCATAATGCTTCCAAATCAATGTAATCTATTCAAGTACATATTCACAATAAGATTTCAAAATTAACAATACCCACGTTATTATGTGTTTAGCCTTGACCTAAATGTTCACTAGAATTTATAATCAAGTTCATAAATCTTGATGCCAATTAACATTTCAACTATCATATTTTTCAAGTTTCAAACCTAGAGTTAAGTTTTAATTTTTCCAAATAATACCACCATAATAATATACCATTATTTAATTTCTTGACTCACTATAAGAAAAACTAGTAAATAAGATAAAAATTGTACGCTTAACTCACGAAATAATAATACGTTCCATACACCATAACTACTGAATCGTTATTCCTAAGGAAATTTTATATACCATTTGACTCCATCATTAGGCAATCATTATTTTGCCTCCACTAACCCCAAAATCTAACAGAATTGGTGGCTTTAATATTTAGAAGAAAAAAAATTCCTTAAATTCTTAATACATTTAATTCATATAGTATATAGTTATCTACCAAAAAAACACTTAGGATTAGTTGTATTAATTGTTTGTTACCTGCCACCTGAGGTTTGTTCGTCTCCTCCGCCATTCGTCCGGCCCGGTAAGTTTTTCGTCCCTTCTCTCTTTTTTTTTATTTTATCTAATTAAAATAATTATGTATTAAATGTGACAAACCCTAGTAACTTATTTTTGATAAATATGGATCAAATATTATGAGGTTTTAAATAAATTATCACTTAAGCCCATTAACTATCAATTAAGTCAATTATCTACAATTACTCATCAATTAATTAACTCAAGTTAAACGAATAATCAAAATTTTTAAAAATGACCTTCCGGGTCATTACACGTTAATAAATGAGAAAATGTGGTTGGTGCACCATATTATTGCTACTGACGTTGACGTTTTCAAAACAGATAGAAAAGAAGACGTTGACGAAGTATGGAGGAATACCATTTTGCAACTATGCCTGGATATTGTGAAAAGATTTCTCAAAAATGATGTTGAGTGTACATAAACTATCATTGTATCTATCTTCAGTTATTTTTTCTCTTGGGCACTTTAATGTAGGACCGATTTTGTAAGGCATTAAGGATATATATATATATATATATATATATATATATATATATATATATATATATATATATATATATATATATATATATATATATATATATATATATTATGACCATTTTTCTATATATATATTGTTCTTGTCTCTAAAAACATTGTTATTTATAGAGAAAATATTTATTTTAAGTTTTGATCCAAGTCCAAACCCCAAGTCCAAGTCCAAGTCTTCTATATTTAATATATATTAATATAAATACGTTCTTACACAATTACATGACATCATTCATAATGTCGAGAAAATAAATGACCATAAATGTTAGGGAAGATTTTACCATTAAAATTTTAAAAGAATAGAATTCTTGAATCAAAATTTTAAAAATTGTTACATAGACAAAGAAAAGAAAATAATAAACTTGCAATCTATCAGTAATGATGATTTAAGAAAATATATTCTACTAATTCAATCAAGATGATGGAAGCCTGATTCAATGAACTCTTATTTTATTATTACATATTGCACAAGATAAATACTCGTAATTGAAAGAGTAATCGATAATTGTTCCCTTTCCTTTAATGAAATTAGACTTAACACTTGTGACGTGTTGTTAAAAGTGTAAGAATTGACGCATTATCACTTGAATATATTCCTTATGAAATATATTTAGATCTTTTTACAATCCTATTTAAAATCGATCTTTTAATCAATTATGTATGTGATCTCATAACAGTGTCCAATTAGAAAACCTAATCCAAAAATTATTCAAGCCTAAACAGAAACACTAAAGGTGACGTATCCGTATATTTTTTCAAGAACTATTTTTATATATATAAATGTATATATATATATATTAAACATAAATAAATAAATAAAATTTGATATACCAATTAATAAGTTCATAATCACATTTTTACTATAAAAGTCAATTGTATGTGATCTCCTTTACAATGTACACTTGTAACTTTATCCTAAAATATATTTAATAATATTTATCAAAATTGAAGTGTACATATCTATAAGTTTTTCAAATGTCATTCTTATCCTTAAATATATCAGTAATTCTGAATATGGTATGTCAATTAATAAGTCCACAAACATATTTTCCTATAAAAGCTGAATGCAATTTCTTTGATAACCACCATGAAGAAAAATATAATTTTTTTACATAGTATATTCCATCTCAAGCAAGGTTTCTATTTGTTAACTTTATATTTACAATTTTTTTTAATGTTTGACTATAATGAATGAGTGGTTTCCTGAGATATTTGCTATTGTAAGTTAATTATTATTTTGATTTTGTTTTATTTGTAGCTAAAATGAACACTTTCATCAATAATAAAAAGTTCAACAAGAAGAAAGTGGTGTTCATTATGAGAGCAACGGGAACGGGGAAATCCCGTCTCTCTGTTGACCTTTCCACCAATTTTCGAGGAGAAATGATCAACTCCGACAAAATACAAGTATATAAGGGCCTTGAATTGTTACAACGAAGATCACGCACACTGAGAAACAAGGTGTACGACACTATTTGTTAGATATATATATATATATATATATAATTTCCAACAATATTTACATCAAATGGCTTCCTAGATAATTTAATAGTAGTAATTGTAGATTCTAGTGGAAAATATACTCTACTATTGAAACATTATTTATTCTAATATTGAGAAAGTTAATTTGATCACATTTTTTTAGGTGCAATTCAGTCAGATTCTTACTTCACAGCTGAATATTTTTGCTTGAAAGCTATTTCTACATAGAAAAAATTTGGAATGCTCAACGTGTTTCAATTATTGTTGGAGGGTCAAATTCGTATATTGATAAACTCGTGAAAGACCCTGTGTTCATGTTCAAGTATATTTATGATATATGCTTTATTTGGATTAATGTAGAGCAATCAGTATTGAATCGTAGAGTGGACATGAGGGTTGATGAAATGGTCAATGCAGGGAATTTTTGTACATCAGTCAAGATACAATCATGCATATAGATAAAAAAAATCTTAACAAATTTTCTTAATAATATTTTTGGTTATCAAAATTTATATTTCACTAAATAAAACTCTTCTTAAATTTATGTTGCATTTAGGGCTAGTGGATGAAGTGCGACATATTTTCATTCCAGATGCAGACTACACCAAAGGAATCTGACGGTCCATTGGTGTCCCCGAAATGGACAACTATTTAAGGGAAGAAACAAATATAAACGAAGTTGATGAATCAAAGATGATGATGATTCGAACATCAATTGCAAGTATCAAGCATAATACTCGTTTAATAATTTGTCACCAACTCGAAAAGATTCAACGGTTAATAAATGAGAAATGTGATTGGTGCACCATATTATTGCTACTGACGTTTTCAAAGGAGATAGAAAAGAAGACGTTGACGAAGTGAGGAGGAATACCGTTTTGCAACCATGGCTGGATATTGTGAAATAATTTCTCAAAAATAATGTTGAGTGTACATAAACTATCATTGTATCTATCTTCAGTTATTTTTTCTCTTGGGCACTTTAATGTTGGACCTATTTTGTACGGCATTAAGCTATATATATGATATGACAATTTTTTCTATTATATATATTATTCTTGTCTCTAAAAACATTGTTATTTATAGAGGAAATATTTATTCTAAGTTCAAATCCAAGCTCAAGCCCCAAGCCCAAGTTCAAGTCTTCTATATTTAATATATATACATTCTTACACAATTAGATGACATCATTCATAATGTCGAGAAAATAAATGACCATAAATATTCAGGAAGATTTTAATCTTAAAATTTTGATAGAATAGAATTCTTGAATCAAAAATTTAAAATTGTTACATAGATAAAGAAGAGAAAATATTAAACTTGCAATCTATCGGTAATGATGATTTAAGAAAATATATTCTACCTAATTCAATCAAGATGACGGAAGCTTTATTCAATGAACTCTTATTTTATTATTAAATGTTGCACAAGATAAACACTCGTAATTGAAAGAGTAATCGATAATTGTTCCCTTCCCTTTAATGGAATTAGACTTAACACTTATGACGTGCTATTAAATAGTGTAAGAATTGACGCATTATCACTTGAATATATTCCTTATGAAATATATTTAGTTCTTTTTACAATCCTATTTAAAATCGATTTTTTAATCAATTCTGTATGTGATCTCATAACAGTGTACAACTAGAAAACCTAATCCTAAAATTATTTAAGCTTAAACACCAACATTCAAGGTGACGTATTCGTATATTTTTTCAAGAACTACTTTTATATATCCTATATATATATATATATATATATATATATTCAAAAGACATTCTTATTCTTATATATATCAGTAATTCTGAATATGGTATGTCAATTAATAAGTCCACAAACATATTTTTCTATAAAAGATGAATGCAATTTCTTTCATAACCACCATCAAGGAAAATATAATTTTTTTACATAGTATATTCCATCTCAAGCAAGATTTTTATTTATTAACTTTATATTTACAAGTTTTTTTAATGTTTGATTGAATGCATGAGTGGTTTCCTGAGATTATTTACTATTGTAAGTTAATTATTATTTTGATTTTATTCAATGTGTAGCTAAAATGAACAATTTCATCAAAAATAACAAGTTCAACAAGAAGAAAGTGGTGTTCATAATGGGAGCAACGGGAACGGGGAAACACCGTCTCTTTATTGACCTTGCCATCCATTTTTTAGGAGAAATAATCAACTCCGACAAAATGCAATTATATAAGGGCCTTGAAATTGTTACAAACAAGATCACACACACTGAGAAACAAGGTGTACGACACTATTTGTTAGGTATATATATATTTAATTCCAACAATATTTATATCAAATGACTACCTAGATAATTTGATAGTAGTAATTATAGATTCTAGTGGAAAATATACTCTACTATTGAAATATTATTTATTTCAATACTGAGAAAGTTAATTTGATCACATTTTCTTAGGTGAAATTTAGCCAGATTCTGACTTTACAAATGAAGATTTTTGCTTGAAAGCTATTGTCTACATAGAAAAAAATTGGAATGCTCAACGTGTTCCAATTATTATTGAAGGGTCAAATTCGTATGTTGAAAAACTCGTGGAAGATCCTGTGTTCATGTTCGAAGATAAGTATGATACATGCTTTATATGAATTGATGTAGAGCAATCAATGTTGAATCGTAGAGTTGACATGAGGGTTGATGAAATGGTCAATGGAGGTAATTTTTGTACATCAATCATGATACAATCATGCATATAGATAAAAACTCTTCTTATTAAATTTTCTTAATAATATTTTTGGTTATCAAATTTATGTTTCACTAATAAAACTCTTCTTAAATTTATGTTGCATTTAGGCTAGTGGATGAGGTGCGACAAATTTTCATTCCAGATGCAGACTACACCAAAGAAATTCGACGGTTCATTGGTGTCCCCGAAATGAATAAATATTTAAGGAAAGAAACAAATATAAACGAAAATGATGAATCAAAGAAGATGATGCTTCAAACGTCAATTGCGAGTATCAAGCATAATACTCGTTTATTAATTTGTCACCAACTTGACAAGATTCAACGGTTAATAAATGAGAAATGTGGTTGGTGCACCATATTATTGCTACTGACGTTTTCAAAGGAGATAGAAAAGAAGACGTTGACGAAGTGTGAAGGAATACCGTTTTGCAACCATGCCTGGATATTTTTAAAAAAATTCTAAAAAATGATGTTGAGTGTACATAAACTATCATTGGATCTATCTTCAGTTATTATTCTCTTGGGCACTTTAATGTTGGACCTATTTTGTACGACATTAAGGATATATATATGATACAACAATTTTTTTCTATTATATATATTGTTGTTGTCTCTAAAAACATTGTTATTTATAGAGAAAATATTTATTTTAAGTTTAGATCCAAGCCCAAGCCCCAAGTCCAAGTCCAAGTCTTCTATATTTAATATATAATAACATAAATACGTTCTTACACAATTACATGACATCATTCATAATGTCGAGAAAATAAATGACCATAAATGTTCGAGAAGATTTTACACTTAAAATTTTGAAAGAATAGAATTCTTGAATCAAAATTTTAAAAATTGTTATATAGACAACGAAGAGAAAATAGTAAACATGCAATCTATCGTTAATGATGATTTAAGAAAATATATTCTACCTAATTCAATCAAGATGATGGAAGCTTGATTCAATGAACTCTTATTTTATTATTACATGTTGCACAAGATAAATACTCGTAATTGAAAGAGTAATCGATAATTGTTCCCTTTCTTTTAATAGAATTAGACTTAACACTTATGACGTGTTGTTAAATAGTGTAAGATTTGACGCATTATCACTTGAATATATTTCTTATGAAATATACTTAGATCTTTTTATAATCCTATTTAAAATCGATCTTTTAATCAATTCTGTATGTGATTTCATAAAAGTGTCCAACTAGAAAATCTAATCCTAAAATTATTTAAGCGTAAACATCAACATTCAAGGTGACGTATCAGTATATTTTCAAGAACTATTTTTATATATTCGAAATATCTATATCTATATCTATATCTTCTATCTATCTATCTATATATATATAGTAAAAATAAATAAATAAATAAAAATTTGATATACCAATTAATAAGTTCATAATCACATTTTTACTATAAAAGCGAGTTGTATGTGATCTCCTTTACAATGTACACTAGTAACTTTATCCTAAAATACATTTAATAATAATTACCAAAATTCAGGTGTACATATCTATAAGTTTTTCAAAAATCATTCTTATCCTTTAATATATAAGTAATTCTGAATATGTTATGTCAATAATAAGTCCACAAATATATTTCCTATAAAAGATGAATGCAATTTCTTTCATAACCACCATCAAGAAAAATATAATTGTTTTACATAGTATATTCCATCTCAAGCAAGGTGACTATTTATTGATTTATATTTACAAGTTTTTTTTAATGTTTGACTGAATGCATGAGTGATTTCATGAGATAATTTGCTATTGTAAGTTAATTATTATTTTGATGTTATTTTATGTGTAGCTAAAATGAACACTTTCATCAACAATAACAAGTTCAACAAGAAGAAAGTGGTGTTCAGAATGGGAGCAACGGAAACGCTGGAATCCCGTCTCTTTGTTGACCTTGCCACCCATTTTCGAGGAGAAATAATCAACTCCGACAAAATGCAGGTATATAAGGGCCTTGAAATTGTTACAAACAAGATCACGCACACTGAAAAACAAGGTGTACGACACTATTGTTAGGTATATATATTTAATTCCAACAATATTTATATCAAATGACTACCTAGATAATTTAATAGTAGTAATTGTAGATTATAGTGAAAAATATACTCTACTATTGAAACATTATTTATTCCAATACTGAGAAAGTTAATTTGATCAAATTTTCTTAGGTGAAATTGAGCCAGATTCTGACTTCACAGCTGAAGATTTTTGCTTGAAAGTTATTGCCTACATAGAAAAAATTTGGAATGCTCAACGTGTTCCAATTATTGTTGGAGGGTCAAATTCGTATATTGAAAAAATCGTGAAAGACCCTCTTCATGTTCAAATATAAGTATGATACATGCTTTATTTGGATTGATGTAGAGGAATTAGAATTAAATCGAAGAGTTGACATGAGGGTTGATGAAATGGTCAACGCAGGTAATTTTAGTACATCAATCAAGATACAATCATGGATATAGATAAAAACTTTTATTATATAATTTTCTTAATAATATTTTTGGTTATCAAATTTATGTTTCACTAAATAAAACTCTTCTTAAATTTATGTTGCATTTAGGGCTAGTGGATGAGGTGCCACAGATTTTCATTCCAGATACAGACTACATCAAAGGAATCCGACGGTCTATTAGTGTCCCCGAAATGGACAAATATTTAAGGGAAGAAATAAATATAAACAAAGATGATGAATCAAAGAAGATGATGCTTCAAACGTCAATTGCGAGTATCAAGCATAATACTCGTTTTATTAATTTGTCATCAACTTGACAAGATTCAACGGTTAATAAATGAGAAAATGTGATTGGTGCACCATATTATTGCTCTGACGTTTTCAAAGGAGATAGAAAAGAAGACGTTGAAGAAGTGTGGAGGAATTCCATTTTGCAATCATGCCTGAATATTGTGAAAAGATTTCTCAATAAAAATGTTGAGTGTACATAAACTATCATTGTATTTATCTTCAGTTATTTTTTCTCTTGGGCACTTTAATGTTGGACCTATTTTGTACGACATTAAGGATATGTATATGATATGACAATTTACGTATATATATATATATATATATATATATATATATATATATATATATATATATATATATATATATATATATATATATATATATATATATATATATATATATATATATTCTTGTCTCTAAAAACATTGTTATTTATAGAGAAAATATTTATTTTAAGTTCGATCCAAGCCCAAGCCCCAAGTCCATGTGCAAGTCTTCTATATTTAATATATATTAACATAAATACGTTCTTACACAATTACATGACAACATATATAATGTCGAGAAAATAAATGACCATAAATGTTCGAAAAGATTTTACTCTTAAAATTTTGAAAGAACAGAACTCTTGAATCAAATATTTTAAAATTGTTACATAGACAAAGAAGAAAAAATAGTAAACTTGCAATCTATCGATAATGATGATTTAAGAAAATATATTCTACCTAATTCAATCAAGATGATGGAAGTCTGATTCAATGAACTCTTATTTTATTATTACATGTTGCACAAGATAAATACTCGTAATTGAAAGAGTAATCGATAATTGTTCCCTTCCCTTTAATGAAATTAGACTTAACACTTATGACGTGTTGTTAAATAGTGTAAGAATTGACGCATTATCACTTGAATATATTCCTTATGAAATATATTTAGTTCTTTTTACAATCCTATTTAAAATCGATCTTTTAATCAATTCTGTATGTGATCTCATAACAGTGTCCAACTAGAAAACCTAATCCTCAAACTATTTAAGCTTAAACACCAACATTCAAGGTGACATATCCGGATATTTTCTCAAGAACTTATTTTATATATATATAATATAATATATATATATATATATATATATATATATATATATTAAAAATAAATAAATAAATAAAAATTTGATATACCAATTAATAAGTTCATAATCACATTTTTACTATAAAAACCAGTTGTATGTGATCTCCTTTACAATGTAGACTAGTAACTTTATCCTAACATATATTTAATAATAATTACCTAAATTCAAGTGTACATATCTATAAGTTTTTCAAAAGTCATTCTTATCCTTAAATATATCAGTAATTCTTAATATGGTATGTCAATGAATAAGTTCAGAGACATATTTTCCTAAAAAAGTTGAATGCAATTTCTTTTATTTAACGATCCTCTTAGTCGTTTTATAAATGTTAATCATTATTTGTATATTATCCCTTTTTAGTAGCTTTTATAAATAATTTATGACTTATAAAAATGAGTGACATAATTTTCAGATTTAATAAAAGACTATTTTGTTACTAATAATAAAAGAAGAAATAAAAGAAAACTAAAACGGCCAAATGCTGCTGGCTATTGTGAATAGCAGCAGTTTTTGCTCGCTCAACCGATAAAAATAAATAAAATAGTAAGGGTTGGAATAGTCACCTGCGCCGCCAGACAAGTACTCTTGATTCAGGTAATAGTTTTTAACTTAATATTGATTGCGGATGAGTATCTCTTGTAATTAATGTGCAATCATAATTGTTGTTATTACTTTAATGGTAGGTGCTTTGAAAGAGAAAATACGCAAAAAAATTGGATTTGGAATTAAAAATAAATTAAAGTTGGTAGTATATTTGTATAGAGAAATTTTGTATTGAGAAAGAGGGTCTGACCAATCATGTGGTAATTATTGGGGCTATGATTGAATAAAAATGATTGAAAAAGAATAGGCATATTAGGGTATAATATATTTTCGTTGGTTAAAGAATAGGCATATTAGGGTATAATATATTTTCGTTGGTTAAGATAATTCTTTAAGAGTTTGTGGACAATTTTGGTGGGAAATTATGGCACAGTGATGTAATGATCCGAAATGTCATTTTTGGAAATTTAAATTATTCGTTTAACTTGAGTTAATTAATTAATGGGTAATTGTAGATAATTGTCTCAATTGATAGTTAATGGGCTAAAGTGATTATTTATTAAAATCCTATGCCATTAGGCCCATGTTTTTAGAAATAAGTTTGTGATTTTATCAGTTTTAATAAATAATTAATTTGGAAAAGAACTAGAAAGGAAAAGGAGGACGGACGGTGGCGTCATCAAATTAAGAGCTTCAGGTAATGCACTTCTCTGCATATATGTTTCGTTAATTTCTACATATCTGTATATGTATAAAACGAGTAGTATAGTTGGTAGGAAAAAAAATAATGGATTGTCTTTTGAATTTGTTGATAGATAGGTGCCTTTTTTTTATAATTTTTTTAATCTTAATTCCTTACCAACAATTGATGGTTATCAATGAAAGAATGATTTGGCAAATGAGTGCCTTTTTAGGAGTAATCATTAGAAAATTATGAATTGATTTTAAGAGAAAATATATTATTATATTGTAGGTATTGTATTGTGAATTGGTTGTTACTGTAATTGTGGCTTCTACTATTTTACTTGGTGTTAAATTAAAAATTAATATGACAATTTTATTTAAGGGCAATAATAAAAACAATAATTTTATAATAATGAAGCTAATTGTGATTGGATAGTGTTTGAAGTATGAACGATTGTTTTGGATAGCGAATCTAAGTTACTGTTTTGCCATCTTCTTTAGGGTTCTCCTTTAATTTTGTTATAGAAATCTCATAAATCAAGTTTTTTTTATATTAAGATAAGTAATTAAATATTGAGTGTATTATATTATATGAAAACTATTAAGGTTGTAGATTTAGAGAAATTATGACTTAACCCTAGACTTAAAATTTGAGGAGATATAAAGAGTTGACATGTTAATTGGTATCAAAATTTAAAAACTTGATTATAAATTGAGTGAGTTTTAAGTCTAGGCTAGACCTATAATAAGGTGGGTGTTGTTAGTTTCAAAATCTTATTGTGATGATGTATATACTTGAATAGATTGCATTAATTCGGGAGTTCAACAAAAAAAAAAAAAAAAGGGGAGGCTCGAGTCCCGGCGTGATTGTTCGACTATTTGAGGCAAGTGGATTTCTAAATTTTGTTAAGTGTATGAAATGTGTGTATTTCCTTGTGGTATATGTTTGTGAGTAGCGGTATTTGGTGATGGGTTGACTTGTCCACCTTGATTAATTCTAATGATGAAAACAAAGGGTAATAAAAAGCAATGTGAATAATTGCTTGTGTGTGATGTGTTGATAATGGAGAATTGTTTGAAAGGCTTGCGAATCATTGTTGATGTTGTTGTGAATTGTGCAATGTTATGAAAATGGTCATTTCCTTATATTTTTGTGAACATGCCATTTGCATTGTTCTGCATTGTTCTGAGACATGTCTGTGAGAAGTGTTATTTGCATTGAGAAAGAATGAGAAACTAAAGATGATGTACCATTTTGAGGGTCGTATCGCACGCAGCGATAGATAATATATTTCGAGGGACGTATCGCGCGCGGCGATGGTTACTATTATCGAGGATCGTGTCGTGCGCCGCGACAAATTCATGGACAGATATGTCCCCCATGGATCCCGGACTGAGAGACAACGGGTGTGCATCACTAGGTTAGACATGCATCATTATACTTGACATTGCATTTCATTGCATTGCACATACTTATCATTAGTGAACTTGATATTGTGTTTTGCTGATTTTGTGAATGCCTTTCTGTGGAATTGGTGATTGATGAATACTAGTTTGTTGTTGAGGATATGTAATTTGTTAAATTATTGTTGTTGGGGATATATAATTTGTTAAAGTATCGTTGTTGAGGATATATAATTTGTTTAAGTATTGCTGTTGAGGACATGTAATTTGTTCAAGTGTTGTTGTTGAGAATATATAATTTGTCAAAGTGTTGTTGTTAAGGATATGTAATTTGTTTAAGTGTTCTTGTTGAACTATATGAGATGTAAACCATGAGTTGTTAGGTTGGGCTGATTTTTATGCAGGTTGTAGTTGTGGAGGTTCGGTTGGGGTGGTTGGAGTACCCGTATTTCATCGCCTTAGCCTGTGTTTAGAGGTTTACTTGCTGAGTACCGTGTGGTTTGGTACTCACCCCTTGCTTCTATAATTTTTTTGTTGGTCACTAGCGCGGAACTTACTGATATATTCTCTTCTTTTCTGAGGCTTCTTGGAGATTTGTGAGGTAGCTGTTTGTCATCTCAGCAGACCTTCTTACTCTTGTTTATGATTTTGTTCTACTCTAGAAACAATGTCATATGAGACTTATGTTTTATTTTGATTCAATTGTATATTTTCGAGGCTTGTACACGTGACAACCAGGTTTTGGGGTATAATTTAAGTTGATAGTAAATTTTCAGAATTTTAATGTAATGGTTGAGTTTTAGGCTGACTTGTCTTGGTGGGATAAGATGAGTGTCATCACGTCCACTTTTGGGTCGTGACAAAATGGTATCAGAGCCCCAAGTTCATAGGTCTCACGTGTATACAAGTCGAGTCTAAGTAGAGTTTCGAGGATTGGTACGGAGACGTATGTACTTATCTTTGAGAGGCTATAGTGACTTTTAAGAAAAAATCTTCACTTCTTCAATCTCGATTGTGCGTACTTGGTCCCACTTTGATTCTTATCGCTTCACTCCATTCACTCTCATTTATGTGATGACTCGTGCGTAGTTCCTTATATGAATAGTTGGTGTGTCGTGTATTAATTTGATGTTAGATCTGGTATTAAGGTGGAAATGATATACTTATGAAACGAATTTGTGATTATATTTTAAGGGGTTGAGTAAGTTAGTTACCATAGTAAAAAAAAAATTTAGTACTTGTGTGGTATAGGTTGAATCGAAAATTGAAAATGAAATTATTAAAGGAAAGGCTAGATATGGAACGAATTTGGAAATATTTTACATTTATTCGATTGGTAGAAATGTGTGGTTTATTTGAGTACGTTATTCTCGATAGGTATGATATATTGAAGAATTTAAGCTAGTTAAAATTTGTGTCATGGAAGGAATTTAAGAAGACAAAAGAATAAGACCTCTCATTTTGACCTGTAGCGCAGAGTGGAAAGTTGATAGATTTTTGTCTTTGTATTTAGATATGACTGTGAGATGTGAAGTGATTTGGTACAAACTTTGATAATTATTAAGTTTTTGGTTGGGTGACAAACAACTAGGTGTGAAAGACTCTACGTGGTTATGTCTTAGATTGTTCAACTTATGATATGTAACTTATTGATATTCAACGGTGTGAACCTACAATTTTACATGAGTAATGAGGATTTGAGGGGATTGAAGCTACTTTGTTGATGAGACGATATATATTGTCATGTTGTGTTACATGGACATTTGATAGTGACTAGAGTTTATGAGCTTATAGTATCTCGAATTATTGAAGTGACCAAGAATTTCTTAAGTGTTGATATGAGGTATATGATGATTTTGAATATTAGTTGAAATTTAGTATCTGAAAGATTATGCGGAGTAGACATTATACGTGATTCAATAAATTTATATTGATAGAAAAGTACTTTTAAATTTGAAATTAATGCTATGAGCCTTGGGTGGGAACCATATGTAGCATAAATTACTTGTTTGGAAAGAGAGAGCATCATAGTTTAAAATTTTTAGAGATGATAATGTGTTTGATAAGAAGACTTTGATACTACTGACAATTTGAGAGTAAGGTAAATAGTAGATGTGGTTATGATGATTTGTTAGAATTATGGGTGTTGACTTTAATGGAGTATTGTGAAGATTTTGTGGGGATCAACAAAGCCAATATGTGTGCAACTATAATTGAGACTAGATTGGTAATTGTGGGTGGCTAAAAATCGAGTGATGGAGTCAGATGATTGGAATTTTATTTATATGGACCCTATGGAAGGAGTATCTTGTTTTATTTGACCTTACTTCTGTATATTCTTATGTGATCAACTACTTCATTCTGAACATGATTTAGAGTATGATTCACGTTCTACGTTTGTGTGTGTTTTCTCTTCTATGGGTGAATTCTTAGTGGTGGATAGGGTGAACAGATCCACTGATTTTCTCCTAGTAGGGTGACATCCTTGGTTAGACTTTTCTATTTCAGTTATGGAAGATTTGGTGTTGTTTGGGAGTTAAAGTATACTAGTGATTCTACATGCATGACCTTGCTTATAAGAACTTATAGAAGAGCTTCTGTGAATAGTTACAGTTAATTAACAGTGTGGTTAAAGGTCTTGCATCCTAAAGTGTACCGCTTATTGAGTGTTTACTTGATTTTGTTCTTCTTTAGGTTAGATAAGTTTGATCCTCCTTTGGTGAGTATTCGGTGTCTAAAGATCATATTTTATAACTTAAGTTCGTGAAAAGAGTGTGCATTGAAAAATAAAGCTTGATAAGATATGTGATCATTTGTGCATTATGAGTGTGGTGGTTGGTTAAAGTTCGCTTCTGGTTGTAGCCAGTATCGATTCAAAATGTTATCTTGGTTTTGTGAGAAAAGACTCGTCATGATGGTTGTGGTCTAATGGGTTTCACTTTCGGTTGAGTTCATGGGATAATATAATAACTCCTAATTGGTAAATCTGTCATTTTTTTTTATTCTAAAGTTCAGTTCTTGGTAGTTGATCTTGATGGAATGGTCCTAAAGATGATGTTATCACTCGGAGAGATGAACACGACTTTGAAAAATCATACCTCAGGCTTTTTATCGAGTTGGTTATTCTTCTTTCTTAATCTTTATGTTCGAGGACGAACATGATTTTAGTGGTGGACAATGTAATGACCCGAAATGTCATTTTTTAAAATTTGGATTATTCGTTTAACTTGAGTTAATTAATTGATGGGTAATTGTAGATAATTGACTCAACTGATAGTTAATGGGCTAAAGTGATCATTTATTAAAACCCTATGTCAGTAGGCCCATGTATTTACAAATAAGTTAGTGAATTTTATCAGTTTTAATAAACAATTAATTTGGAATAGAACTAGAAAGGAAAAGGAGGATGGACGGTGGGGACATCAAATTAAGAGCTTCAGGTAATCACTTCTCTGCATATATTTCGTTAATTTCTACATATATGCATATGTATAAAACGAGTAGTATAGTTGGGAGAAAAAAAATAATGGATTATCTTTTGAATTTGTTGATTAGATAGGTGCCTTTTTTATATATTTTTTTAATCTTAATTCCTTACCAACAATTGACGGTTATCAATGAGAGAATGATTTGGCAAATGAGTGCCTTTTTAGGAGTAATCATTAGAAAATTATGAATTGATTCTAAGAGAAAATATATTATTATATTGTATGTATTGTATTGTGAATTGGTTGTTACTGTAATTGTGGCTTCTACTATTTTACTTGGTGTTAAATTAAAAATTAATATGACTATTTAATTTAAGGGCAATTATAAAAACAATAATTTTATAATAATGAAGCTAATTGTGATTGGATAGTGTTTGAAGTAAAGACAGTTGTTTTGGATAGCGAATCTAAGTTACTAATTTGCCATCTTCTTTAGGGTTCTCCTTTAATTTTGTTATAGAAATCTCATAAATCAAGTTTTTTTAATATTAAGATAAGTAATTAAATATTGAGTGTATTATATTATATGAAAACTATTAAGGTTGTAGATTTAGAGAAATTATGACTTAACCCTAGACTTAAAATTTGAGGAGATATAAAGAGTTGACATGTTAATTGGTATCAAGATTTAAAAGCTTGATTATAAGTTAAGTGTGTTTTTGGGTCTATGCTAGACCTATAATAAGGCGGGTGTTGTTAGTTTCAAAATCTTATTGTGATGATGTATATACTTGAATAGAATGCATTAATTTGGGAGTTCAACAAAAAAAAAGGGGAGGCTCGAGTCCCGGCGTGATTGTTCGACTATTTGAGGCAAGTGGATTTCTAAACTCTTGCTAAGTGTATGAAATGTGTGTATTTCCTTGTGGTATATGTTTGTGAGTAACGAGATTTGGTGATAGGTTGACTTGTCCACCTTGATTAATTCTAATGATGAAAACGAAGGATAATAAAAGGCAATGTGAATAATTGCTTGTGTGTGATTTGTTGATAATGGAGAATTGTTTGAAAGGCTTGGTGAATCATTGTTGATGTTGTTGTGAATTGTGAAATGTTATGAAAATGGTCATTTCCTCATATTTTTGTGAACATGCCATTTGCATTGTTCTGCATTGTTCTTAGACATGTCTGTGAGAAGTGTTATTTACATTGAGAAAGAATGAGAAACTAAAGATGATGTACAATTTCAAGGGTCGTATCGCACGCAGCGATGGATAATATATTTCGAGGGACGTATCGCGCACCGCGATGGTTACTATTATCGAGAGTCGTGTCGTGCGCCGCTACAAATGCATGGACAGATATGTCCCCCATGGGTCTCAGACTAAGAGACAACGGGTGTGTATCACTAGGTCACACATGGATCATTATACTTGACATTGTATTTCATTGCATTGCAGAAACTTATCATTAGTGAACTAGATATTGTGATTTGCTAATTTTGTGAATGCATTTCTATGGAATTGGTGATTGATGAATACTGAGCTTGTTGTTAAGGATATGTAATTTGTTAAATTATTGTTGTTGGGGATATGTAATTTGTTAAAGTATCGTTGTTGAGGATATGTAATTTATTTAAGTATTGTTGTTGAGGACATGTAATTTGTTAAAGTGTTGTTGTTGAGAACATATAATTTTTCAAAGTGTTGTTGTTGAGGTTATGTAATTTGTTTAAGTGTTCTTGTTGAACTATGTGAGATGTAAACCGTGAGTTGTTAGGTTGGGCTGATTTTTATGCAGGTTATAGTTGTGGAGGTTCGGTTGGGGTGCTAGGATCACCCATTTTTCATCGCCTTAGCCTGTGTTTAGAGGTTTACTTGCTGAGTACCCTTTGGTTTGGTACTCACCCCTTGCTTCTACAATTTTTTTGTAGGTTATGAGCCTGGATCGTTAAGGTACTTGTCATTCTCTTCTTTTCCGAGGCTTCTTGGTAATTTGTGAAGTAGATGTTTGTCGTCTCAATAGACTTTCTTTCTCCTTAATTATGATCTTGTTCTATTCTATAAACAAGTTCATTTGACATCAATTGTAATACTTAAGAGTCTTGTACACGTGACAACCAGATTTTGGGGATATAATTTAAGTTGATAATAAATTTTTCCGCATTTTATTGTAATGATTGAGTTTTAGGCTGACTTGTTTTGGTGGGATAAGACGAGTGTCATCACATCCATTTTTGAATCGTGACAAGTGAAGTGACAAAATTATTGATAATTAAGGAATGCATATTAATGAGCCAAGCATGGCACGAAACATATGTAATATAAATGAGAGAATGAATTATTCCATTTTTGAATTTGGGAGTTTCTGTATTATATCCTGGCATAAAAAAATAATAATATTGAGTATATCTCTTACTATCAATCATGCTACACCAATACGTATATATTATATATTATATGAAACTATTAGGGTTTTACTATTTTAAGAAGTTGGAACTTAACCCTAGACTTGAAATTTAAGAACTTGATTTTAGGCTTCGGTGATTTTTTGGGTCTAGCTTAAACCTATATTAATATGGGTGTTGTTAGTTTTGAAATATCATTGTGGTGATGTAATTGAATAGATTGCTTTGAGTTGGGAAGTTCAACGAAAGGGGACGACTCAAGTTTCACAGTGATTATTCGACTATTTGAGGCAAGTGGATTTCTAAACCCTTGTTAAGTGTATGAAATTCGTGTATTTCTTTGTGGTATGTGTTTGGGAGTAATGGGACTTGGTGAAGGGTTGACTTGTCCACCTTTATTAATTCTAATGATGAAAAGGGATAATAAAAGGCATTGTGATAAATTATTTGTGTGTGATGGACTGAGAATGGTACGAGTACAGGTGTTATAAAGGCAAAGTTTATTATTATAGAATGTGGATTGTAACCCGAAAGTGCCAAAACATATGGGCATTATATGATATATTGTTGACTTGATTTATTATTTTGATTGTGTTCTCTACTGAACTTGTATAATTGTGATAATTGATGTGATTATATGTCATAGCGACATTTGAATTATTGAGATGTTGTATCATCCTCTTTATTTGATATAATATTGTGCACATGCATTGACATGAGATTGGGTATGAGTAAAGGTCTAACATGTGGAGATCGTCCGTGTTGAGATCAAGTATGATTATAATTTGGGCACGTGTAGATCGTCCGTGCGAGAAATTTATTGTGATTATAAGTTTGGCACGTGGAGATCGTCCGTGCTGGGGATTATTTGATTTTATAATAGTTTGTTGAGATCGTCCGCACAGACACGTGAAGATCGTCCGTATCAGTATATGGACCTCGCGAGTCCCTCATGGGTCATGAACTCTCGATGTATTTCCAAAGAGTATCATGTATATATGGTTGAGAGAGTATTTGGTATCCTGTGGCATATCATTTCATGGTGTCATATTGCATTGGATCGCATTACCTCCTTCATTCTTGATGATTTTGTGTTTTATTGGTGGTTGAAAAGTACTTGATATTTGATTATCTCGATTTGATGAACTTAATCTTGTGTGTTGTTGATATTGGGAGTGCCTTTCTGTGGAGGTTATAATTGATAAATATTGTTATTGAGGATGTATGATTGTTAAAGTGTTATTGTTGGGATATGTTCTTGTAAAAGGTGAACTATTAGGTTGGGCTGGTTTTATGCAGGTTGTAGTTGTGGAGGTTCGGTTGGGGTGTAAGGAGTATTCGTATTTTTTCCCCTTAACTTGTGTTTAGAGATTTGCTTGCTGAGTACCGTGTGGTTTGGTACTCACCCCTTGCTTCTACAAATTTTTTTGTACGTTACGAGCATGGATTTTTTGGTACTTGCCATTCTCTTATTTTTCGAGGCTTCTTGGAGATTTGTGAGGTAGCTGCTTGTCATATCAACATACCTCATTTCTCGTTATTTGTGATTTTGATCTATTCTAGAAACAAGGTCATTAGAGACTTGTATTATTCTTTCAATTTTGTTATGACACATTAGAGACTTGTACATGTGACAACCAAATTTTGGGGAGATTTTGAGTTTATTATAAAATTTTCGCATTATATTAAAATGGTTAAGTTTTAGGTTGACTTGTCTTGTTGGGATAAGACGAGTGTCATCACGTCCATTTTTGGGTCGTGACATTTCATAACCACCATTAAGAAAATTATAATTTTTTTACATAGTATATTTCATCTCCAGCAAGGTTTCTATTTATTAACTTTATATTTACAAGTTTTTTTAATGTTTGACTGAATGCATGAGTAGTTTCCTGAGATTATTTGCTATTGTAAGCTAATTATTATTTTAATTTTATTTTATGTGTAGCTAAAATGAACACTTTCATCAACAATAACAAGTTCAACAATAAGAAAATGGTGTTCATAATGGGAGCAACAGGAACGGGGAAATCTCATCTCTCTGTTGACCTTGCCACCCATTTTCGAAGAGAAACAATCAACTCCGACAAAATGCAAGTATACAAGGGCCTTGAAATTGTTACAAACAAGATCACGCACACTGAAAACAAGGTGTACGACACTATTTGTTAGGTATATATATTTAGTTCCAACAATATTTATATCAAATGACTACCTAGATAATTTAGTAGTAGTATTGTAGATTATAGTGAAAAATATACTCTACTATTGAAACATTATTTATTCCAATACTGAGAAAGTTAATTTGATCACATTTTCTTAGGTGAAATTGAGCCAGATTCTGACTTCACAGCTGAAGATTTTTGCTTGAAAGTTATTGCCTACATAGAAAAAATTTGGAATGCTCATCGTGTTCCAATTATTGTTGGAGGGTCAAATTCGTATATTAAAAAAATCGTGGAAGACCCTCTTCATGTTCAAATATAAGTATGATACATGCTTTATTTGGATTGATGTAGAGCAACTAGAATTGAATCGGAGAGTTGACATGAGGGTTGATGAAATGGTCAATACAGGTAATTTTAGTACATCAATCAAGATACAATCATGGATATAGATAAAAACTTTTATTATATAATTTTCTTAATAATATTTTTGGTAATCAAATTATGTTTCACAAAATAAAACTCTTCTTAAATTATGTTGCATTTAGGGCTAGAGGATGAGGTGCGACAAATTTTATTTCAGATGGAGACTACACCAAAGAAATCCGACGATCCATTGGTGTCCCCGAAATGAACAAATATTTAAGAAAAAAAATAAATATAAACGAAGATGATGAATCAAAGAAGATGATACTTCAAACGTCAATTGCGAGTATCAAGCATAATACTCATTTATTAATTTATCGCCAACTTGACAGACTCAACGGTTAATCATTGAGAAAATGTAGTTAGTGCAGCATAACATTGCTACTGACGTTTTCAAATGAGATAGAAAAGAAGAGGTTGACGAAGTGTGGAGGAATACCGTTTTGCAACCATGCCTGGATATTGTGAGAAGATTTCGCAAAAATGATGTTAAGTGTGCATAAACTATCATTATATCTATCTTCAATTATTTTTTCTCTTGGGCACTTTAATGTTGGACCTATTTTGTAGGACATTAAAGATATATATATGATATATATATATATATATATATATATATATATATATATATATATATTTATATATATATATATTATGCTTGTCTGTAAAAACATTGTTATTTATAGAGAAAATATTTATTTTAAGTTTCGATCCAAGATCAAGTCGCAAGTCCAAGTCCAAGTCTTCTATATTTAATATATATTAACATAAATACATTCTTACACAATTACATGACATCATTCATAATGTCGAGAAAATAAATGACCATAAATGTTCGGGAAGATTTTACCCTTAAAATTTTGAAAGAATAGTTTTCTTGAACTAAAATTTTAACTTTTTTTACATAGACAAAGAAGAGAAAATAGTAAACGTTAAATCTACTTGAACTAAAATTTTAACTTTTTTTACATAGACAAAGAAGAGAAAATAGTAAACGTTAAATCTATCGGTAATGATGATTTAAGAAAATATATTCTACCTAATTCAATCAAGATGATGGAAGTTTGATTCAATGAACTCTTATTTTATTATTGCATGTTGCACAAGATAAATACTCGTAATTGAAACAGTAATAGATAAGTGTTTCCTTCCCATTAATGGAATTAGACTTAACACTAATGACGTGTTGTTAAATAGTGTAAGAATTGACGCATTATGACTTGAATATATTCCTTCTGAAATATATTTAGTTCTTTTTACAATCCTATTTAAAATTGATCTTTTAATCAATTATGTACGTGATCTCATAACAGTGACCAACTAGAAAACCTAATCCTAAAATTATTTAAGCTTAAACACCAACATTCAAGGTGACGTATCCGTATATTTTTTCAAGAACTATATATATATATATATATATATATATATATATATATATATATTAATAAATAAATAAATAAATAAAAATTTGATATACCAATTTATAAGTTCATAATCACATTTTTACTACAAAAGCCAGTTGTATGTGTATCTACAATGTACACTAGTAACTTTATCCTAAAATATAGTTAATAATAATTGTCATAATTCAAGTGTACATATCTATAAGTTTTTCAAAAGTCTTTCTTATCGTTAAATATATCAGTAATTCTGAATATGGTATGTCAATTAATAAGTCCACAAACATATTTTCCAGTAAAAGCTGAATGCAATTTCTTTCATAACCACCATCAAGAAAAATATATATTTTTTTACATTGTATATTCCATCTCAAGCAAGGTTTCTATTTATTAACTTTATATTTACTAGTTTTTTATAATGTTTGACTAAATGCATGAGTGGTTTCCTGAGATTATTTTCTATTGTAAGTTAATTATTATTTTGATTTTATTTTATGTGCAGCTAAAATGAACACTTTCATCAACAATAACAAGTTCAACAAGAAAAAAATTGATGTTTATAATGGGAGAAATGGGAATGGGGAAATCCCGTCTCTCTGTTGACCTTGTCAACCATTTTCGAGGAGAAATAATAACTCCGACAAAATGCAAGTATATAAAGGTCTTGAAATTGTTACAAACAAGATCAAGCACACCGAGAAACAAGGTGTAAGACACTATTTGTTAGGTATATATATTTAATTCCAACAATATTTATATCAAATGACTACCTAGATAATTTAATAGTAGTAATTGTAGATTCTAGTGGAAAATATACTCTACTATTGAAACATTATTTATTTTAATACTGAGAAAGTTAATTTGATCACATTTTCTTACATGAAATTGAGCCATATTTTGACTTCACAACCAAAGATTTTTTGCTTTAAAGTTATTGCCTACATAGAAAAAATTTGGAATGCTCAACGTGTTCCAATTATTGTTGGAGGGTCAAATTCGTATATTGAAAAACTCGTGGAAGACCATGTGTTCATGTTCAAATATAAGTAAGATACATGCTTTATTTGGATTGAAGTAGAGCAATTAGTATTGAATCGTAGAGTTGACATGAGGGTTGATGAAATGGTCAATGCAGGTAATTTTTGTACATCAATCAAGATACAATCATGCATATAGATAAAAACTTTTATTATATAATTTTCTTAATAATATTTTTGGTAATCAAATTTAAGTTTCACAAAATAAAACTCTTCTTAAATTATGTTGCATTTAAGGCTAGAGGATGAGGTGCGACAAATTTTCATTCCAGATGAAGACTACACCAAAGAAATCCGATGGTCCATTGGTGTCCCCGAAATGGATAAATATTTAAGGGAAGAAATAAATATAAACGAAGATGATGAATTAAAGAAGATGATACTTCAAACGTCAATTGTGAGTATCAAGCATAATACTCGTTTATTAATTTGTCACCAACTTGACAAGACTCAACGGTTAATGAATGAGAAAATGTGGTTGGTGCACCATATTATTGCTACTGACGTTTTCAAAGGAGATAGAAAAGAAGAGGTTGACGAAGTGTGGAAGAATACCATTTTGCAACCATGCCTGGATATTGTGAGAAGATTTCGCAAAAATGATGTTAAGTGTACATAAACTATCATTATATTTATCTTCAATTATTTTTTCTCTTGGGAAATTTAATGTTGGACCTATTTTGTACGACATTAAGGATATATATATGATATGAAATTATATATATATATATATATATATATATATTATTCTTGTCTCTAAAAACATTGTTATTTATAGAGAAAATATTTATTTTAAGTTCCGATCCAAGACCAAGCCCCAAGTCCAAGTCCAAGTCTTCTATATTTAATATATAGTAACATAAATACATTCTTACACAATTACATGACATCATTCATAATGTCGAAAAAATAAATGACCATATATGTTCGGGAAGATTTTAACCTTTAAACTTTTAAAGAATAGTATTCTTGAATTAAAATTTTAAATTTTTTTACATAGGCAAAGAAGAGAAAATATTAAACTTGCAATCTATCGGTAATGATGATTTAAGAAAATATATTCTACCTAATTCAATCAAGATGATGGAAGTTTGATTCAATGAACTCTTATTTTATTATTTCATGTTGCATAAGATAAATACTCGTAATTGAAACAGTAATTGATAAGTGTTCCCTTCCCATTAATGGAATTAGACTTAACACTAATGACGTGTTGTTAATTAGTGTAAGAATTGACGCATTATGACTTGGATATATTCCTTATGAAATATATTTAGTTCTTTTTACAATCCTATTTAAAATCAATCTTTTAATCAATTCTGTATGTGATCTCATAACAGTGTCCAACTAGAAAACCTATTCCTAAAATTATTTAAGCTTAAACACCAACATTCAAGGTGACATATCCGGATATTTTCTCAAGAACTTATTTTATATATCCTAAATATATATATATATATATATTAAAAATAAATAAATAAATAAAAATTTGATATTCCAATTAATAAGTTCATAATCACATTTTTACTATAAAAGCCAGTTGTATGTGATCTCATTTACAATGTACACTAGTAACTTTATCCTAAAATATATTTAATAATAATTACCATAATTCAAGTGTACATATCTATAAGTTTTTCAAAAGTCTTTCTTATCCTTAAATATATCAGGAATTCTGAATATGGTATGTCAATTAATAAGTCCACAAACATATTTTCCTGTAAAAGCTGAATGCAATTTCTTTCATAACCACCATCAAGAAAAATATAATTTTTTTACATTGTATATTCCATCTCAAGCAAGGTTTCTATTTATTAACTTTATATTTACTAGTTTTTTTTAATGTTTGACTAAATGCATGAGTGGTTTCCTGAGATTATTTGCTATTGTAAGTTAATTATTATTTTGATTTTATTTTATGTGCAGCTAAAATGAACACTTTCATCAACAATAACAAGTTCAACAATAAAAAAGTGGTGTTTATAATGGGAGAAACGGAAATGGGGAAATCCCGTCTCTCTGTTGAATTGCCACCCATTTTCGAGGAGAAATAATAAACTCCGACAAAATGCTAGTATATAAAGGTCTTGAAATTGTTACAAACAAGATCACGCACACCGAGAAATAAGGTGTACGACACTATTTGTTAGGTATATATATATTTAATTCCAACAATATTTACATAAAATGACTACCTAGATAATTTAATAGTACTAATTGTAGATTCTAGTGGAAAATATACTCTACTATTGAGACATTATTTATCCCAATACTGAGAAAGTTAATTTGATCACATTTTCTTAGGTGAAACTGAGCGAGATTCTGACTTCACAGTTGAAGATTTTTTGTTGAAAGCTATTGTCTGCATAAAAAAAAATTGGAATGCTCAACATGTTCCAATTATTATTTTAGGGTCAAATTCGTATATTGAAAAACTCGTGGATGACCCTGTGTTCATGTTCAAATATAAGTATGATACATGCTTTATTTGGATTGATGTATAGCAATCAGTATTGAATCGTAGAATTGACATGAAGGTTGATGAAATGGTCAATGCATGTAATTTTTGTACATCAATCAAGATACAATCATGAATATAGATAAAAATCTTTCTTATATAATTTTCTTAATAATATTTTTGGTTATCAAATTTATGTTTCACTAAATAAAACTCTTGTTAACTATATGTTGCATTTAGGGCTAGTGGATGAGGTGCGACAAATTTTCATTCCAGATGCAGACTACACCAAATGAATATGTTAGTCCATTGGTGTCCCCGAAATGGACAAATATATAAGGGAAAAAATAAATATAAACGAAGATGATGAAACAAAGAAGATGATGTTTCAAACGTCAATTGCGAATATCAAGCATAATATCCGTTTATTAATTTGTCACCAATTTGACAAGACTCAGCGGTTAATAAATGTGAAAATGTGGTTGGTGCACCATATTATTGCTACTGACGTTTTCAAAGGAGATACAAAAGAAGACGTTTGACGAAGTGTGGAGGCATACCGTTTTGCAACCATGCCTGGATATTGTGAAAAGATTTCTCAAAAATGATGTAGAGTGGACATAAACTACATTGTATCTATCTTCAAATTTTTTTATCTTGGGCACTTTAATGGTGGACCTATTTTGTACGGCATAAAGGATATGTATATAATATGACAATTTCCTCTCCTCCTAAATTGCATTGATTTATCCTAAAGATTTCATTTCAATTAGAATTTGGTTATTCACCATGTACGAGGATCCCCGCTAAGCATCCATATTCGTCGCAGTGGTATCAATAAAATAAGGTATTGATTAGATCTAGAAAGATCATCTACAAAGCTATTCGTTTTATCTGTATTCAAACCAAAAGCTTACATAGATGTTATGGGTAGAATTCTTTTTTTTTTTCGAATTTTGTTCACATCTTAGATCTATAAATTGACTCATCTCCATAAAGGAGTCGAATGAAACAAAAGTTTCATGTTCGATTTTGAATTAGAGACGTTAAAAATAATGAATCGACGTCGACTATAACCCCTAGCCTTCCAAGCTAACGATGCGGGTTCGATTCTCTCTCTCTCTCTCTCTCTCTCTCTCTATATATATATATATATATATATATATATATATATATATATATATATATATATTATTCTTGTCTCTAAAAATATTGTTATTTATAGAGAAAATATTTATTTTAAGTTCCGATCCAAGACCAAGCCCCAAGTCCAAGTCTTCTATATTTAATATATATTAACATAAATATGTTTTTACACAATTACATGACATCATTCATACTGTCGAGAAAATAAATAACATAAATGTTAGGAAGGATTTTACCCTTAAAATTTGAAAGAATAGAATTCTTGAATCAAAATTTTAAAAATTGTTACATAGACAAAGAAGAGAAAATAGCGAACTTGCAATCAATCGGTAATGATGATTTAAGAAAATATATTATACCTAATTCAATCAAGATGATGGAAGATTGATTCAATGAACTCTTATTTTATTATTACATGTTGCACAAGATAAATACTCATAATTCAAAGAGTAATCGATTATTGTTCCCTTCCCTATATTGGAATTAGACTTAACACTTATGATGTGTTGTTAAATAGTGTAAGAATTGACGCATTATCACTTGAATATATTTCTGATGAAATTTATTTAGTTATTTTTACAATCTTATATATATATATTAAAAATAAATAAATAAATAAAAATTTATATACCAATTAATAAGTTCATAATCATATTTTTACTATAATAGCCAGTTGTATGTGATCTCCTTTACAATGTACACTAGTAACTTTATCCTAAAATATATTTATTAATAATTACCATAATTCAAGTGTTCGTATCTATAAGTTTTTCAAAAGTCATTCTTACACTTAAATATATTAGTAATTCTGAATTTGGTATGTCAATTAAAAGGTCCACAAACATATTTTCCTATAAAAGCTGAATGCAATTTCTTTGATAACCACCACGAAGAAAAATATTTTTTTTTTACATAGTGTATTCCATCTCAAGCAAGCTTTCTATTTATTAACTTTATATTTATAAGTTTTTTTTAATGTTTGACCTCGCCACCATTTTCGAGGAGAAATATTCAACTCCAATAAAATGCAAGTATATAAGGGCCTAGAAATTGTTACAATCAAGATCACGCATACTGAGAAACAAGGTGTACGACACTATTTGTTAGGTATATATTTTTAATTCCAACAATGTTCATATCAAATAACTACCTAGATAATTTAATAGTAGTAATTGTAGATTCTAGTAGAAAATATACTCTACTATTGAAACATTATTTATTCCAATATTTAGAAATTTAATTTGATCACATTTTCTTAGGTGAAATTGAGCGAGATTCTGACTTCAAAGATGAAGATTTTTGCTTGAAAGTTGTTTTCTCCATAGAAAAAATTTGGAATGCTCAATGTGTTCCAATTATTGTTGGAGGATCAAATTCGTATATTGAAAAACTGGTGGAAGACCCTGTGTTCATGTTCAGATATAAGTATGATACGGGCTTTATTTGGATTGATGTAGAGCAATCAGTATTGAATCATAGAGTTGACATGAGGGTTGATGAAATGGTCAATGCATGTAATTTTTGTACATCAATAAAGATACAATCATGCATATAGATAAAAACGTTTCTTATATAATTTTCTTAATAATATTTTTGATTATCAAATTTATGTTTCACTAAATAAAACTCTTCTTAAATTTATGTTGCATTTAGGTCTAGTGGATGAGGTGCAACAAATTTTCATTCCAGATGCAGACTACACCAAAGGAATTCGACGGTCCATTGGTATCCCCGAAATTGACAAATATTTAAGGGAAAAAATAAATATAAACGAAGATGATGAATCAAAGAAGATGATGCTTCAAACGTCAATTGCGAGTATCTAGCATAATACTCGTTTATTAATTTGTCACCAACTTGACAAGATTCAACAGTTAATAAAATAAAAAAATGTGGTTGGTGCACCATATTATTGCTACTGACGTTTTCAAAGGAGATACAAATGAAGAGTTGACGAAGTGTGGAGGAATATCATTTTCTAACCATGCCTGGATATTATGAAAAGATTTCTCAAAAATGATGTTGAGTGCACATAAACTATCATCGTATCTATCTTTTGTTATTTTTTCTCTTGGGCACTTTAATGTTGGACCTATTTTGTACGGCATTAAGGATATATATATGATATGACAATTCTCTCTCTCTCTCTCTCTCTCTCTCTATATATATATATATATATATATATATATATATATATTATTCTTGTCTCTAAAAATATTGTTATTTCTAGAGAATATTTATTGTAAGTTTCGATCCAAGCGCAAGCCCCAAGTTCAAGTCCAAGTCTTCTATATATAATATATATTAACATAAATATGTTCTTAAACAATTAAATGTCATCATTCATAATGTGGAGAAAATAAATTATCATAAATGTTCGGGAAGATTTTACCCTTAAAATTTTGAAAGGATAGAATTCTTGAGTCAAAACTTTAAAAATTGTTACATAGACAAAGAAGAGAAACTAGTAAACTTGCAATCTATCGGTAATGATGATTTAAGAAAATATATTCTACCTAATTCAATCAAGATGATAGAAGCTTGATTAAACGAACTCTTATTTTATTATTACATGTTGCACAAGATAAATACTCGTAATTCAAAGAGTAATCGATAATTGTTCCCTTCCCTTTAATGTAATTAGACTTAAAACTTATGACGTGTTGTTAAATAATGTAAAAATCTACACATTATCACTTGAATATATTCCTTATGAAATATATTTAGTTATTTTTACAATCCTATTTAAAAATCGATCTTTTAATCAATTCTGTATGTGATCTCATAAAAGTGTCCCACTAGAAAATCTAATCCTAAAATTATTTAAGCTTAAACACCAAAATTCAAGGTGAGGTATCCGCATATTTTTTCAAGAACTATTTTTGTATATCCTATATATATATATATATATATATATATATATATATATATATATATATATATATATATATATATATATATATATATATATTTGTCACGACTCAAAAATGGGTGTGATGGCGCACGCTTATCCCACAAAGACAAGTCAGCCTTAAATTCAATATCTGACAAATTGCGGAAGTAAACAATAATTCAACAACAGTTTCTACTATGAAATTAGGTCATCTTAATTCAATCTCCAAAACCAGGTTTTCACGTGCACAAGCCTCTAATGTAAATATTTGAATTGAAATGAAATACGAGTCTAAAATGAAGTTGTCTTTCAAGTAAAAACAAAGTCATAAACTGGAGTAGAAAAGTTCGCTGAGATGACAAGAAACTACCTCACAATCCTCCATAAGATTCCTCGAAAACGAAGAGAATGGGATCTATCACGAAGATCCGGGCTCGTAACCTACAAAAAAAACTAGAAGCAAGGGGTGAGTACCAAACCACGCGGTACCCGACAAGCAAACCTCTAAACACAACTTAAGTGAACAAAATACGGGTACTCCTTACACCCTATATGAACCTCCACCCTACAGCCTAACAATTCACAATTTACCAAGCACACAACTCAACACCCACACTCTTTCAGTTTACATATTCTCAATAGCAACTCAATATTCAACAATCACAAGTTTCACAGAAAAATACTCACAAGATCAGCAAAACACGTGTTCAAGTTCATCAATAGTAAAAATGTGTAATGCCATGAGATGCAATGTCAAGTATAGTGATGGATGTCTTCCCTAATGATACACACCCGCTGTCTCTCAGTCTGGGACCCATGAGGGACATATCTGTCCATGCATCTGTCGCGGCGCACGACACGACCCTCGATAATAGTAACTGTCGCGGCGCGCGATACGTCCCTCGAAATATAATATCCATTGTGGTGCGCAATACGACCCTCGAAATGGTACATCCTCTTATCACATAACTCTTATCACAACCATGTCTCAGATTCAATGCAAATGACATGCTCAAATGAAAAATGAGGAGATAACATTTTGATAACAAAGCACAATTTACAACAAGGAATACAACACCAACAAATAAGCAACAAGTCTCCAAATCATTCTCAACACAACACAAGGAAATACACAAATTTCATACGCTTAACAAGAGTTTAGAAATCCACTTGTCTTAGCCAATTAAATTATCACTCCGGGACTTGAGTCTTCCCTTTTCGTTGAGCTTCTGAATCAATGGGATCTATTCAAGTATATATATTCACAATAAGGTTTCGAAACTAACAACATCCGTATTATTACGTGTTTAACCTTGACCTTAAAATTCACCCAAATTTATAATTAAATTCATAATTCTTGATGCCAACTAACATTTCAACTATCATATTTTCCAAGTTCCAAGTCTAAGGTTAAGTCCCTCTTTTTTTTCCCAATACCAACTCTAATAATTCACATACGATATAATACACCAATAATTAATTTTTCTGTCTTAGTAAAACAAAACTTGAATTATAATATGATAACAGTAGGAAGGATGTTTCTATAAATTTACTCTTCAATACTTACCCATCTAGTCAAAGACTTAATTAGTAGAGGTCACTATCATGGTACATTCTCAACTTTGCAAAATAAAAATGTTTACATATATTTTTCTTTCCAATCACTTCCAACAATCCAATTTAATAATATCTTATTTTCGTAGTGTGAACAATAAGAAAAGAAAAATAAAATAAAATAAAAGAAAAGAAAACATTGAAATTGGTGGATTTAGGAAAACAAAAGGAAATAATTTGCAGACTTAATAGTCTGCATCCAAATTTCCTAACATATATATATATATTTATATATATGTATATATATTGGATCATACCCTGGCAATCATTGCCAATGATTAGGTTATTAGTATTATTATTTTTTTACAGCAATTAAAATATTATAAAATAATTAAAACTTAAAAGGGAGTTAATCAATTACGCTTTCTCTTTCTACCTACCATATATTCCTCCTCTCTCTCTCTATATATATGTAATAGTGAAAACAAGTAACAATTCAAAGAAGAATCCATTCACGAGGATAACATACCTGCACTCGTTCGATGACGCCGCCACAGGTCTGTTTCTTTCCGCTTCTCTTTATTTTTTTCTAAATTACTTATGTTATTAAAAAGTAACACTCCTTATTAACCTATATTAATATTTCAGACTTGACCCATTGTCATTAGAAATAACTAAATTACCCCCAAATTAATTAATATAGTTAAATGACTATTCAAAATTATCAAAAATAACCTTTTCGGGTCCGGTTCATTACATTATCCACCACTAAAAATAATGTTCGTCCTCAAACATAAGGTGAAAGAAAGTACCTGAAGCTTAAAAAAGTTGGGGATATCTAGCACGCATATCAGACTCTGTCTTCCAAGTTGCCTGTCCCACAGATCGGTGCTTTCGCTGCACCTTCACTGAAGCAATCTCCTTGGTTCTAATCTTTTGAACCTGCCTATCCAAAATAGTTATAGGCTCCTCCTCAAATGTCAAGTCTGGACCCAACTCCAGAGAATCAAGTGAAAGCACATGAGATTCATCCGGAATATACTTTCTAAGCATAGAGACATGAAAAACAGGATGGACTGCCGACAAACTAGGTGGCAAGGCCAACTTGTAGGCCACCTCTCCCACTCGGCTTAATATCTCAAAAGGTCCAATAAATCTAGGACTAAGATTGCCCTTCTTTCCGAACCTCATCACACCCTTCATGGGTGATACTCGAAACAAAACATGATCACCCTCCATAAACACTAAGGCTCTAACTCTCCGGTCTGCATAACTCTTTTGTCGACTCTGAGCTGTCAACAGTCTATACTGAATCCTACGGACTTGCTCCATAGCATCTCTAAGCAAGTCTGTATCCAAAGAGTCCATCTCCGCCGAATCAAACCAACCAATCGTAGATCTACACCTTCTGCCATACAATGCCTCAAATGGGTCCATCTAGATACCAGAGTGATAACTGTTATTGTAGGCAAACTTTGCTAAGGGTAAATGTCGATTCCATCTAGCACCGGAATCAATCACACACGCTCAAAGCATATCTTCCAACACCTGAATCGTCCGCTCAGACTGACCATCTGTGTGAGGGTGAAATGTTGTAGTCATATCTAACTGAGTACCCAGACCATGTTGTAAGGCCTTCCAGAAGTGAGAAGTAAATAGTGAACCTCGATCTGATATGATAGAAACACGAACTCCATGTAGTCGCACATTCTGACTGATATATAGCTCGGCTAACTTTTCTGTCGTATACTTCACCCGAACCGAAATGAAGTGGGCAGACTTTGTCACCCTATTAACAACAACCCAAATAAAGTCATAACCACCTACTATGGTAGGCAAACCCACAACAAAGTCCATAGTAATCCGCTCCCACTTCCAAGTAGGAATAGGCATCGTCTGAGATACACCCCTGGGCCGCTGGTGCTCACACTTGACCTGCTGGCAAGTCCAACACCTCGAAAGAAAGTCTGAAATATCTCTCTTCATCCCACACCACCAGTAATGCTGACTCAGATCATGATACATCTTCCCCGCTCCCGTATAAATGGAATATCGAGAACAATGGGCCTCCTCAAGAATCAATCTAATCAAATCGCCCGTCTTGGGCACACAAATCCTGCCTCCGATCCTCAAGACACCATCAGAATCAAGGACAACCTCCTTAGCTTTCCCTCCTAATAGTTTGTCTCGAATGAGGCATAACTTCTCATCATCAAATTAGTGTGCACGGATCTGCTCAACTAAGAAAGACCGAGCCTCAATAAAAGCAATCATCCCATCACTCTCTCCTGAAATCTGCAAGCGGACAAGACTGTTAGCTAATATTTGCACATCTCTAGCTAATGGTCTCTCCTCAATACTAAGCGCTGCAAGACTCCCCATGGTAGGAGTGTTCCTACTCAGAGCATCGGCCACAACATTGGCCTTCCCTGGATGATACAGAATGGTCACATCATAGTCCTTCAGTAACTCAAGCCATCTCCGCTGCCTCAAGTTCAAATCTCTCTGACTAAATATATATTGAAGACTCCGATGATCAGTGAAGATCTCACAATGCACCCCATACAAATAATGACGCCATAACTTAAGTACAAATACCACAGCCGCCAACTCCAAATCATGAGTAGGGTAGTTCTTCTCATGGGACTTCAACTGCCTAGAAGCATAAACAATCACCTTCCTCTTCTACATCAACACGCCACCCAATCCAACTCCTGAAGCATCACAATATACAGTAAAGTCTACACCCTCCTCAGGTAGAGTCAACAGAGGAGCCGAAGTCAACAAAGTCTTGAGCTTTTGAAAGCTCTCCTCACACTCATCAACTCCATGAATGTTGCAAGGGCATTAGTCAATCCGAAGGACATCACTAGGAAATCATAATGTCCATATCGAGTCTGAAAAGTTGTCTTAGGAATATCTGATGCCCTAATATTTGACTGATGATACCCGGACCTCAAATCAATCTTAGAGAACAATGATGCTCCCAGTAGCTAATCAAATAAGTCATCAATATGCGGAAGAGGATACTTATTCTTCACTGTTACCTTGTTCAACTGTCTGTAATCAATACACATCCTCATAGTCCCATCCTTCTTCTTCACAAACAATACAAGGGCACCCCAAGGTGACACACTAGGGCGAATAAAACCCTTACTCAATAAATCATGCAACTGATCCTTCAACTCTTTCAACTCTGCTCGAGCCATACGGTATGGAGGGATAGAAATAGTCTTATTGCCTGGATCCAAATCAATAGCAAAATCAATATCCCTATCAGGAGGAACACCAGGAAGATCAGAAGGAAATACATCGAGAAACTCCTCAACCACGGGAACAGAGTCCATGGGAGGTGGTTCAACACTAGTATCCCGAATAAAAGCTAAGTAAGACAAACACCCTCTCTCCACTAATCTCTGAGCACGAATAAAAGAGATGACCTTTCTAGGATAAGAACCACTAACACCCTTCTACTCAACTCTCGAAACACCAAGCATCGCTAAAGTCACAGTCTTAGCATTACAATCAAGGACAACATGATAAGGAGAAATCCAATCCATACCCAAGATAACATCAAAGTCTACCATCCCCAGAATGATTAAGTCTACCCAAGTGTCATACCCAGCCAAATAAACAAGATATGATCGATACACTCGATCCACCACTAAGGTCTTACCCACGGGTGTAGAACACGAATAGGTACACTCATGCTATCAGATATCATATCAAATTCAGCAGCACAATAGGTAGACACATAAGAGAATGTAGACCGTGGATCAAACAATACAGACGCAGGTCGACAGCATACTGGGATGATACCTGTAATAACAGCATCAGAGGTCTCCGCTTCAGGTCTCCCTGGAAAAGCATAACAGTGGCCCCCTCGTCCACCTCTAGCCTGGGTGGTACCTCTACCCCCACTCTGCTGAGCTTCAACACCACTACTAGAAACTCTATCACCTCTACCTGATTGAACTATGCCACGACCTTTACCCTGTGGTGTTGGTGGTCTAGTCTGAAATGAAGAATTAGGTCGAGGTCCACCACGACCCCTTTGAGAAGTACACTACCGCATCAGGTGATCAAGATCTCCACAAGTAAAACAAAATCTCTTACCTGGGAACTGCTGTGTGGACCCTGGAAACCCACTATAATTGCCTTGCCCTGTAGGTCGCTGCTGTGAACCGTACGAGCCCTGACCCGGGTTATAAGAACCCCTAATATCTGACCACCCTCAGATGTCGGCATAGATGCATGAATGGTTCCCCGATGATTAAAGGAACCACTCCCTCTTTGTGATCCCCTACCTCCAGATGAGGCACCATGAAACTGACCTGATGTACGGGCCCTTTTAGGGTCCCCAAACTCTTCTCTCTCCATCAATTCTGCCTCTTTGGCGGCGCTCACAATGGACTGGAAAAAAGCCCCCTCTCTAGACGCCCGAAACACAGTTGATCTGATAGAGAAAGTAAATCCCCTCACAAGTCTGCGGATCCTCTCTGTCTCATATGGAATAATGGCCAACACATGCCTAGACAACTAGCAAAAACGTGCCTCATACTTTGTAACCGATAAACCATCCTGTCTCAGATTCTCAAACCTCAAACAACTCTCCTCTGTCACGCTCCAAGGGATAAAACGATCATGGAATGCACTAGAAAACTGCTCTTAAGTCACTGGAGGAGATCCAACTGGCAAAACCCCCAAATAAGTCCTCCACCACTCTCTCGCTGGCCCACGAAGCTGGAGTGTAGCATATCGAACCCCATGTGACTAAGCTAATTCAACCACCTCTAGCAACTCTCGGCATGTAGTCAGAAACTCATAAGCGTCCTCGCTCTTCCCACCCTGAAACTGAGGTGGGTCCATCTTTCAATATCTCTCATACCTACGCTGCTCATCCACTGTCAGAACAACCACTGGTGCAACTTGACCCCCAACTGCTGGTGCAACATCATTCCGAACCGCAGGATCCACTGGTAGCTACCCCATCACATCCTGAATAACTGGAGCTTGTTGCTACTCTTGGGTCTGATCCCCCTCTTTAGTGTGAGATTCATGTGGTGTGGCGGTCGCACCACCACCCTGAGTAAAGCCCTCCAACATACTTAACACCCTCAATAATGTATCCCGAAGCAAAGGTGTGACTGCAGGATCTAGAGGAACCTAATCCTCTCTGTCATCAATCTGAGGCCCTGGAGAGACTTCTCTATCACGACCTCTCACTGGTGCTGCTCCACGGCTACTACCACTGGCTAGTGTCGTACCACGAGCACGACCTCTAGCTCGAGCTCTACCCCTACCCCTAGCTGGGGCCTCAACAACTGCCTTGCGAACTGCCTCCCCTCTACCACCAGTAACATTAGCTCTAGTCTTCGTCATCTGTCAAAAGAGTATACAACAACTCAGTACTAAAGAAGGTAACCACGCACGATGATAAAGAATGAACAAAAGGAAGTTTCCTAATAGTCTTTACCTCTCGGAGATAAGTACAGACGTCTCCGTACTGATCCTTGAGACTCTACGTACACTCTACTTGTATACACGTGAGACCTATGAACCTGGGATCTGATACCATTTTGTCACTACCCAAAAATTGGTGTGATGGCACTCGTCTTATCCCACCAAGACAAGTCAACCTAAAACTCAATATCTAACAAATTGCGGAAATAAACAATAATCCAACAATAGTTTCTACTATGAAAACAGGTCATCTTAATTCAATCCCCAAAACCATGTTATCACGTGCACAAGCCTCTAATGTAAATATTAGAATTGAAATGAAATACGAGTCTAAAATGAAGTTGTCTTTCAAGTAAAAACAAAGTCATAAACTGGAGTAGGAAAGTTCGCTGTTATGACAAGCAGCTACCTCACAATCCTCCACAAGATGCCTCGGAAACGAAGAGAATGGGATGTATCACGAAGATCCAGGCTCGTAACCTACAAAAATTTGTAGAAGCAATGGGTGAGTACCAAACCACGCGGTACCCAACAAGCAAACCTCTAAACACAAGTTAAGTGAACAAAATACGGGTACTCCTTACACCCTATATGAACCTCCACCCTACAGCATAACAATTCACAATTTACCAAGCACACAACTCAACACCCACACTCTATCATTTTATATATTCTTAATAACAACTCAATATTCAACAGTCACAAGTTTCACGGAAAAACACTCACAAGATCAGCAAAATACGTGTTCAAGTTGATCAATAATAAAAATGTGTAATGTCATGAGATGCAATGTCAAGTATAGTGATGCATGTCTTCCCTAATGATACACACCCGTTGTCTCTTAGTCTGGGACCCATGGGGGAAATATCTATCCATGCATCTGTCGCGGCACACGACACGACCCTCGATAATAGTAACCGTCGCAGCGCGCGATACGTCTCTCGAAATATAATATCCATTGCGGTGCGCGATACGACCCTCGAAATGGTATATCCTCTTATCACATAACTCTTATCACAACCATATCTCAGATACAATGCAAATGACATGCTCAAATGAAAAATGAGGATATAACCATTTTGATAACAAAACACAATTTACAACAAGTAATACAACACCAACAAATAAGCAACAAGTCTCCAAATCATTCTCAACACCACACAAGGAAATACACGAATTTCATACGCTTAACAAGGGTTTAGAAATCCACTTGCCTTAGCCAATTAAATTATCACTCCGGGACGTGAGCCTTCCCTTTCCGTTGAGCTTCTGAATTAATGGGATCTATTCAAGTATATATATTCACAATAAGGTTTCGAAACTAACAACATTCATATTATTATGTGTTTAACCTTGACCTTAAAATTCACCCAAATATATAATCAAATTCGTATATCTTGATGCCAACTAACATTTCAACTATCATATTTTCCAAGTTCCAAATCTAAGGTTAAGTCCCTCTTTTTTTTTTCAATACCAACTCTAATAATTCACATACGATATAATACACCAATAATTAATTTTTCTATCTTAGTATAATAAAACTTGAATTATAATATGATAACAATAGTAAGGATATTTCTATAAATTTACTTTCCAATACATACCCATCTAGTCAAAGACTTAATTAGTAGAGGTCACTATCCTTGTACATTCTCAACTTTATAAAATACAAATGTTTACATATATTTTCCTTTCCAATCACTTCCAACAACCCAATTTAATAATATCTTATTTTCGTAGTGGGAACAATAAAAAAAGAAAAATAAAATAAAATAAAAAGAAAAGAAAACATTGAAATCGTTGATTTTACGAAAACAAAAAGAAATAATTTGCAGACATAATAGTCTGCATCCAAATTTCCTAACATATATATATATATATATATATATATATATATATATATATATATAATAGTGAAAACAAGTAGCAATTCAAAAAATAATCCATTCACGAGGATAACATACTTGCACTCGTTCGATGACGTCGCCACAGATCAGTTTTCTTTTCACTTCTCTTTATTTTTTTTTTCTAAATTACTTATGTTATTAACAAGTAACACTCATTATTAACCTATATTAATATTTCAGTTTTGACCTATTATAATTAAAAATAACTAAATTAATCTCAAATTAATTAATTTAGTTAAATGACTATTCGAAATTATCAAAAATAACCTTTTCGGGTCCGGCTCATTACATAATATAGTTAAATGACTATTCAAAATTATCAAAAATAACTTTTTCGTGTCCGGGTCATCACATTATTAAAAGTAAATAAATAATTAAGAAATTAATATACCAATTAATAAGTTCATAATCACATTTTTACTATAAAAGCCAGTTGTACGTGATCTCCTTTACAATGTACACTAGTAACTTTATCCTAAAATATATTTAATAATAATTACCAAAATTCAAGTGTACATATCTATAAATTTTTCAAAAGTCATTCTTATCCTTAATTATATTTGTAATTCTGAATCTGGTATGTCAATTAATAAGTCCACAAACATATTTTCCTATAAAAGCTGAATGCAATTTCTTTCATAACCACCATCAAGAAAAATATAATATTTTTACAAAGTATATTCCACCTCAAGCAAGGTTTCTATTTATTAACTTTATATTTACAAATATTTTTAATGTTTGACTTAATGCATGAGTGGTTTCCTGATATTATTAGCCATTGTAAGTTAATTATTATATTTATTTTATTTTATGTGTAGCTAAAATGAACACTTTCATCAACAATAACAAGTTCAACAAGAAGAAAGTGGTGTTCATAATGGGAGCAACGGGAAAGGGGAAATATCGTCTCTCTGTTGACCTTGTCACCCATTTTCGAGGAGAAATAATCAACTCCGACAAAATGCAAGTATATAAGGGACTTGAAATTGTTACAAACAAGAGCACGCACACTGAAAAACAAGGTGTACGACACTATTTGTTAGGTATATATATATTTAATTCCAACTATAACTATATCAAATGACTACCTAGATAATTTAATAGTAGTAATTGTAGATTCCAGTGGAAAATATAATCTACTATTGAAACATTATTTATTCCAATACTGAGAAAGTTAATTTGATCACATTTTCTTAGGTGAAATTGAGCCACATTCTGACTTCACAGCTGATGATTTTTGCTTGAAAGCTATTGTCTACATAGAAAAAAATTGGAATGCTCAATGTGTTCCAATTATTGTTGGAGGATCAAATTCGTATATTGAAAAACTCGTGAAAGATCCTGTGTTCATGTTCAAATATAAGTATGATACAGGCTTTATTTGGATTGATGTAGAGCAATCAGTATTGAATCGTGGAGTTGACATGAGGGTTGATGAAATGGTCAAGGCATGTATTTTTTGTACATCAATCAAGATACAATCATGCATATAGATAAAAACTTTTCTAATATAATTTTCTTAATAATATTTTTGGTTATCAAATTTATGTTTCACTAAATAAAACTTTCTTAAATTTATGTTGCATTTAGGGCTAGTGGATGAGGTACGACATATTTCATTCCAGATGCAGACTACAACAAAGGAATTCGATTGTCCATTGGTGTCTTCGAAATATACAAATATTTAAGGGAAGAAATAACTATAAATGAAGATGATGAATCAAAGAAGATGATGCTTCAAACGTCAATTGCGAGTATCAAGCATAATACTCGATTATTAATTTGTCACCAACTTGACAAGATTCAACGGTTAATATATGAGAAAATATGATTGGTGCACCATATTATTGCTACTGACATTTTTAAAGGAGATAGAAAAGAAGACGTTGACGAAGTGCGGAGGAATACCATTTTGCAACCATGCCTGGATATTGTGAAAAGATTTCTCAAAAATAATGTTGAGTGTACATAAACCATCATTGTATCTATCTTCAGTTATTTTTTCTCTTGGGCACTTTAATGTTGGACCTATTTTGTACGGCATTAAGGATATATATATGATATGACAATATATATATATATATATATATATATATATATATATATATATATATATATATATATATATATATATATATATATATATATATATTATTTGTGTCTCTAAAAACATGTTTATTTACTGGGAAAATATTTATTTTAAGTTATCCAAGCCCAAGCCTCAAGTCCAAGTCAAGTCTTCTATATTTAATATATATATATATATATATATATATATATATATATATATATATATATATATATATATATATATATATATATATATATATATATATATTATTTGTGTCTCTAAAAACATGTTTATTTACTGGGAAAATATTTATTTTAAGTTATCCAAGCCCAATCCTCAATTCCAAGTCAAGTCTTCTATATTTAATATATATTAACATAAATACGTTCTTACACAATTACATAACATCATTCATAATGTCAAAAAAATAAATGACCACAAATGTTCGAGAAGATACCCTTAAACTTTTGAAAGAATAGATTTCTTGAATTAAAATTTTAAAAATTGTTACATAGACAAAGAAGAGAAAATAGTGAACTTGCAATCTATCGGTAATGATGATTTAAGAAAATATATTCTACCTAATTCAATCAAGATGATGGAAGCTTGATTCAATGTACTCTTATTTTATTATTACATGTTACACAAGATAAATACTCGTAATTGAAAGAGTAATCGATAATTGTTCCCTTACCTTTAATGGAATTAGACTTAACACTTATGACGTGTTGTTAAATAGTATAAGAATTGACGCATTATCTGTCACGACCCAAAAATAGACATGATGACACTCGTCTTATCCCACAAAGAAAAGTCAGCCAAAAACCCAATTGTAACAATAAAGTGCGGAAAGTTTATAATCAACTCAAAATAACCCCAAAATTTGGTTGTCACGTGTACAAGCCTCTAAAGTATTACAATTGATTCAAAAGAAAAACTCAAGTCTTCAATGAACTTGTTTCTAGAATAGAACAAGATAATAATTAAGGAGAAAGAAAGTCTGCTGAGACGACAAACAGCTGCCTCACAAATCTCCAAGAAGCCTTTGAAAAGAAGAGAATGACAAGTACCATAAAAATTCAGGCTCATAACCTACAAAAATTTGTAGAAGCAAGGGGTGAGTACCAAACCACACGGTATCCAGCAAGTAAATCCGTAAACACAAGCTAAGGGGATGAAATACGGGTACTCCTACCACCCCAACCGAACTTCCACAACTACAACCTGCATAAAAATCAGCCCAACCTAACAGCTCACAGTTTACATAGCACGTTACTCAACAACAACACTTATACAAATTACATATTCTACACAAAAATATTTTCTCAAATTGCATATCCTCAACAACACTTCAACAAATTATATATCCTCAATAACAAGCTTAGTGTTCATCAATCACAAGTTCCGCAGCAAGGCAACCACAAGATCAATAAAACACAATATCAAGTTCACTAATGATAAGTATGTGTAATGCAGTGGAATGCAATGTCAAGTGTAATAATGTATGTCTGACCTAGTGATACACACTCGTTGTCTCTCAGTCTGGGACCCATGGGGGACATATCTGTCCATGCATCTGTAGCGGCGCACGACACGACTCTCGATAATAATAACCATTGCAGCACGCGATACGTCCCTCAAAATATAGTATCCATTTCGGCGCGCAATACGTCCCTCGAAATGATACATCCTCTTTAAGTTCTCATTCTTTCTCAATGCACATAACACTTGTCACAACCATTTCTCAGAATAATGCAAATGACATGTTCACACAAATAAAGAGGAGATGACCATTTTCATAACATTGCACAATTCACAGCAACGCAAACATGATCTTACATCAACAATGATTCAACAAGCCTTCAAACCTTTCTCAACACATCACACATAAATAATTAATTACATAGCCTTTTGTTACCCTTTTTTTCATCATTAGAATTAATCAATGTGGTCAAGTCAAACCATCACCAATCTCGTTACATCAAAATCATGGGTGTGGGCGAGTTGTACCTGGAGGAAGAAGAAATTAAACGTCGTCTGATCATTATCGCAACCCTATTCCCTTTCTTGTTATAAATTAATAAAATAATCTTAATAATCTTATTTTACTTATTCTAATATATGGGTCAAGTGGTATAGGTTTTTAACAAATTATGATTTTAGCCCATTAACTACCAATTAAAATTAATTATTTAAATCATCCGTCAAATAAAATTATCGTAGCTATCGAATAGTTCAAAATTTTCAAATCAACTTCACCGACTAGTCAAAAATTACTCGGGCAACTATCAAAAGGGGAAAAATAGTAATTTTATAAAAGTTTCCAAAAAATGACATTGTGGGTCATTACATTATCCATCACTAAAAATCATGTTCGTCCTCGAACATAAGGAAGAAGAAGAAGGAAGAATAACCATCATTACAAAAAGCTTAAGTTATAAGCTACTAGTCGGTGTTCATCTCTCCAAGTGAGCTCCTCCTTAAGATCATTCTATCAAGATAAACTACTAAGAACTGAACTTTCAAGTCAAAACTTGGAAGATCTACAACTCAAGAGTGATTATCAAGACACAGACTAACCGATGAGCTCAATCTACACTGAAACTCATTGGCCTTAACACAATAATCATGAAGAATCTTTTCTCACATAATCAAATTTATATTATAAAAATTGATCTTTAGACGTCGTGTGCTCATAAAGGGAGAATTAAACTTATCTAACCAAAAAAAGTTTAAGACCAAGTAAACACCGAACAAGCGATACACTTCAAAATGTACAACCACTAACAACACTTTTAGACAATTTAAATTTTCATAACTCTTATATATGTTCTCATAAGCAAGGTTGTATGTGTAGAATAACTAGTATACTTCAACTATCCCAAACAATATCAAGTCTTAGCTAACTGAAATGCACAGGTCTAAACAAGGATGTCATCTTACAAGGAGGACACTCCTTGGATCGGTACACCCGATCCACCCCTAGGAATTCACCCATAGATATGAAAATATGTGTGGGTATAGAGCGAATCACATTCCAAATCATATCCAAAACGAAGTACATGGTCATATAAAAGTATACAGAACCAAAGTCGAATAACACTAGATTCTTCTCACATAGTGCCCATATCAAACATTTTCATTCATATGAATCTCTTTAATATTCTAGTTATCGACAATCACCAATCTAGTCCCGATTATAATTGCTCACAAATTTGTTTTATTGAACCACATATGTTCTTCACAACACTTCACTAGGGTCAACACTCTTAAAACTAACAGAACCTCATAGTCACTCCAGCCATTTACCTTACTCTCAACCCACCATTATTATTAAAGTCTTCTTAGCATACACATTATCGCCTTTAAATTTTTTTGAACAATGACTCCCTTTCTTTCCATTTAAGCATTTCATGACAAATACATGTCATACCCAAGACTGATAGCACCAATTCTAAATCTAGAATTACTTTACCATCGACATACAACAATTGAATCTCACTCAATGTCAATTCCACGTAAAAAAAAAATTAGATATCAAATTTTAACTAATAGTCAAAACCATCATGTACCTCATGTCAAAACTAGAGAAATTCTTAGTCACTCAATAATTATGTATACTAGAAGCTCATAACCTCTAATCTCCATCAAATGCCTATGTAATACATCATAACAGTCTATATCATCCATAAAAGAAATAGTAGTTTCAATCCCTTCAAAATTCACAATAATCATATGTATAAATGTAGGTCCATATTGTCTCGTATCCATAAGTCACCTATCATAATCTGAACCATTTAGCTTCACATAACAACACATAATCTTACACACCTCACTGTTTTCACCCCAATCAAAACTCAATCTTCATAAAAATTTCTTATAAATCTCTAGTAAGTCTATATTGAGCCAATTCACAACAATAGCCATATTAGAACTTATGTATGAAAACTCATACATCCTTCAACTTCGAACCAAGAGCCTATATGAAAGTTTTATTCCTTTACATCTCTTAAATTCTTTCCATGACGCAAATTTTAAATACCTTAAACTCTTCAATACACCAGATTTTTATTTCTTTCACTGACTTACTTATCAATCTTATCATTTGACCCATAACCCATGATATTTTTACCTTATTCTTTAAATCAATAAAAAAAAATACGTGAAACCCCATTTAGGTATAATAATCAAAAGTAACCAAATTTACTACTCAAATTATTTTTAAGTCCTTCCAAATAATTCACACTCAATGTGATCGATCATTTCTTACCTTATCAATCCATACCTTGACAAAACACACTACTACAAACCTTCACCATGAAAAACTTAAATTTTTGAATTTAACTGTGTAACACAATCCCTTTATCTATCAACATTAGCTCATACCTTGAAGATTTTTATGAACTCACGTATCTTAGGTTATCATTAATCGCGTATCCATCGACCTTATCATATCTTTCACTAAAATTCAATTGTACTTATTACCAAACTCAAAATCACACACGCACAAGAAAAACTTATCATCACACTCAAGCTGAACGTATGTAAACTTCTTTCTCAAATTTTATCCAATAGCTTTTAACCAATATGATGAACCTGTGACACTGTTATCATAAGTAGAGCAAAACAAATGAAATCACGTGTCTCTGAACCCAATTCTCAATCATTTTTAAGATACCTCTTTAGCCCTTGCAATAAGAGAAAATATACTTGCTCTTACCTCTTTCCGAAGATTAAACTACATCCCGCTAATTCATGCGATTATGGCTCTAGCTCCTTTCAATTCTATTTGAGTGACATCTTAACTCCTCAAAAAAAAAATACCATACAACCATGCTACTCACAAAATAGTAGTAAACCATAACTCTGACGCTCTAAAGTCACCATTATCCTACAAAAGTCTTTTGACCAACAAAACTTATCATATAGTTGCATCCTAATCACAATCCATCACAAACTATCACTATGCCCAGTCAGCCCTTGTCATCACCACAAAGTCAACCTTGTCATCGAGATGAAATCTCAAACCTAACTATACCAATCATATTCGACTGACTAACTTAAATTTTGTACGCATTTTCTTACTAAAATTTTCAATTGCCTTCACCCAACTATACTCGTTGGACTTCCTTTACATATAAGTTTAATCCACTCAATTGGAGCTTATAATAAAATCACCACTGCTCATTTAGAATTCTAAGGATACACTTTATAACCTACACATATTAATATCATACCAAAGATCCACCACTAAGATTTTCCTTATAAATAATGTTTAACTCATTCTTCTGTAGTAACAAGCTAGTTGGTCTCTCGATCAAATTTGAAGGTAACATCAAATCTTATTATATGAGCATGTGATACAATTGATAACTCCTTAAGTAGTTTGTATTAAAACTAGACAATCAACATATTCGTTTTCATATACCACTAGTACAACATCGTGAAAGTTCGTTAGATCCATCACTAGAACATATCATACCTATCAAGAAGATCGTACTCAAATAACTCACACATTTCTGCCATTAAGCAACTACAATACACTACCAAATTGGTTCGGTCTCTCATCCTAAGCGATACTATTACTTCATAGACCACGTCGATAACCTGAGTAACACACTCAATAACTCTAAACAAGTAAGAATCGGTACCATTATAGTAGTGGTATCATGATCTTCTTTGATATACTCTCAATATATAACCGTAGTAGATATTTTGACCTCAATTGGCGCAACTTCATTCTCCTCATTCTTTAAGAAACCCATTCTTGTTATAATAACTTTACTAATTGTTTTTTTCATAGTTATAATATTTATTATCTAGCTATCCTTTTAATTATTCAACTTCTAATTGTGAAACGACTCTCGATATTGCCTATACCACACAAGTAGTATTCCCTTTATTTGGGTAACTAACCAAACGTATATACATTCATAAAATCCCTTAAACTATAGTTCAACCTCATCATTCGAATATCTTAACATGCATGATTGAGTCATCACCTTACTCAATCCTTCTAAATTGATGAACATTCTTAACCTAATCTCACATCACTTCTATAAGTTTATCACTTTCACCTTAGTATTAGGTCTAACCTTAAAGTTATACACGACACACCAACTGCTCACATGAAGAACTACGCACGAGTCATCATATAAGTGAGAGTGAATGGAATAAAGCGATAAGAATTAAGATCTGATCACGTACTCACGATAAAGATCCTAGAAATGAAGATTTTTCCTAAAAGTCACTATAGCATCTCGGGGATAAGTACAGACGTCTCTGTACCGATCCTCGAGACTCTATTTAGAGTCTTATTGTACACACGTGAGACCTATGAACCTAGGGCTCTGATACCATTTTGTCACGATCCAAAATTAGACGTGATGGCACTCGTCTTATCCCACCAAGACAAGTCAGCCTAAAATTCAATTGTTACAATAAAGTGCGGAAATTTTTACTTTATCATGACCCAAAAATGGATGTGATGGAACTCGTCTTATTTCACCAAGACAAGTCGGCCTAAAACTCAACTATTACAATAAAATGCGGAAAAATTTATTATCAACTTAAATTATATCCCCAAAATCTGGTTGTCACGTGTACAAGACTCTTAAGTATTACAATTGATGTCAAATGAACTTGTTTCTAGAATAGAACAAGATCATAATTAAGGAGAAAGAAAGTCTGTTGAGACGACAAACAGCTACTTCACAAATCACCAAGAAGCCTCGGAAAAGAAGAGAATGATAAGTACCTTAACGATCCAGGCTCATAACCTAAAAAAAATTGTAGAAGCAAGATGTGAGTACCAAACCACACGGTACTCAGCAAGTAAATCCCTAAACACAAGCTAAGGGGATGAAATACAGGTACCCCTACCACCCCCAACCGAACCTCCACAACTACAACCTGCATAAAAATCAGCCCAACCTAACAGCTCAGAGTTTACATAGCACGTAACTAAACAACAACACTTACACAAATTAAATATCTTCCACAACAACACTTAAAAAAATTACATATCCTCAACAACAACACTTTAACAAATTGCATATCCTCAACAACAACACTTCAACAAATTAAATATCCAATAACAACACTTCAACAAATTACATATCCTCAACAACAACACTTCAACAAATTATATATCCTCAATAACAAGCTCAGTATTCAACGATCACAAGTTCCGCAAAAAGGCAATCACAAGATCAGCAAAACACAATATCAAGTTCACTAATGATAATTATGTGCAATGCAATGGAATGCAATGTCAAGTATAATGATGCATGTCTGACCTAGTGATACACACCCGCTGTATCTCAGTCCAGGACCCATGGGGGACATATCTGTCCATGCATCTATCGCGGCGCACGATACGACCCTCGATAACAGTAACTGTCGCTGTGCGCGATACATCCCTCGAAATATAATATCCATCGCGGCGCGCGATACGTCCCTCGAAATGGTACATCCTCTTTAATTTCTCATTCTTTCTCTATGCGCATAACACTTGTCACAACCATATCTTAAAAAAATGCAAATGACATATTCACACAAATAAAGAGGATATGACCATTTTCATAACACTGCACAATTCACAACAACATCAACAATGACTCAACAAGCCTTTCAAATCATTCTTCATTATCAACACATCACACAAAAGCAATTATTCACGTTGCCTTTTATTACCCTTTGTTTCATTATTAGTATTAATCAATGTGGACAAGTCAATCCATCACCATGTCCCATTACTCCCAAACATATACCACAAGGAAATACACGCATTTCATACACTTAGCAAGGGTTTAGAAATCCACTTGCCTCAATTTATCGAACAATCACTTCGGCACTTTAGCCTTCCTCCTTCGTTGTACTTTTGAATCAATACAATCTATTCAAATCAATAACCACAATAAGACTTCAAATTTTACAACACTTATATTACTATCTATTTAACTTTGACCCAACAATTTATCCAAATTTATAATATAGTTTCTAAATCTTGATTCTAACCAATAAGTCAAATCTCATATTTCTTATATTTTAAGTCAAGTGTTAAGTCGTAATTTCTCCAAACACTACAACCCTAATAGTTTCCATATAATATAATTGTCCAATTATTATTCCAAATGGTTATTCACGGCATATCAATATTCCATTGAAAATCTTGGCATATTGCCAAAGGGAACACCATCAATAATTTCTAAAAAAACCAATGACATATCTATAACTAGTTATGACATTATCACTTTGACAAATTACATGATAATTATAAGAAAGATTTAAAGAAAATTAAACCCCAATAAATTTTCAGAATTTATATGTCACACATTAAATTCCTATATATTTAGTACCCACCCATTATCATTAATTTTCAAAACAAACTCACAAACCCTTTTTTTCTTTACAAACCTACAGTAATCCACTTCAATTTCCTAACTAACTCTTTATGAATTAAAAGTATAAATCAACATAAAACTTATTTATATATGTGTATTGTTTCATCCACCAACAATAATAATTTATTTATACCCTCTAGTCCATAAATATATGTAAATAACATATGCATACATGTACACGAAATCAAAAATTAGTTTCACATATAAGTGTATATTATACACGTTTTAATCTAAAAATCTACTCCTAATTACATAAAAACTTAATAGAAAGGATGAAAATAATTACCTTGACGCCTTGAGATGAAAATATTGATTTTTCTCCTCCTTTTGCCTTTTCTTTTCTCCCTTTCTTTTATTTTCTTCTCTGCGTATTTTTTTTTTTGTCAAATCTTTCTTCTTCTATTTTTTTTTCAATCTCATATAAGCCGTTGTAGGCTTTTAAAAGTTTAGGGCACTTTGCCCCTTTTCTTTTTATTTTATTTTAATTATTTATTTAATTGATTTCCTTTTCTATTAGTTTTCTTTTTATTATTATTATTAGCAACAAAATAATCTTTTGTTAAATCTAAAATCATGTCACTCATTCTTATAAGTCATATAAATTATTTATAAAATCTACTAAAAAGGTTAATATAAAAATAATGGTTGAAATTCCTAAAACGACTAAGAGGGTCGTTACATTATCCACCACTAAAAATCATGTTCGTTCTTGAACATAAAATAGGAGAAGGAAGAATTATGGACGTTATCAAAAATCTAATGTATGATCTTTCAGAGTCGTTGTTCATCTCTCCATGAAAGCTTATCTTTAACACCATTCTATCAAGACCAACTACCAAGAAATGAACTATAGAGAATTTGACAGATCTACATATCAGAAGTGATTGTCAAGCCACATACTAACCCATGAAACAATCATGACAAATCTTTTCTCAAATAGTAAAGATAACATTCTATTGATATTACCTACAATCAGAAGTGAACCTGAATCAATCATCACACACTCATAGTGCACAAACCATCACACATCTTATCACGATTCCCCTTTCACATAACAATCTTTTCACAAGCTTAAGTTATAAAAATCTGACCTTTAGACATCGGGTATCCATCAAGGGAGAATCAAAACATATCTAATTCAAATAAGAACAGGATCAAGTAAGCACCCAACAAGTGGTACACTCTAGGATGCAAAACCATTAACAACACTATCAGATAACTGTAACTCTTCACGAAAGCTCTTCTATAAGTTCTCATACGCAATGGCGTGCATGTAGAAACAATATTATACTTCTACTTTCCCAAACAACACCAAATATGCCATAACTGAAATGACCAAGTCTGCCCAAGGATGCCACTCTACCATGAGAACAATCACAAGATCGGTACACCCGATCCACCACTAGAAATTCATCCGTAAATATAAAAACACGTATGTGTATAGGTAGCGAATCACACTCTAAACCATATCCAAAACGAAGTAGATGGTCATGTAAGAATTTACAGAACCAGAGTCGAATAAGACTAGATACTTCTTTCATAGTGCCCATATCAAACATTTGCATTTATTTGACTCTATCTCTTTAATTTTCTAGTTACCCACAATCACCAATTTAGTCTAGATTATAATTTCTCACATACTTGTTTTATCGAACCACAAATGCTCTTTACAATACTTCACTAAGGTCAACACTTTTAATTCTAAAAGAACTTCATAGTCACACCAGCCATTTACCTTATTCTCAAACCATCACTAGTCTTAAAGTCTTCTTAACAAACACATTATCGCCTCCAAAATTTTCAAATTGTGGCTCCCTCTCTATCCATTTAAGCATCTCATGACATATACATGTCACACCCAATACCTATAGCACCAATTCTAACTTTAAAAGTACTTTACCATTGAGATACAACAATTAAATCACACCCGAAGTTAAATCCACACAACTTCCACATACCATGCTTTAACTATCATTCCAAACCATCACATACCTCATGCCAATACTTAGAGAAATATTTGGTCTCCCCAATTATTCTATATACTATGAGCACATAATCTCTATTTACCATCACGCATCTAAGTAATGCATCACAACAGTCTGTATCTCCCCATCAACAAAGTAGTTTTAATCCCCTCGAAATCCTCATTAATCATGTCAAAATGTAGGTCAACATCATTGAACATCAATAAGTTGCCTATCATAATTTGAACAATCTAGCTAGACATAATCACATAGAATCTTCCAAACATAATTACTTGTCACTCAAACAAAAAACTAAATATTTAGAAAAGTCGATGATAAATTCCTGGTAAGTCTGTACCGAACTAGTTCACATCTTACAGTCATATCTAAGATTGTAGGCAAAAATCAATGAGTCGTTCAACCACAAACCAAGGCTTATATGGAAGAACTTATTCCTTCACTTTTCTTAAATTCTTCCCATGACAAAAAATTCTAAATATGTTGAACCCTTCAATATACTAGACTCTTGTTCCCGTTGTTGACTCGCTTACCAATCTTATCCTTTGACCAACAACCCATGTCCTTTTTACCTTATCCTCTAAATCAAAATATTACGTGAAATTCCCCACTTAGGTATAACAATTAAAATAACCAAATTTACTACTCAAATAATGCATAAGTCCTTCCAAATGCTTCATACTCAATGTGATCGATCATTTCTTAGCTTACCAATCCATACCTTGACAAACACACTACAACAAACATAAACTCATAATGAAAAACTTGAAGTTATTTCAACCGTGTAACACAATTCCATTATCTATCAACATTAGTTCATACATTGAAGATCTTTATGAATTCACATATCTTTCTTATCATTGATCGCCTCTCCATCGGCTTTATCATATCTTTCGCTAAAAACCCTACCATATTCATGATCAAACTCAAAAACACAAAAGAACTAATCATCACACTCGAGATGAACGTCCGTATACTCCTTTATCAAGTTTTATCCAATAGCTTTTAATCAATCTGATGATCCTGTGACACTACATATTATCATAATCAAAGAAAAAGGGGTAAAATCACGTATCTCTAAATACAATTCTCAACCTTTCTGAAGATACCTTTTTAGCCTTGCAATCAAAGAAAATATTCTTACTCTCACCTCTTTCCGAAGGCAACAATATATCCCGCTAATTTATTTATTTATTTATTATTATGACTCTAACTCCTTTAAATTCTATTTGAGCAGTGCTCAACACCTCCTATAACTTTCCTTGCAATCAAGCTACTCATCAAATAGTATCAAACCTCATCCTTAAATACTCACAAGTCATCATTACAATACAAAATTCGTTTAACAAACAAGCCTTATTACATACTTTCATCTCCGTCACAATCTATCACGAACTCTTATTACCATTATGCTTATCTAGCTCTTGTCATCACCACAAAGTACATCTTTTCATAAATATGACACCTTAAATCAAGTTATACCAACCAATATCAAAGGACTAACTCAATTTTATATGCCTTTTCTTGCTAAAATCTTCAACTATGTTCACACAAGTATACTCTTTAAGACTTTCTTTACCCATAAGTTTGTCATTCTGGTATCTATACATTCCATTGGACCTTAAGATGGAATCACCAATCCTTTATTTAGAACCCTCGGAATACGCTTCTCTATTTAAACACATCAATATCGTACCAAAGATCCACCACTAAAGACTTCCTTATAAATAATGTTTAACACATTCATCCGTACTAAAAAGCTAGTTGGTTTTTCAAATATGAATTCAACACCAACTTTCATTATATGAGCATGTAATACAATAGATAACTCCTTAAGTAGTTATTATTTGCACTTAACAATCAACATATCCGTTTTCATATACCACTAGTACCACAACGTGAAAGTCCGTTACATCCATCACTAGAACACATCATACCTACCGAGAAGATCATATCCAAATTTGAATAACTGTAAAATATCACCAAATTAGTTCTGTATCTAGCCCAAGCTATATGTATCCAATCGTAGGTCAGGTCAATATAAAAAATAACACACTTCATAACTCTAACGAAGTAGGAATAGGTACCATTATAGTAGTCATATTATGACCCTTTTTTATATACACTCAATCTACGAAAGATTTCAACTTCGATTGGCGCAATATAGTTCGCTAAGGAACCCATATATGTTATGAAAACTATACCAACTTGAATTTCCAAGTTAGATTGTTCATTATCTAGCCAACCCTTTAATCATTTCAATTTTAATAATAGTCAAATCATTCAATGTATCGTATATAACACCTAAGTACTATTCATTTTACTAGGGTAACTAACCTTACACAATCCCTTCAAACTTTTAAACATTCTAAATCTAACTATGCATCCTTCCCGTAAGTAATTACTTCCACCTTAATACAAGAGCAAACATTTAAATCATACACTACATCAACTACTGATATGAGAAACCACATATGAGCCATCACTATAAGTGAGAGTACAAATCAAGACGGACAAATAATGCACGATAGGGATTCAAGAAGTGAAGATTTTTCCAAAAAGTCACTATAGCCTCTCGAAGATAAGTACAGACGTCTCTGTACAAATCTTCAAGACTTTACTTAGACTCCGCTTGTACGCACGTGAGACCTATGAACCTGGGGCTCTGATACCATTTGATGAGTAACTTGATTGCAAGAAAAGTTATAGGAGGTGTTGAGTACTGCTCGAATAGAATTTAAAGGAGTTAGAGTCATAATGAAAAATAAATAAATAATAAATTAGTGGGATATATTGTAGCCTTCGGAAAGAGATGAGAGTAAGGACATTTTCTTTGATTGTTGTAATGATTTTTTTGGTCGTTTTGAGTGCTAAAGCCATGTGTTTCATAAAATATTTTTTTAATAGATTCTAATTGGGTATTTTGGACTATTCGTAATTACAATTATAAAATTAGTGGAGTAGTTTTTATAATTAAGTCAGTTGGTGGTTAAAGAAGATAACTTTATAATTAATAGTGGGTCACTTTTATCACTTTTATAATTAGATAAGTATAATAATTAGGGTAATAAATAATTTGTAAAGTAAAGAAAAGAGGGGAAGCGGAGAAAAGCGGGTTGAACGAAGAAAAAATCACGGCAGACTTCAGGTAAATCTTTCTCAATTTCTTTAAGTAACATTAATTAGGCATAGAAACTTGAATTGTGATTTGTTATTTTGATGAGGTAACGTAATTAGATTAGTGGAAAAGAGTAGTTTTTGTAAGTGAATTTGATTCACTGATCGGTTGAATTTTGGAATGAGAAGTGAGAAAAATAATGTTTTGGTCATAATGGGTAATGGTTGACTAAGGGAGATAAAGACCAATGCCAATCTTAAATCCCTGTACGTTGAAATTAGGAACTTTACCAATCTTGGAACCATTATTCAATGTACAGCAATGTCACGGTTAACTGTAACATAGCTTCAATTGTTCCTTAATTATATGAATCATATTATGAACTAAGTTTTGATATGTTGAGATAGGTAATTAAATATTAAGTGCATTATATAAGATGAATATTATTGGATTAAGTTGTTTGGAGGAATATAGACTTAACCTTACGCTTGAAGTCAAGAAATATAGGATTTGACCTATTGATTGTGATTGAGATCAAGGTTGAAACTTGATACACAATTGAGTGTGTCTACCTACAAATATTGTATACTTGTTAGATTGGAAACATTGCGAGGCATGAAGAAACGAAAAACATTGGGAATTGACTTGTTTGACTCCGGTTCTTCAGTGGAAGTAAGTTATGATTTATGCTATTTGATAGTAAACTCTTAATAGTGATTGATATGCATTGAATGATATTGTGAAGTTTCCTATGTACTTGATTGTGTGGTTGTGTGGCTTAGTTGTGTGTTTTGATATTGGTCTGAAATCCTAAGACCATGGAATTTATATTCTTGAACCCTCTTTATCGAAGTGACACCTTGAATAAAGAAGGCTTGATGAAATATTATCAATGAATTGAAAGTGAAGGCTTGATGAAATATTATCAATGAATTGAAAGTGGTGATAATAAATGATAAAGTAACGGTATAATTTGATCGGAGTGTCACGTTCCGACACAGTATAATTGGATCGGAGTGTCACATTCCGACACGATATAATTGGATCGGAGTGTCACGTTCTGACACAGTATTCTTGCATCGGAGTGTCACGTTCCGACACGGTATAATTGGATCGGAGTGTCACGTTCTGACACAGTATTCTTGGATCGGAGTGTCACGTTTCGACATGGTAACATTAAAGGAAAAAGATATTGAATTAACTTAATGTGCCCATTTCCCCAATGAACGTGGTGTGGAGGCATGAGTCCTCGTGTGTGCTTGATATTGTGATTGATTACGTCCTTGCTTCAGTTGTCACTTGTTCATGTTGGTTGTTGCTTATTACCTATTAAGTGCTATAGTTGATTTTATACTATTATTCTATGTATATTAGTTTCTATTTTGGGTTGGCCGATTATACTTACTCAGTACATGTTGCTCCGTACTGAGCCCTACTTGTGTTTTTCTTTGTTTTCCTTTTATGGAGTGCATCGAGTGTACCAATGACTTCGAATTGCCCTCAACTCTAGCCAATCTCCAGCATATCAGGTTTCAGGGTGAGGTATTTATTCAAACTCGTGTTGGATTCTCTCGGTCATGACATGATGTCCTATGTTTTTGGACACATACCATAGTATTCTTTTATTTTGGTGTATTTGATATTCTTAGACTTAGTATTTGAAGATTAGATGTCCTTGATGTGATGACTTTCAGGTTTTGGGAAAAGATATTTAGTAAGATTTTGAGCTTCCGTATTATGCTTGTAGGTTGTAGGTTTGGTTAAATTTGTTGGTTCTCCCACCTAGGAGGTTACGTGTGGGTGCCACTCACGACTCGTTTTGGGTCGTGAAAATTTCAAGACTAAACAGGTATCTTCAGAGGGGTTGAGAATTGGATTTAGAGATACGTGATTTTACCCCTTTTTCTTTGATTATGGTAATATATATTGTCACAGGATCATCATATTGATTAAACGCTATTGGATAAAACTTGATAAAGAATTATATGGACGTTCATCTCGAGTGTGATGATTATTTCTTTTGTGGTTTTGAGTTTGATAATGAATATGGTAGGTTTTTAGCAAAAGATATGATAAGGTCGATGGAGAGGCGATAAATGATAAGCTAAGATATGTGAATTCATAAAGATCTTCAATGTATGAACTAATGTTGATAGATAATGGAATTGTGTTACACGGTTGGAATAACTTCAAGTTTTTCATTGTGAGTTTATGTTTGTTGTAGTGTGTTTGTCAAGGTATGGATTGGTAAGCTAAAAAGTGATCGATCACATTGAGTATGAAGCATTTGGAAGGACTTATGCATTATTTAAGTAGTAAATTTGATTACTTTTAATTGTTATACATTGGGAATGGACTTGTTTGACTCCGGTTCTTCGGTGGAGGTAGGTTATGGATTATGCTATTTGATAGTAAACACTTAATAGTGATTGATATGCATTGAATGATATTGTGAAGTTTCCTATGTACTTGATTGTGTGGTTGTGTGGCTTAGTTGTGTGTTTTGATATTGGTCTGAAATCCTAAGACCATGGAATTTATATTCTTGAACCCTCTTTATCGAAGTGACACCTTGAATAAAGAAGGCTTGATGAAATATTATCAATGAATTGAAAGTGAAGGCTTGATGAAATATTATCAATGAATTGAAAGTGGTGATAATAAATGATAAAGTAACGGTATAATTTGATCGGAGTGTCACGTTCCGACATAGTATAATTGGATCGGAGTGTCACATTCCGACACGATATAATTGGATCGGAGTGTCACGTTCTGACACAGTATTCTTGCATCGGAGTGTCACGTTCCGACACGGTATAATTGGATCGGAGTGTCACGTTCTGACACAGTATTCTTGGATCGGAGTGTCACGTTTCGACATGGTAACATTAAAGGAAAAAGATATTGAATTAACTTAATGTGCCCATTTCCCCAATGAACGTGGTGTGGAGGCATGAGTCCTCGTGTGTGCTTGATATTGTGATTGATTACGTCCTTGCTTCAGTTGTCACTTGTTCATGTTGGTTGTTGCTTATTACCTATTAAGTGCTATAGTTGATTTTATACTATTATTCTTTGTATATTAGTTTCTATTTTGGGTTGGCCGATTATACTTACTCAGTACATGTTGCTCCGTACTGAGCCCTACTTGTGTTTTTCTTTGTTTTCCTTTTATGGAGTGCATCGAGTGTACCAATGACTTCGAATTGCCCTCAACTCTAGCCAATCTCCAGCATATCAGGTTTCAGGGTGAGGTATTTATTCAAACTCGTGTTGGATTCTCTCCCTCATGACATGATGTCCTATGTTTTTGGACACATACCATAGTATTCTTTTATTTTGGTGTATTTGATATTCTTAGACTTAGTATTTGAAGATTAGATGTCCTTGATGTGATGACTTTCAGGTTTTGGGAAAAGATATTTAGTAAGATTTTGAGCTTCCGCATTATGCTTGTAGGTTGTAGGTTTGGTTAAATTTGTTGGTTCTCCCACCTAGGAGGTTATGTGTGGGTGCCACTCATGACTCGTTTTGGGTCGTGAAAATTTCAAGACTAAACAGGTATCTTCAGAGGGGTTGAGAATTGGATTTAGAGATACGTGATTTTACCCCTTTTTCTTTGATTATGGTAATATATATTGTCACAGGATCATCATATTGATTAAACGCTATTGGATAAAACTTGATAAAGAATTATATGGACGTTCATCTCGAGTGTGATGATTATTTCTTTTGTGGTTTTGAGTTTGATAATGAATATGGTAGGTTTTTAGCAAAAGATATGATAAGGTCGATGGAGAGGCGATAAATGATAAGCTAAGATATGTGAATTCATAAAGATCTTCAATGTATGAACTAATGTTGATAGATAATGGAATTGTGTTACACGGTTGGAATAACTTCAAGTTTTTCATTGTGAGTTTATGTTTGTTGTAGTGTGTTTGTCAAGGTATGGATTGGTAAGCTAAAAAGTGATCGATCACATTGAGTATGAAGCATTTGGAAGGACTTATGCATTATTTAAGTAGTAAATTTGATTACTTTTAATTGTTATACATTGGGAATGGACTTGTTTGACTCCGGTTCTTCGGTGGAGGTAGGTTATGGATTATGCTATTTGATAGTAAACACTTAATAGTGATTGATATGCATTGAATGATATTGTGAAATTTCCTATGTACTTGATTGTGTGGTTGTGTGTTTTGATATTGGTCTGAAATCCTAAGACCATGGAATTTATATTCTTGAACCCTCTTTATCGAAGTGACACCTTGAATAAAGAAGGCTTGATGAAATATTATCAATGAATTGAAAGTGAAGGCTTGATGAAATATTATCAATGAATTGAAAGTGGTGATAATAAATGATAAAGTAACGGTATAATTTGATCGGAGTGTCACGTTCCGACACAGTATAATTGGATCAGAGTGTCACATTCCGACACGGTATAATTGGATTGGAGAGTCACGTTCCGACACGGTATTCTTGGATCGGAGTGTCACGTTCCGACACAGTATAATTGGATCGGAGTATCACGTTCCGACACGGTATTCTTGGATCGGAGTGTCATGTTCCGACATGGTAACATTAAAGGAAAAAGATATTGAATTAACTTAATGTACCCATTTCCCCAATGAATGTGGTGTGGAGGCATGAGTCCTCGTGTGTGCTTGATATTGTGAGTGATTACGTGCTTGCTTCAGTTAACACTTGTTCATGTTGGTTGTTGCTTATCACCTATTAAGTGTTATAGTTGATTTTATACTATTATTCTTTGTATATTAGTTTCTATTTTGGGTTGGCCGATTATACTTACTCAGTACATGTTGCCCCGTACTGAGCCCTACTTGTGTTTTTCTTTGTTTTCCTTTTATGGAGTGCAACGAGTGTACCAATGACTTCTAATGGCCCTCAAATCTAGCCAATCTCTAGCATATCATGTTCCAGGGTGAGCTATTTATTCAAGCTCGTATTGGATTCTCTCGGTCATGACATGATGTCCTATGTTTTCGGACACATACCATAGTATTCTTTTATTTTGGTGTATTTGATATTCTTAGAATTAGTATTTGAAGGTTAGATGTCCTTGATGTGATGACTTTCAGGTTTTGGGAAAAGATATTTAGTAAGATTATTAGCTTCCGCATTATGCTTGTAGGTTTTAAGTTGGGTTAAATTTGTTGGTTCTCCTACCTAGGAGGTTATGTGTGGGTGTCACTCACGACTCATTTTGGGTCGTGACAAACTTAGTATTAGAGCCTTAGGTTCAGTGATCTTATCACACAAGGACGAGTCTTGTAGAGTCTTGCGGAACGGTAGGGGAACGCCTTTACTTTTCTTCGAGAGGCTATAGGACTTTAGGAAAACTTCATTTCTTCTTTCTTTCATGCTACTACTTGAATCCAATTGGTATCTAGGTGATACAAATTGGTATCTGAACTTCTTCACTCTATTTCACATATGATTAGTACTAGAGTATTTGAAGTTGAAATAGCAACACAAAAAAATGTGTCCTTGGAAATAAGTATATTTTCTCGATTGACTACAGGGCCTGTAATGACTAGTGATCAACATGATTTTTTTTTCTTATTGAGTTCATAAAGTTAAAACCGTCATTCTTCACGGTATTGATCTGAATATGTTTATACTTTTATTGTTAATTGTTTTGAGATGCTTTATAAAATGGATATAGTGGAGAAACTTAATGTTGCGTTTGTGACATACTAATTTCTGGGAGACACAAAATGTGGTGATAGTCTCATGTTGAGTGTCACTTAAAGGAACTACCTATGACTTAAGGCAACATTTTTCTAGCATCTTCATGAAGAATTATATACTCTAGACTTTAAGGGATAGGAGGAGAGATGAGTTACGAAATAATAAAAGGTATGTGTTGCACTAATTGAGGTCAAAATATAAACTACGATCCATAGATTGAGTCTATATGAGAGAGGGTCATCAATGCTTACTTGGTTAGAGTTATGAAGTGTATTACTTTTATTATTGACTTGATTTAAGAAGTAAAGAAAATTGCTTGGACTCTAAGAGAACAAATTTGAGAATGTTGTGTGGTTATTTAATGGGTAGAAATGTGAGGGCTATTTGGTATGATCTTGTCGATAAGTATGATGAATTCTAGTGATGGATTTAATGACATTTCACGGTACGATATTAGTTTACAAGAAAATGAATATATCGATTGTCAAGTGTGAATACTAACTACTTAAACAGCTATTAATGGGATGATATGTTTAGATAATGAGATTCGGTATTGATTTCACATTTGAGAAACTAACTAATTTATTACTATGGGTGCTTGGATTGAGCATTATTTTTAAGGAAATTATTAGTGGTGGATCTTTAGTACAGTATTAATACATTTAGGTTGTGAAATATATCTTGAGGATTCTGAATGAGGACCGACGATTTTATTTTAAGCTTCAAAAGATAGATTGATATTAGGATGACAAACTTATAGGAAAAGAAAGTCCTATTGAATATACTTGGGTCAACTAAATTGAAGATTTTAGTAAAAAAATGCTTATAAAATTGAGTTAGTCCCTTAAATTTTATGGGTATACCAGAGCTTAAGGTGTCATGTCAAGGAAAAGGTTCACTTCTTGATGATGAAAAGGTCTAGCTAATCATGATGGTAAAAAGAGAAAGTGATATATGACCTATATGATTTATGTTTGTTGTACTAGTCTTAAAAATTCTCATTTCGAATCAGTTTTAGTGGCAAAAAAGTCTTGAAAGTGTTTCACCAGTTCTGATATCGAATTTAGTATTTGCTTAAGAGTTGGACACTAGGCCTAATCCTACTTGAAAAAAGATTGAAACTATTCTCTTTATTTGGTTTCCAATTCTATTAGGAAAAGGTTTGGAATTGTAATCCTGTTGGTGGTTGATTTTGACTTTGTAAGGAAAAGCACAACTGTATAAATACAGGATGGTCTTAAGAGAAAAATTGAACTACTCATTAGTATTCTCCTTGAAAGACTTAGGACATAAGAGAGGTTTTGAGAGAGCTTTGAACAAGAGAGAAGAGAGAAGAGAGAATGAAAAGATTTATTTTGTTGCATACCTTTTCTCCGACCAGCAACCTTAAGATCGTGTTTGCCAATTAACTAATCGTTGGATCGGGATAAAATTTGAACTACGTGTTTCTGACATCTTGGTAGTTGATTTGAAATGTGAAGATTTGATTTGGATGTCCGCAAGATTATTTTTTTTGGTTCCGAACAACAACTGCGCTTGGATGGTGCTTGCATTAAAATTGTAGAGGCATTGTATTTATAGTGTGTATTATGAGGTGTTTTTATATAATATTCAAGAAGAGGAATCTTAATTTAAGACAATAGAGGTGATTAGAGTTCGTAATTATGATAAGGGGTTGGTGATGGATTGTGATTGAGATAAAATTATATAATAAGAATTGTTGGTTAAACGAGTTTTATACTGTACTAACGAATTGCAAGCATCTAATGTTGTGGTTTTTCATTTGATGAATAATGTGGTTGTATGAAAAGTTTTAGAAGATGTGGGGACATCACTTCAATTGAATTAAAAGAGCTAGAGCCATAATTAAAATAAGATAAAAAATTTGTGGGATGTGTAGCCTTTGGAAATAGGTGAGAGCAGAGATATTTTGTCTGATTACAGGGATTAAAAATGTATCTTTGAAGGGATTGAGAATTGGGTTCAGGGACGCACGGTTTCATATATTTTGTTTTGGTTAAGGTAATAGTGTCACAGGTTCATCATATTGGTTAAAGGCTATTGGATAAAACTTAAGAAAAGAGTGTACAAATGTTCACCTCGAGTGGGATGATAAGTTTTGTTGTTGTGTTGAATTTATTAATGAGTATGGTTGAATTTTTAGTGAAAGATATGGTAAGATCGATATAAAGGCGATCAATAATAAGCTAAGATACACAAAGTCATAAAAATCTTCAAGATATGAGCTAATATTGATAAATAAGGGGATTATGTTGCATAGTTGAATTCAAAATTCAAATTTTTAGTAGTAAGTATACATGTGTACTGGTATATTTTATCAAGGTATGAAATTGTAAGATAAGAAATGATCAATTGAATTGAGTATGGAACATTTGAAAGGACTTGCGCATAGTTTGAGTAGAAAATTTGATTACTTTTGATGGTTAAAGGACCTAAGGGGGCTTCACTTAATGTTTTGATTTAAAGGCTAAAGTAAAAATTGTCAAAAAATTTTGGCCACATAATAAGATTGGTAAGCGAGCCAACAAGAGGAACACGAGTCTGGTGTATTGAAGAGTTCGTGATATTTAGATTTTTGTGTCATGGGAATAATTTAAGAAAAGTGAAAAAATAAGACCTCTCGTATAATTCTTGGTTTGTAGTTGAAGATAGTATTGATTTTTGCATAAGAGATTAGATATGGCTTTAAGGTGTGAACTTGACTGTGGTTGTGATTTAATAGGTTTATCTTGATGGAAAGGTACTATAAAAAATTGAAATTAGTGTTACTAGCCTTGTTTGGAACTCGTATTTGTCGTGAACTTCTTAAATAGAAAGAGAGATAGCCATAGTTTGAACATGTATTTGATAAGAATACTTTGATACTAATGATGGTTTGGGAGTAAGGTAGATGATCGTTGTGGTTATGATATTTTATTAGTGCTAAGAGTGTTGACTTTAGTGGATGTGGGGTTCGATAAACCAAGTGTGTGTGAAATTATAATAGGGATTAAACTGGTGATTGTGAATCGCTAGAAATTGAGAGATGAAGTCAGATGAATGAAATTTTATTTATATGACACTAAAGAGTATCTTGTGTTATTCGACTTTGATTTGGTATATTCTTGTGTGACCACTTTCTTCGTACTGGACATTATTTGGAGTATGATTCATTACTTATACTATGCGTGTTTTCACATCTATGGGTTGATTCCTAGTGGTGAATCGGATGTACCGATACTCTTGTTTCCTCTTGATAGGGTAGGATCCGTGGGCAAACGTGATCATTTTAGTTATGATAGATTTGGTTTTTTTTGGGATAGTTAAAGTATATCAATAGTTCTATACGCACAAACTTGCTTATGAGAATTTATATAAGAGTTGCTATGAAGAGTTACAATTGCCTAGGAGTAATGTTAGAGGTTCTGCATTTTGAAGTGTATCCCTTGTTGGTGGTTACTTGATATTGTTCTTCTTTGGGTTAGATATGTTGATTCTCCCTTGATGAGTAATCGATGTCTAAAGATAAATTTTATCACTTAAGTTTGTGATGACATTGTGTTGTGAAAAGTAAATCCTGATAAGATCTGTTATAGTTTGTGCATTATGAGTGTGTGGTGGTTAGTTAAAGTCCACTTCTGATTGTAGCCACTATTGATTCAGAATTTTATCCTGGTTATGTTAGATAATATTTTAGTTGGAGAATCGATCAGTTGAAGAGTCCATTATTGAAAATAGTTTTGTTGTTAGTTGAGTTTACATACAACAACAATTATCACTAGAGTAGTGAGATGAACCCATTTAAGGCATTGTATGGGAGGAGGTGTGGATCTCCAATTGGTTGGTTTAATAATTTTGATATAAGACCTTGGGTACTACTATTTTGAATGAATTGTTGAGACAACTACCCTTTCTTGTATTGCCTTCCTTTGATCGTTCGACGATGAACGATGGGTAAATTGGTATCTATTGTAATGACTTTTTTGATCGTTTTGAGTGCTAAAGCCTTGTGTTTCATAAAATATTTTTTAGATAGATTCTAATTGGGTATTTTGGACTATTCGTAGTTACAATTATGAAATTAGTGGAGTAGTTTTTATAATTAAGTCAGTTGGTGGTTAAAGAAGATAACTTTATAATTAAAAGTGGGTCACTTTTATCACTTTTATAATTAGATAAATATAATATTAGGGTAATAAATAATTTGTAAAGAAAAGAAAAAAGGGGAAGCGGAGAAAAGCGGGTTGAACGAAGAAAAATCACGGCAGACTTCAGGTAAACCTTTCTCAATTTCTTTAAGTAACATTAATTAGGCATAGAAACTTGAATTGTGATTTGTTGTTTTGGTGAGGTAACGTAATTAGATTAGTGAAAAAGAGTAGTTTTTGTAAGTGAATTTGATTCACTGATCGGTCGAATTTTGGAATGAAAAGTGAGAAAAATAATATTTTGGTCATAATGGGTAATGGTTGACTAAGGGAGATAAAGACCAATGCAAATCTTAAATCCCTGTCCGTGGAAATTAGGAACTTCACCAATCTTTGAACCATTATTCAATGTACAGAAATGTCACGGTTAACTGTAACATAGCTTCAATTGTTCCTTATTTATATGAATCATATTATGAACTAAGTTATGGTATGTTGAGATAGGTAATAAATATTAAGTGCATTATATAATATGAATATCATTGGATTAAGTTGTTTGGAGGAATATAGACTTAACCTTACGCTTGAAGTCAAGAAATATAGGATTTGTTTATTGATTGTGATTGAGCTCAAGGTTGAAACTTGATATATAATTGAGTGTGTCTACTTACAAATATTGTATACTTGTTAGATTGGAAACAATGTGAGGCATGAAGAAACGAAAAACATTGGGAATGGACTTGTTTGACTCCGGTTCTTCAGTGGAGGTAAGTTATGATTTATGCTATTTGATGGTAAACTCTTAATAGTGATTGATATGCATTGAATGATATTGTGAAGTTTCCTATGTACTTGATTGTGTGGTTGTGTGGCTTAGTTGTGTGTTTTGATATTGGTCTGAAATCCTGAGACCGTGGAATTTATATTTTTGAACCCTCTTTATCGAAGTGATGCCTTGAAAAAAGAAGGCTTGATGAAATATTATCAATGAATTGAAAGTGAAGGCTTGATGAAATATTATCAATGAATTGAAAGTGGTGATAATAAATGATAAAGTAACGGTATAATTGGATCAGAGTATCAAGTTCTGACACGGTATAATTGGATCGGAGTGTCACGTTCCGATACGATATAATTGGATCGGAGTGTCACGTTCTGACATGGTATTCTTGCATCGGAGTGTCACGTTTCGACACGGTATAATTGGATCGGAGTGTCACGTTCTGACACGGCATTCTTGGATTAGAGTGTCACGTTCCGACATGGTAACATTAAAGGAAAAAGATATTTAATTAACTTAATGTACCCATTTCCCCAATGAACGTGGTGTGGAGGCATGAGTCCTCGTGTGTGCTTGATATTGTGATTGATTACGTCCTTGCTTCAGTTGTCACTTGTTCATGTTGGTTGTTGATTATTACCTATTAAGTGCTATAGTTGATTTTATACTATTATTCTTTGTATATTAGTTTCTATTTTGGGTTGGCCGATGATACTTACTCAGTACATGTTGCTCCGTACTGAGCCCTACTTGTGTTTTTCTTTGTTTTCCTTTTATGGAGTGCATCGAGTGTACCAATGACTTCGAATTGCCCTCAACTCTAGCCAATCTCCAGCATATCAGGTTTCAGGGTGAGCTATTTATTCAAACTCGTGTTGGATTCTCTCGTTCATGACATGATGTCCTATGTTTTTGGACACATACCATAGTATTTTTTTATTTTGGTGTATTTGATATTGTTAGACTTAGTATTTGAAGATTAGATGTCCTTGATGTGATGACTTTCAGGTTTTGGGAAAAGATATTTAGTAAGTTTTGAGCTTCCGCATTATGCTTGCAGGTTGTAGGTTTGGTTAAATTTGTTGGTTCTCCCACCTAGGAGGTTATGTGTGGGTGCCACTCACGACTCGTTTTGGGTCGTGACAATTTCAAGGCTAAAGAGGTATCTTCAGAGGGGTTGAGAATTGGATTTAGAGATACGTGATTTTACCCCTTTTTCTTTGATTATGGTAATATATATTGTCACAGGATCATCATATTGATTAAACGCTATTGGATAAAACTTGATAAAGGATTATACGGACGTTCATCTCGAGTGTGATGATTATTTCTTTTGTGGTTTTGAGTTTGATAATGAATATGGTAGGTTTTTAGCAAAAAATATGATAAGGTCGATGGAGAGGCGATAAATGATAAGCTAAGATATGTGAATTCATAAAGATCTTCAATATATGAACTAATGTTGATAGATAATGGAATTGTGTTACACGGTTGGAATAATTTCAAGTTTTTCATTGTGAGTTTATGTTTGTTGTAGTGTGTTTGTCAAGATATCGATTGGTAGGACTTATGCATTATTTAAGTAGTAAATTTGATTACTTTTAATTGTTATACCTAAGGGGGGGAATTTCACGTAATGTTTTGATTTAGAAGATAAGATAAAAATACCATGGGTTGTTGGTCAAAGGATAAGATTGGTAAGCGAGTCAACAACGGGAACAAGAGTCTGGTATATTGAAGGGTTAAACATATTTAGAATTTTGTGTCATGGGAAGAATTTAAGAAAAGTGAAGGAATAAGACCTCCCATATAAGCCGTCGTAGGCTTTTAAATGTTTATTGTTGAGGATATGTAATTTGTTGTAGTGTTGTTATTGAGGATATTAATTTGTTGAAGTACTGTTGTTGATGATATGCAATTTGTTAAAGTGTTGTTGCTGAGGATATGTAATTTGTTAAAGTGTTGTAGTGGAAGATATGTAATTTGTCTAATTGTTGTTGTGGAGTTACGTGCTATGTAAACTGTGAGCTATTGGGTTGGGCTGATTTTTATGCAGGTTGTAGTTGTGGAGGTTCGGTTGGAGGAGGTAGGGGTACCCGTATTTCATCCCCTTAGCTTGTGTTTAGGGATTTACTTGCTGAGTACCGTGTGGTTTGGTACTCACCCCTTGCTTCTACAAATTTTTTGTAGGTTATGAGCCTGGATCGTCAAGGTACTTGTCATTCTCTTCTTTTCCGAGGCTTCTTGGAGATTTGTGAAGTAGTTGTTTGTCGTCTCAACAGGCTTTCTTTCTCCTTAATTATGATCTTGTTCTATTCTAGAAACAAGTTCATTTGAGACTTGAGTTTTTCTTTTAAATCAATTGTAATACTTTAGAGGCTTGTACACGTGACAATCATATTTTGGGGGTATTTTGAGTTAATTATAAAATTTCCGCAATTTATTGTAACAATTAAATTTTAGGCTGACTTGTCTTGGTGGGATAAGACGAGTGTCATCACGTCTAATTTTGGATCGTGACATTTTCTGAGATTATTTGCTATTATAAGTTAATAATTATTTTGATTTTATTTTATGTGTAGCTAAAATGAACACTTTCATCAACAATAACAACTTCAACAAGAATAAAGTGGTGTTCATAATGGGAGTAACGGTAACGGGGAAATCCCGTCTCTCTGTTGACCTTGCCACCCATTTTCGAGGAGAAATAATCAATTCCGAAAAAATGCAAGTATATAAGGGCCTTGAAATTGTTAATAACAAAATAACGCATACTGAGAAACAAGATGTATGACACTATTTGTTAGATATATATATTTAATTCCAATAATATTTATAACAAAAAACTACCTAGATAATTTAATAGTAGTAACTGTAGATTTTAGTGAAAAATTTACTCTACTATTGAAACATTATTTATTCCAATACTGAGAAAGATTATTTAATCACATTTTTTTAGGTGAAATTGATCCAGATTCTTACTTAACAGCTGAAAATTTTTTCTTGAAAGTTATTGTCTAATTAGAAAAAATTTAAAATGCTCAACGTGTTCCAATTATTGTTGGAGGGTCAAATTCGTATATTAAAAAAGTCGTGGAAGATCCTGTGTTCATGTTCAAATATAAATATGATACATGCTTTAATTGGAGTGATGTAGAGCAATCAGTAATGAATCGTAGAGTTGACATGAGGGTTGATGAAATGGTCAATGCAGGTAATTTTTGTACATCAATCAAGATACAATCATGCATATTGATAAAAACTTTTCTTATATAATTTTCTTAATAATACTTTTGGTTATCAAATTTATGTTTCACTAAATAAAAATCTTCTTAAATTTATTTTGCATTTAGGGCTAGTGGTGAGGTGCGACAGATTTTCATTCCAGGTGTTGATTACACCAAAGGAATCTGACGGTCCATTGGTGTCCCCGAAATGAAAAAATATTTAAGGGAAGAAATAAATATAAACGAAGATGATGAATCTAAAAAGATGATGCTTCAAACGTCAATTGCGAGTATCAAGCATAATACTCGTTTATTAATTTGTCACCAACTTGACAAGATTCAATGGTTAATAAATGAGAAAATGTGGTTAGTGCACCATATTATTGCTACTGACGGTTTCAAAGGAGATAGAAAAGAAGATGTTGACGAAGTGAAGGAATACCGTTTTGCAACCATGCCTGGATATTGTGAAAATATTTCTCAAAAATAATGTTGAGTGTACATAAACTATCATTGTATCTATCTTCAATTATTTTTTCTCTTGGGCACTTTAATATTGGACCTATTTTGTACGGCATTAAGAATATATGACAATTTTATTATATATATATATATATATTATTCTTGTCTCTAAAAACATTGTTATTTATAGAGAAAATATATATTTTAAGTTCTGATCAGAGCTCAAGCCCCAAGTCCAAGTCCAAATCTTTTATATTTAATATATATTAACATAAATACGTTCTTACACAATTACTTGACATCATTCATAATGTCGAGAAAATAAATGACCATAAATGTTTGGAAAGATTTTACCCTTAAAATTTTGAAAGAATAGAATTCTTGAATAAAAATTTTAAAAATTGTTACATAGACAAAGAAGAGAAAATAGTAAACTTGCAATCTATCGGTAATGATGATTTAAAAAAATATATTCTACCTAATTCAATCAAGATGATGGAAGCTTTATTCAATGAACTCTTATTTTATTATTACATGTTTCACAAGATAAATACTCGTAATTGAAAGAGTAATCGGTTATTGTTCCCTTCCCTTTAATGGAATTAGACTTAACACTTATGACGTGTTGTTAAATAGTGTAAGAATTGACGCATTGTCACTTGAATATATTCCTTATGAAATATATTGAGTTCTTTTTACAATCCTGTTTAGAATCGATCTTTTAATCAATTCTGTATGTGATCTCATAATAGTGTCCAACTATAAAACTTAATCCTAAAATTATTTAAGCTTAAACACCAACATTCAAGGTGACGTATCCGTATATTTTTTCAAGAACTAATTTTATATATATATATATATATATATATATATATATATATATATAATATATATATTATATTAAAAATAAATAAATATATAAAAATTTGATATATCAATTAATAAGTTCATAATCACATTTTTACCATAAAAGCAAGTTGTATGTGATCTCCTTTATAATGTACACTAGTAACTTTAAAATATATTTAATAATAATTACCAAAATTCAAGTGTACCTATCTATAATTCTTTCAAAAGTCATTCTTATCCTTAAATATATCAGTAATTCTTAATATGGTATGTCATTTAATAAGTCCACAAATATATTTTTCTATAAAAGCTTAATGCAATTTCTTTCATAACCACCATCAAGAAAAATATAATTTTATTCCATCTCAAGCAAGGTTTTTATTTATTAACTTTATATTTACACGTTTTTTTTAATGTTTGACTGAATTCATGAGTGGTTTCCTTAGATTATTTGCTATTATAAGTTAATTATTATTTTGATTTTATTTTACTTGTAGCTAAAATGAACACTTTCATCAACAATAACAAATTCAACAAGAAGAAAGTGATGTTCATAATGGGAGCAACGGGAATGGTGAAATCTCGTCTCTCTATTGACCTTGCAACCCATTTTCGAGGAGAAATAATCAACTTCAACAAAATTCAAGTATATAAGGGCCTTGAAATTATTACAAACAAGATTACGCATACTGAGAAACAAGGTGTACAACACTATTTGTTAGGTATATATATTTAATTTCAATAATAATTACACCAAATGACTACCTAGATAATTTTATAGTAGTAATTGTAGATTTAGTGAAAATATACTCTACTATTCAAACATTATTTATTCCAATACAGAGAAAGTTAATTTGATCACATTTTCTTAGGTGAAATAGAGCCAGATTCTGACTTCACAGCTGAAGATTTTTTCTTGAAAGCTATTGTCTACATAGAAAAAAATTAGAATGCTGAACGTGTTCCAATTATTGTTGGAGGGTCAAATTTGTATATTAACAAACTCGTGGAAGACCCTGTGTTTTTGTTCAAATATAAGTATGATACATGCTTTATTTGGATAGATGTAGAGCAATCAGTATTGAATCGTAGAGTTGACATGAGGGTTGATGAAATGGTCAATGCAGATAATTTTTGTACATCAATCAAGATACAATCATGCATATAGATAAAAAAAATTCTTATATAATTTTCTTAATAATATTTTTGATTATCAAATTTATATTTCACTAAATAAAACTCTTGTTAAATTTATGTTGCATTTAGGGCTAGTTGATGAGGTGACACAGAGTTTAATTCCAGATGCAGACTACACCAAAGGAATCCGACGGTCCATTGGTGTCCCCGAAATGGATAAATATTTAAGATAAGAAATAAATATAAACGAAGATGATGAATCAATGAAGATGATGCTTCAAACGTCAATTGCGAGTATCAAGCATAATACTCGTTAATTAATTTGTCACCAACTTGAAAAGATTCAACGGTTAATAAATGAGAAAATGTGGTTGGTGCACAATATTATTGCTAATGACGTTTTTAAAGGAGATAGAAAAGAAGACGTTGACGAAGTGTGGAGGAATACCATTTTGCAACCATGTCTGGATATTGTGAAAAGATTTCTCAAAATGATGTTGAGTGTACATAAACTATCATTGTATCTATCTTTAGTTATTTTTTCTCTTAGGCACTTTAATGTTCGACCTATTTTGTACGGCATTAAGGATATATATATGATATGACAATTTTTCTATATATATATATATATATTATTCTTGTCTCTAAAAACATTGATATTTATAGAGAAAATATTTATTTTAAGTTCTGATCCAAGTCCAAGCCCCAAGTCCAAGTCCAAGTCTTCTATATTTAATATATATTAACATAAATACGTTCTTACACAATTACATGACATCATTCATAATGTCGAGAAAATAAATGACCATAAATGTTCGAAAAGATTTTTCCCTCAAAATTTTGAAAGAATAGAATTCTTGAATAAAAATTTTAAAAATTATTACATAGTCAAAGAAGAGAAAATAGTAAACATGCAATCTATCGGTAATGATTTAAGAAAATATATTCTACCTAATTCAAACAAGATGATGGAAGCTTGATTCAATGAACTCTTATTTTATTATTATATGTTGCACAAGATAAATACTCGTAATTGAAAGAGTAATCGATAATTTTTCCCTTCCCTTTGAAGGAATTAGACTTAGCACTTATGACTTGTTGTTAAATAGTGTAAGAATTGACACATTATCACTTGAATATATTCCTTATGAAATATATTCAGTTCTTTTTACAATCCTATTTAAAATCAATCTTTTAATTAATTCTGTATGTGATCTCATAACAGTGTCCAAATAAAAAATCTAATCCTAAAAGTATTTAAGCTTAAACACCAACATTCAAGGTGACGTATCCGTATATTTCTTCAAGAACTATTTTTATATATCCTTAATATATATATATATACATATTAAAAATAAATAAATAAATAAAATTTGATATACCAATTAATAAGTTCATAATCACATTTTTACTATAAAAACCAGTTGTATGTGATCTCCTTTACAATGTACACTAGTAACTTTATCCTAAAATATATTTAATAATAATTACCAAAATTCAAGTGTACATATCTATAAATTTTTCAAAAGTCATTCTTATCCTTAAATATATTAGTAATTCTGAATATGGTATGTCAATTAATAAGTCCAAAAACATATTTTCATATAAAAGCTTAATGCAATTTCTTTCATAACCACCATCAAGAAAAATATAATTTTTTTGCATAGTATATTCATCTCAAGCAAGGTTTCTATTTATTAACTTTATATTTACAAGTTTTTTTTAATGTTTGACTGAATGCATTAGTGGTTTCTTGAGATTATTTTCTATTATAAGTTAATTATCATATTGATTTTATTTTATGTGTAGCTAAAATGAACACTTTCACCAACAATAACAAGTTCAACAAGAAGAAAGTGGTGTTCATAATGGGAGCGACGGAAACTGGGAAATCCTGTCTCTCTGTTGACCTTGCCACCCATTTTCGAGGAGAAATAATCAACTCTGACAAAATGCAAGTATATAGGGTGTTGAAATTGTTACAAACAAGATCACGCAACTGAGAAACAAGGTGTACACACTATTTGTTAGGTATATATATTTAATTCTAATAATATTTATATCAATTGACTACCTAGATAATTTAATAGTAGTAATTGTAGATTCTAGTGGAAAATATACTCTACTATGAAACATTATTTGTTCCAATTGTAATGACTCGGAGGGTCATTTTTGTAAAATTTTGTAAAATTAATAATTTTATCCCTCTCGATAGTTGCCTCGAGTTACTTTTGATCAATTGGTAAAGTTGGTTTGAAAATTTCAAAATATTTATTTAACTACGATTAATTAATTGACGAATATTTATAAAATAATTAATTTAATCGATAATAATGGGCTTAATCTGAAATTTATTTAAAACTCTATACTATTTGGTTCATATATATTAAAAATTTGTTAGTATAATTTACACTTTTAGAACCTAATTAATTCATAAAATAAATAAGAGAAAGAATCTGCGTGAGGCGGCGACGACAAAGAACAAAGTGCAGGTAATTATTCTCATACATGAAAAACTTTGATTGTGGAATGCATGAGTATTCAATGTTTATATATATATATATATATTAGTATGTAATAGGTAGAAAGGGAAAAGGTGCCAACTTATAAGTCAAGAAATAGATCAACTTTAATATTTTAAATTATTTTATCAATTCTTGTTACTATCAAAAGTAATATTTTGCAATAATTGCCATTAGAGAATTGGTCAGTATGCCTTAGAAACTAGGATTACGTGAATAGGAGGCCTGCTAAACAATTTCTGTAACCAGTCGATTCCAGTTTTTATTTTTTTCTTATTGTTACATAATAATTTGAGTATTGATATATTAAAATTGGTAATTAAATATTAAGTGTACTATATTATATAAATACTATTAGATTTATGATATAGAAGAATGGAAATTTAACCTTAGACTTGAATTTGAAAATTATGAGAGTTGGAATATTATTTGGCATCAATATTAGGAGCGTAATCATAGATTAGGATGAGATTTTGTGTCTAGGATAGACATATATTAACATGAGTTTTGTTAGATTCGAAATCTTATTGTGATTATTAATGTGAATAGATTGCTTTGATTTGGAAGTCCAACGAAAAGGGAAGGCTCAAGTTTTGGAGCGATTGTTCGACTATTTGAGGCAAGTGGATTTCTAAACTCTTGTTAAGTGTATGAAATGTGTGTATTTCCTTGTGGTATGTGTTTGGGAGTAATGGGATTTGTGATGGGTTGACTTGTCCACATTGATTATTTCTAATGATGAAAAGGGTTAACAAAAGGCAATGTGATTAATTGTTTATGTGTGATGTGTTGAGAAAGGTTTGAAGGCTTGTTGAATCATTGTTGATGTTGTTGTGAATTGTGCAGTGTTATGAAAATGTTCATATCCTCTTTATTTGTGTGAACATGTCATTGTGTTATTTTAAGACATGGTTTGTGATAAGTGTTATGTGCATTGAGAAAGAATGAGAACTTAAAGATGATGTACCATTTCGAGGGACGTATCGCGTGCCGCGATGGATACTATATTTCGAGGGACGTATCGCGCGCCGCGATTGTTACTATTATCGAGGGTCGTGTCGTGCGCCACAACTGATGCATTGACAGATATGTCCCCATTGGTCCCGGACTAGAGACATCGGGTGTGTATCACTAGGTCAGACATGCATCATTATACTTGACATTGCATTCCATTGCATTGCACATACTTATCATTAGTGAACTTAATATTGTGTTTTCCTGATCTTGTGAATGCCTTTCTGCGGAACTTGAGACTAATTAATACTGAGCTTCTTGTTGAGGATCTGTAATTTGTTGAAGTGTTGTTGAGGATATGTAATTTGTTGAAATATTTTTGTTGAGGATATGTAATTTGTTGAAGTGTTGTTGTTGAGGATATGTAATTTGTCAAAGTGTTGTTGTTGAGCTATGTGCTATGTAACTTGTGAGCTGTTAGATTGGGTTGATTTTTATACAGGTTGTAGTTGTGGAGGTTTGATTGGGGTAGGAGTACCTATATTTCATCCCCTTAGCTTGTGTTTAGGGATTTACTTGCTGAGTACCGTGTGGTTTGGTACTCACCCCTTGCTTCTACAAATTTTTGTAGGTTATGAGCCTGGATTTTTATGGTACTTGTCATTCTCTTCTTTTCCGAGGCTTCTTGGAGATTTGTGAGGTAGTTGTTTGTCATCTCAACAGACTTTCTTTTTCCTTAATTATGAACTTGTTCTATTCTAGAAACAAGTTCATTTGAGACTTGAATTTTTCTTTTGAATCAATTGTAATACTTTAGAGACTTGTACACGTGACAATCAGATTTTGGGGGTATAACTAAGTTGATAGAAAAATTTCCGCATTTTATTATAATAGATGAGTTTTAGGCTGACTTTTTGTAAGACGAGGGCCATCACGTCCATTTTTGGGTGGTGACACCAATATTGAGAAAGTTAATTTGATCACATTTTCTTAGGTGAAATTGAGCCAGATTCTAACTTCACAGCTGAAGAGTTTTGCTTGAAACCTATTGTCTACATAGAAAAAATTTGAAATGCTCAACGTGTTCCAATTATTGTTAGAGTGGCAAATTCGTATATTGAAAAACTCGTTGAAGACCCTGTGTTCATGTTCAATTATAAGTATGATACATGCTTTATTTGGATTGATGTAGAGCAATCAATATTAAATCGTAGAGTTGACATGAGGGTTGATGAAATGGTCAATGCAGGTAACTTTTGTAAATCAATCAAGATATAATCATGCATATAGTTAAAAACTTTTCTTATATAATTTTCTTAATAATATTTTTGGTTATCAAATTTATGTTTCACTAAGTAAACTCTTCTTAAATTTATGTTGCATTTAGGGCTAGTGGATGAGGTGCGACAGATTTTTATTCCAGATGCCGACTACACCAATGGAATTCGACGGTCCATTGGTGTCCCCGAAATGGACAAATATTTAAGGGAAGAAATAAATATAAACGAAGATGATGAATCAAAGAAGATGATGCTTCAAACATCAATTGTGAGTGTCAAGCATAATACTCGTTTATTAATTTATCACCAACTTGACAAGATTCAATGGTTAATAAATGAGAAAATATGGTTAGTGCACCATATTATTGCTACTGACGTTTTCAAAGGAGATAGAAAAGAAGACGTTGACGAAGTGGAGGAATACCATTTTACAACCATGCCTAGATATTCTGAAAAGATTTCTCAAAAATGATGTTGAGTGTACATAAACTATCATTGTATCTATCTTCAGTTATTTTTTCTCTTGGGCACTTTAATGTTGGACCTATTTTGTACGACATTAAGGATATATATATGATATGACAATTATATATATATATATATATATATATATATATATATATATATATATATATATATATATATATATGTATAGATATATATTATTCTTGTCTCTAAAAATATTGTTATTTATAGAGAAAATACTTATGTTAAGTTTCGATCCAAGCTCAAGTCCCAAGTCCAAGTCCAAGTCCAAGTCATCTATATTTAATATATATTAACATAAATACATTCTTACACAATTACATGACAACATTCATAATGTCGAAAAAATAAATGATCATAAATGTTCAAAAAGATTTTACCCTTAAAATTTTGAAAGAATAGAATTCTTGAATCAAAATTTTAAAAATTGTTACATAGACAAAGAAGAGAAAATAGTAAACTTGCAATCAATCGGTAATGATGATTTAAGAAATATATTCTACCTAATTCAATCAAGATGTGGGAAGCTTGATTCAATGAACTCTTATTTTATTATTACATGTTGCACAAGATAAATACTCGTAATTGAAAGAGTAATCGATAATTGTTCCCTTCCCTTTAATGGAATTAGACTTAACACTTATGACGTGTTGTTAAATAGTGTAAGAATTGACACATTATCACTTGAATATATTCCTTATGAAATATATTTAGTTCTTTTTACAATCATATTTAAAATCGATGTTTTAATCAATTGTGTATGTGATCTCATAAAAAATCTAATCCTAAAATTATTTAAGCTTAAACACCAACATTCAAGGTGACGTATCCGTATATTTTTTGAAGAACTATATATATATATGTACGTATGTATAAATAAATAAATAAAATTTGATATACCAATTAATAAGTTCATAATAACATTTTTACAATAAAAGCCAGTTGTATGTGATCTCCTTTACAATGTACACTAATAACTTTATCCTAAATTATATTTAATAATTATTACCAAAATTCAAGTGTACATATCAATAAGAATTTCGAAAGTCATTCTTATCCTTAAATATATCAGTAATTCTGAATATGGTACGTCAATTAATAAGTCCACAAACATATTTTCCTATAAAAGCTTAATGCAATTTCTTTCATAACCACCATCAAGAAAAATATTTTTTTTTACATAGTATATTCCATCTCAAGCAAGGTTTCTATTTATTAACTTTATATTTACAAGTTTTTTGTAATGTTTGATTGAATGCATGAGTGGTTTCCTGAGATTATTTGCTATTATAAGTTAATTATTATTTTGATTTTATTTTTTGTGTAGCTAAAAGGAACACTTTCATCAACAATAACAAGTTCAACAAGAAGAAAGTGGTGTTCATAATGGGAGCAACTGGAACGGGGAAATCCCGTCTCTCTGTTTACCTTGCCACCCATTTTTGAGGAGCAATAATCAATCCGACAAAATGCAAGTATATAAGGGCCTTGAAATTGTTACAAACAAGATCACGCATACTGAGAAACAAGGTGTGCGACACTATTTGTTAGGCATATATATTTAATTCCTATAGTACTTATATCAAATGACTACCTAGATAATTTAATAGTAGTTATTGTAGATTCTAGTGGAAAATATACTCTACTATTAAAATATTATTTATTCCAATACTGAGAAAGTTAATTTGATCACATTTTCTTAGGTGAAATTGAGCCAGATTCTGACTTCATAGCTTAAGATTTTTGCTTGAAAACTATTGTCTATGTAGAAATATTTTTGAAGGCTAAACATGTTCCAATTATAGTTGGAGGGTCAAATTCGTATATCGAAAAACTCGTGAAAGACCCTGTGTTCATGTTCAAATATAAGTATAATACATGCTTTATTTGGATAGATGTAGAGCAATCAGTATTGAATCGTAGAGTTGACATGATGATGAAATGGTCAATGCAGGTAACTTTTGTACATCAATCAAGATACAATCATGCATATAGATAAAAACTTTTCATAAATAATTTTCTTAATAATATTTTTGGTTATCAAATATATGTTTCAATAAATAAAACTCTTCTTAAATTTATGTTGCATTTAGGGCTAGTGGATGCGGTGCGACAGATTTTCATTCCACATGAAGACTACACCAAAGAAATTCGACGGTCCATTGGTGTCCCCGAAATAGATAAATATTTAATGGAAGAAATAAATATAAAAGAAGATGATGAATCAAAGAAGATGATGGTTCAAACGTCAATTGCGAGTATCAAGAATAATAATCGTTTATTTATTTTTCACCAACATGACAAGATTCAGCGGTTAATAAATGAGAAAATGTGGTTGGTGCACCATATTATTGCTACTGACGTTTTCAAAGGAGATAGAAAAGAAGGTGTTGACAAAGTGTGGAGGAATACCGTTTTGCAACCATGCCTGGATATTGTAAAAAGATTTCTCAAAAATGATGTTGAGTGTACATAAACTATCATTGTATCTATCTTCAGTTATTTTTTCTCTTGGGCACTTTAATGTTGGACCTATTTTGTACGGTATTAAGGATATATATATATCATATGGAATTTTTTTCTATATATATATTATTCTTGTCTCAAAAAACATTGTTATTTATAGACAAAATATTTATTTTAAGTTCCGATCCAAGCCGAAGCCCTAAATCCAAGTACAAGTCTTCTATATTGAATATATATTAACATAAATACGTTCTTACACAATTACATGACATCATTCATAATGTCGAGAAAATAAATGACCATAAATGTTCGGAAAGATTTTACCCTTAAAATTTTGAAAGAATAGAATTCTTTAATCAAAATTTTAAAAATTGTTACATAGACAAAGAAGAGAAAATAGTAAACTTGCAATCTATCGGTAATGATGATTTAAGAAAATATATTCTACCTAATTCAATCAAGATGATGGAAGCTTGATTCAATGAACTCTTATTTAATTATTACATGTTGCATAAAATAAATACACGTAATGGAAAAAGTATCGATAATTGTTCTTCCCTTTAATGGAATTAGACTAAACACTTATGATGTGTTGTTAAATAGTGTAAGAATTGACGCATTATCTCTTGAATATATTCCTTATGAAATATATTTAGTTCTTTTTACAATCCTATATAAAATCGATCTTTTAATCAATTCTGTATGTGATGTCATAACAGTGTCCAACTAGAAAACCTAATCCTAAAATTATTTAAGCTTAAACACCAACATTCAAGGTGACGTATCCGTATATTTTTTCAACAACTATTTTTATATATCCTAAATATATATATATATATATATATATATATATATATATATATATATATATATATATATATATATATGTATATATATATTTAAAATAAATAAATAAATAAAAACTTGATATACCAATTATTAAGTTCATAATCACATTTTTACTATAAAAGCCAGTTGTATGTGATCTCCTTTACAATGTCCACTAGTAACTTTATCCTAAAATATATTTAATAATAATTACCAAAATTCAAGTGTACATATCTATAAGTTTTTCAAAAGTCATTCTTATCCTTAAATATATCACTAATTCTGAATATGGTATGTCAATTAATAATTCCACAAACATATTTTCCTATAAAAGCTGAATGCAATTTCTTTCATAACCATCATCAAGAAAAATATAATTTTTTTACATAGTATATTCCATCTCAAGCAAGGTTTCTATTTATTAACTTTATATTTACAAGTTTTTTTAATGTTTGACTGAATGCATGAGTGGTTTCCTGAGAGTATTTGCTATTGTAAGTTAATTATTATTTTGATTTTATTTTATGTGTAGCTAAAATGAACACTTTCATCAACAATAACAAGTTCAACAAGAAGAAAGTGGTGTTCATAATGGGAGTAACGGGAACGGGGAAATCTCGTCTCTCAGTTGATCTTGCAACCCATTTTTGAGGAGAAATTATCAACTCCGACAAAATGCAAGTATATATGGGCCTTGAAATTGTTACAAACAAGATCACGCGCACTGAGAAACAAGGTGTACGACACTATTTGTTAGGTATATATATTTAATTCTAATAATATTTATATCAATTGACTACCTAGATAATTTAATAGTAGTAATTGTAGATTCTAGTGGAAAATATACTCTACTATTGAAACATTATTTATTCCAATACTGAGAATGTTAATTTGATCACATTTTCTTAAGTGAAATTGAGCCAGATTCTGACTTCACAGCTGAAGATTTTTGCTTGAAAGCTATTATCTACATAGTAAAAATTTGGAATGCTCAACGTGTTCCAATTATTGTTAGTGGGTTAAATTCGTATATTGAAAAATGTCACGACCCAAAAAATGGACGTGATGACACTCGTCTTATCCCACCAAGACAAGTCATCCTAAGAATCAACCATTACAATAAAAAGCGAAAAATTTATGGTAAACATAAAAATACCCCCAAAATGTGGTCGTTGACGTGTACAAGTCTCTAAAGTATTACAATTTGATTCAAATAAAATACAAGTCTCGTATGACATTGTTTCTAGAGTAGAACAAGATCATAAATAGGAGTAAGAAGGTCTGCTGAGATAACAAACAACAACCACACAATTCTCCACAAGAAGCCTCGCACAAGGACATGAGAAATATCCCAAAGGTCAGGACTAGAAACCTACAAAAAAAAAATTAGTAGCAAGGGGTGAGTACCAAACCACACGGTACCCAGCAAGTAAACTTCTAAACACAAGCCAAGGAGATAAAATACAGGTACTCCTTACACACCAACCGAACCTCCACAACTACAACCTTCATAAAAATCAAAACAGCCTAACAGTTCACAATTTTCATAGCACCCAACTCATCCAAATCATTTTAACAAGTTACACGTCCTGAACTACAAACTCAATATTCAACAATCACAACTTTCAAAGAAAGTCACTCACAATATCAACAACACACAAGATCAAGTTCATCAAATAAAGGTAATCAAATATCAAGTACTTTTCAACCATCAATAAAACACATAATCATCAAGAATGAAGGATGTCATGGGATGCAATGCAATATGACACCATAAAGTGATATGCCTCAGAATACCAATTACTCTCTCAACAGTATATACATGATACTCCTCGGAAATACATCGAGCGTTCATGACCCATGGGGGACTCGCGAGGTTCATATACCGATAAGGACGATCTCCACGTGTCTGTGAGGACGATCTCAACGCACTATCATAATAAAACAAATTCCACAAGGACGATCTCCACGTGCCCAAATTATAATTATAACTTTTCCATCGCATGGACGATCTCCACGTGCCCAAATAATCATAACTCGATCTCAACATGGACGATCTCCACGTGTCAGACCTTTACTCATATTCAATCTCATGACAATGCATGTGCATAGTATGATATCAAATAAAGGGAATGATGTAACATCTCAATAAATCAAATGTCGCTATGACATATAATCACCTCAATTAGCTCAATTATACGGGTTCAGTAAGAACAGAATCACACATACTAAATCAAGTCAATAATATATCATGTAATGCCCATATGCTTTGACATTCTCGGATTTACAATCCATATTCTACAGTAATAGATTTTGTCTTTATAACACTGGTTCTCGTATCATTCTCAACCCATCACACACAAACAATTAATCATATTATCTTTTATTACACTCTTTTTTATCATTAGAATTAATCAAGGTAGACAAGTCAACTCTTCACCAAGCCCTATTACTCCCAAACACATACCACAAGGAAATACACGAATTTCATACACATAACAAGGGTTAAATCCACTTGTCTCAAATAGTCGAAGTATCACTCCGGGACTTGAGTCTTTCCCTTTCTTTGAACTTCCAAATCAAGTAACGTCTTCAAATAAATGACCACAATAAGATTTCAAAACTAACAACACTCATATTCCTATGTGTTTAGCTTTGACTCAATATTTCACCCAAATTTATAATCAAGTTCTTAAGTATTGATCCCAACTAATATGTCAAGTTCATATTCTCAAATTCCAAGCCTAAGATTTAGTCTCAATCTCCAAATAACATAAATATAATTGTCTATCTTAATATATCAAAACTTGAATCATAATGTGATAACTATTAAGAAAAAATCAAATTAAAGTTATGTTACATAAACATATTATATCTATATAACAGAAACCTAAACTCAATCCTTTAAAATTCCATGTACGCATGCCTACTTGACTTATATTATAATATGACATATTTCTTAATGATTGGTTCATCATGAGCCAATAGTTGCACTATCCCTAAATCTGCCAAAATATTTTGTTCATACCTATTATTTCCAATTTCTCTTATATCTTTCCACCAACAATATAATATAATTGATTTATAAATAAGCTCCTAGAAATTAATGCATGTAAAGGGGATTAGAATTTTGTTAAGCTATTACCTGAAGCCACGATTATCCTCCATGATGCCATTGTGTTATAGGCAATCAAGTTTGTCGAGCTTATTTCTTGAATGCCGCATGCGTTAGTTTCTTCTTCGTTCTTATTTTCTTTTCTATATTAATTATGTACTAAAAGTGATAAACCCCTAATTTATTTTAATAAATTGGTAAAACTAACTTATAAATTTGGCCCATTAACAACCAATTAAATTAAATAAATAAATTATTTATTATATACCCTTCAATTAAATAACATAGTTATTAAATAGTTAAAAATTTTAAAGCCATTTTCACCAACTGATCGAAATTGATTCAAGCAACTATCGAGGGATAAAACCACATAGAATCTTCCACACATTATTGCTTGTCACCTAACCAAAACTCAATCTTTTAAAAAAGTCGATGATGAACTAGTTCACATCTCACATTCATATCTAACCTCACGTACAGGAGTCAATAAATCCTTTAACTAAAATCAAAGGCTTATACGAAAGGTGTTATTCCTTCACTTTCTTAAATTCTTCCCATGACACAAAATTATAACTATATTGAAGCCTTCAATACACCAGATTCTTGTTCCTTTTGTTGACTCATTCACCAATATTATTCTTTGGTCAACAACGCCTGTCATTTTTACCTTATCCTCAAAATAAAACTTTAAATGAAACTCTTTCTTTCCTTTGAAAATCAAAAAACACACTTTATGACTCAAAGCATATGCAAGTCCTTCCAAATGCTCAATATTCAATGCGATCAATCATTTCTTACCTTACCAATTCACACCTTGACAAAACATACTACCACGACCACAAAGTCACCGTGAAAAAATTAATTTTTTCTCCAACCATGTAACATAATCCCATTATCTATCAAAATTAGCTCATACATTGAAGATCTTTATGAACTCATGTATCTTAGCTTATTATTAATTACCTCTCCATCGACATTATCATATCCTTCGCTAAAAATTCAATCATTGTCATTATCAAACTCAAAATCGTAAAAAAAACTTATCATCACACTCGAGTCAAACATGTGTAGACTTCTTTCTCAAATCTTACCCAATTGTTTTTAACCAATCTGATGAACTTGTGACACTATTACCATAATAGGAGAAAAAATATATATAACCAGGTATATCTGAACTCAATTCTCAACTCTCTAAAGATAATCTTTGTCCCTTGCAATTAGGGTAAATATCTTTGTTCTCAATTGTCTCTTTCCAATGACTAAAATACATCCCACCAATTCTTTCATTTGTGACTCTGGTTCCTTTAAATTCTATTTGAGGGGTGTCCCAACATCTCCTAAAACTTTTCATACAACCAAGTTACTCACCAAGTAATAGAAAATAACAACCTTAGATACTCACCATCGTTATTACTATACAAAATTCGGTTAAACAACAATCCTTATTATATAGTTGCATCTCAATCATAATCCATCACAAACTCTTATTACCATCATGCTAAATTTGCTCTTTTTATCATTATAAAGTCAACTTTTTCATCAATATGACACCTTAAATTCAATTATACCAACAAAAATCAAGGGACTAACTCAATCTTATATGCACTTTCTTACTAAAATCTTCAATTACCTTCACATAAATATACTCTTTGAGACTTTCTTTACCCATAAGCTTTTCATTCCGTTATCTATCAATTCCTTTGGATCTTAAGATGAAATCACCGGTCCTCATTTAGAATCCTCAAAATATACTTAACCACCTAAACACATTAATATCGTACCAAAGATCCACCACTAAAAACTTCCTTATAAATAAAGCTTAACTCAAACGTCATAGTAACAAATCAGTTGGTTTCTCAAATGTGAATGCAATATCAAACTCATTGTACAAGCAGGTACTACAACTGATAACCCTTAAGAAGTTAGTATTCGCACTTGATAATTGACATATCCATTTTTATATATCATTAGTATTACATCGTCAAAGCCCGTTATATCCATCACTAGAACACATCATACCCTTTGAGAAAATCATATTCAAATAAGTCACACATTTCTATCTATCAAATAACTATAAAATATTGTCGAATTAGTTCCATATCTGTCCCAATCTATATGTAGTCTCTCGTAAGTCAGGTCATATCAAGAGTAACACACTCCATAACTCTAACCAAATAAGCATCAATACTATTGTAGTAGAAATTCTAATCTTAATTGGTGCTACATTATTCTTATCATTCTCTAAGCAACTCATTCATGTTATGACAATTTTATTTACTGTATTTTCCATAGTTTTATGTCCTTTATGTATCCGTCCCATAATCATCCCACTTCCAATTGTTAAACCACTCTAATTATCATATATACCGCACAAGTACGATTCAATATAACTAACCTTACACAATCCCTTCAAATTGTTAAACATTCTAAATCTAACCACACATCCTTTTCATAAGTATATTACTTCCACCTTAATACCATATCTATAATTTAAACTATACACAATATCAACTACTCACATGAGGAATCGCGCACGAGTCATCACTATAACTGAGAGTGAATGAAATGAAGCGATAAGAATCAAATCGGACCAAGGACACATGATAGAGATTCAAAAAGTGAAGATTTTTCCTAATAGTCACTATAGCCTCTCGAAGATAAGTACAGACGTCTCCGTACCAATCCTCGAGACACTACTTAGGCTCGACTTGTACACACGTGACACCTATGAACCTAGGGTTGTGATACCATGTTGTCACTACCCAAAAATGGACGTGATGACACTCGTCTTATCCCACCAAGACAAGTCAGCCTAAGAATCAACCATTACAATAAAATGCAAAATTTTATGATAAACTCAAAAATACCCCCAAAATATGGTTGTCACGTGTAGAAACCTCTAAAGTATTACAATTTGATTCAAAGAAAATACAAGTCTCGTATGACATTGTTTCTAGAATAGAACAAGATCATAAATAGGAGTAAGAAGGTCTGCTGAGATAACAAACAAAACCTCACAATTCTTCACAAGAAGCCTCGGACAAGGACAGGAGAAATATCACAAAGGTCCGGACTATTAACCTACAAAAAAATTATAGTAGCAAGGGGAGTACCAAACCACACGGTACCCAGCAAGTAAACTTCTAAACACAAGCTAGGGGATAAAATACGGGTACTCCTAACACACCAACCGAACCTTCACAACTACAACATGCATAAAAATCAAATCAACCTAATAGTTCACAGTTTTCTTAGCACCCAGCTCATCCAAATCATTTTAACAAGTTACACGTCCTCAACTACAAACTCAATATTCAACAATAACAACTTTCACAAAAAGGCACTCACAATATCAACAACACACAAGATCAAGTTCATCAAATAGAGGTTATCAAATATCAAGTACTTTCCAACCAGCAATAAAACACATAATCATAAATAATGAAGGATGTCATGGGATGCAATGCAATATGACACCATGAAGTGATATGCGAAGAATACCAATTACTCTCTCAACCGTATATACATGATACTCCTCGGAAACATATCGAGCATTCATGACCCATGGGGGACTCGCGAGGTCCATATACCGACACAGACGATCTCCACGTGTATGTGCGGACGATCTCAACGCACTATCATAATCAAATAAATTCTGCACGGACGATCTTCACGTGCGCAAATTATAATCATAACTTCTCCATCTCACGGACGATCTCCACGTGCCCAAATTATCATAACTCGATCTCAACACGGACGATCTCCACGTGTTAGACCTTTACTCATATACAATCTCATATCAATGCATGTGCACAATATATATCAAATAAAGGGAATGATGTAACATCTCAATAAATCAAATGTCGCTATGACATATAATCACCTTAATTATCTCAATTATACGGGTTCAGTAAGAACATAATCACACATACTAAATCAAGTCAATAATATGTCAGCTAATGCCCATATGCTTTGACATTCTCGGATTTAGAATCCATATTCTATAGTAATAAATTTTATCTTTTATAACACTGGTTCTCGTATCATTCTCAACCCATCACACACAAACAATTAATCATATAGTTTTTTATTACTATTTTTTCATCATTAGAATTAATCAAGGTGGACAAGACAACCCTTCACCATGCCCCATTACTTCCAAACACATACCACAAGGAAATACACGAATTTCATACACTTAAAAAGGGTTTAGAAATCCACTTGCCTAAAATAGTCGAACAATCACTCCGGAATTTGAGTCTTCCCCTTTCATTGAACTTCCAAATCAAGCAACCTCTTCAAATAAATGACCACAATAAGATTTCAAAACTAATAACACTCATATTACTATGTGTTTAGCTTTGACCCAATATTTCACCCAAATTTATAATCAAGTTCTTAAGTCTTGATCCCAACTAATATGTCATGTTCATATTCTCAAATTCCAAGCCTAAGATTTAGTCTCAATCTCCAAATAACATAAATGTAATTGTCTATCTTAATATATCAAAACTTGAATCATAATGTGATAACTATTAAAAAAAATTAAATAAAGTTATGTTACATAAACATATTATATCTAAATAACAGAACCCTAAAATCAATAAAATTCCCTGTATGCATGCCTACTAGACTTATATTATAATATGACATATTCTTAATGGTTTGTTGTCACGATCCAAAAATGGACGTGATGACACTCGTCTTATCACACCAAGACAAGTCAGCTTAAAACTCAACCATTACAATAAAATGTGAAAAATTTCAGAAACAATTCAATACACCCCCAAAATATGGTTATCACGTGTACAAGCTTCTAAAGTATTACGATTGATTCAAAAGAAACGTTAGTCTCAAATGAACTTGTTTCTAGAATAGAACAAGGTCATAACTAAGGAGAAAGAAAGTCTGCTGAGATGACAAACAACTACCTCACAAAACTCCAAGAAGCCTCAGACAAGGAGAGGAGAAATATTACAAAGTACGGGCTAGTAACCTACAAAAAATTGTAGTAGCAAGGGGTGAGTACCAAACCACACGGTACCCAGCAAGTAAACTTCTAAACACAAGCTAAGGGGATAAAATACGAGTACTCCTTACACACCAACCGAACCTCCACAACTACAACCTGCATAAAATCAGCCCAACCTAACAGTTCAAAGTTTTCATAGCACCCATCTCATCAAAATCATTTTAAAATATTACACATCCTCAACTACAAACTCAATATTCAACAATCACAACTTTCACAAAAAGTCACTCACAATATCAGCAACACACAAGATCAAGTTCATCAAATAGAGGTAATCAAATGCCAAGTACTTTCCAACCACCAATAGAACACATAATCATCAAGAATGAAGGATGTCATGGGATGCAATGCAATATGACATTATGAAGTGATATGCCTCAGAATACCAATTACTCTCTCAATCGTATATAGATATACTCCTCAGAAGTACATCGAGAGTTCATGACCCATGACGGACTCGCGAGGTCCATATACCAACACGGACGATCTCCACGTGTCTGCGCGGATGATATCAACGCACTATCATAAATCAAATAAATTTTGCACGGACGATCTACACGTGCCCAAATCATAATCATAACTTTTCTATCGCACGGACGATCTCCACATGCCCAAATAATCATAACTCGATCTCAACACGGACGATCTCCACGTCTTAGACCATTACTCATACCTAATCTCATGTCAATGCATGTGCACAATATAATATCAAATAAAGGAGATGATGCAACATTTTAATAAATCAATTGTCGCTATAACACATAATCACCTCAATTATCACAATTAACGGGTTCAGTAAAGAACACATCACACATAATAAATCAAATCAATAATATATCAGTTAATGCTCATATGTTTTGGCATTCTCGGATTACAATCCGCGTTCTATAGTAATAAACCTTTTCATTATAACACCGGTACTCGTACCATTCTCGACACATCACATATAAACAAATAATGACATTGTCTTTTGTTATCCCTTTTTATCATTAGAATTAATCAATGCGGACAAGTCAACCCATCACCATGTCCATTACTTCCAAACATATACCACAAGGAAATACGCACATTCCATACACTTAGCAAGAGTTTAGAAATTCACTTGCCTCAAATAGTCGGACAATCACTTTGGGACTTGAGTATTTTCTTTTGTTGAACTTTCAACTCAAAGCAATCTATTCACATTAATGATTACAATAAGATTTCAAAACCAACAACATCCATTTCACTATGTGTCTGACATAGACCAAAAATCGTAGTTGATGCCAATTGACATGTCAATTCTTTCAACTTTTCTCCAATTTTCAAGCCTAGGGTTAACTCTTAATTTTTCAAAATATCACAAGTCTAATGATATTCACAAAATACAATGCACCTAATATTTAATTATTTATCTCAATATATCGAAACTTGTAATTATAATGAGATAATAGAACAATAAAAAGAAATCGAACCAAAGTAGTGACTGAAAACCCATAACTACTTTATCATTAGGTTATTAATGGTCAATCACGTAATTCTCTACTAACATTTTTATATACCAAGAAAACAACAATTAACTATTAATTTGAACCAATTCAAACCTTCTAGATAGTTAACTGCATATACCACTCAAACTTTCTCCTCCTCCCATTTTGTTTATTTTACAAATTAATTGTTTTCATAATATGATAATAATTAATCACATGAACTAAAAAAAATACGTATAGTCTAATATAATATTAAATATGGATGCCTCTGTTATTTTGTACCTGAAGGATTTTTCCCCAATCAGACCTTTAGGTCTTTTATCGGCGGCTCTCCGTAAACTTCCTCGTCTCTAATTACTTTCATCACATTGTGATATCAAAATGTTAACCCCACTAACTAATTTAATAAGTAGATTAAGTGTTGTTGGTATTAAATAAATTATGAATTTGACCCATTAACTAATTATTATTAAAATTAAATATTTAAAATTTACTCATTAATTAAAATAACCGTAGTTGAACAAGTAACTTAAAATTTTCCATTAAAAATTTACGGAATGAATCCTTTATGAAAGAGAGAGGACTAGTACTCAAAATAGTGTAACGGGTTATTACATTATCCACCACTAAAAATCATGTTCGTCCTCGAACATAAGAAGAAGAAAGAAGGAAAACCAACCTTACCAAAAGCCTGTAGTATGATTTCCAGAGTCAATGTTTATCTTTCCTAATGAGCACATCCTAAAGACCATTTCATGGAGAGAAACTACTAAGAACTGAACTTTCGAATCAAACTCGGGAGCATCTATACATCTAGAGTGATTATCAAGCCATAAACTAACTCATGAACTCAATTTAAACTGAAATCCTCTGGAACATAAGACAATCACCATGATTAATCTTTTCTCACATAACCACCATAAATTTTTGAATCAATACCAACTACAATCAGAAGCGAACTTTAACCAACCACCCAAAATTCATAATGCACAAGCCATCACAGATCTTATCAAGATTTTCTTTTCACAACACATTTTTTTTCCACGCGCTTAAGTTATGAAAATCTGATCTTTAGATATCGGGTACTCATGAAGGGAGAATCAAACTTAGATACACTCCTGATGCAGAATATCTAACAACACCTTTAGACAATTACAACTCTTCATATATTGTAACTCTTATATAAGTTTTCATAAGTAAGATTGTGCGTGTAGAGCTACTGGTATACTTAAACTATCTCAACGACACCAAATCTATCATAACTGAACTGACTAACTTTTTCCAAGGATGTCACCCTATCAGGAGGACAATCGCAGGATCGGTACAACTGATTCACCACTAGAAGTCAACCCATTGATGTGAAAACACGTGTAGTATAAGTAGTGAATCATACTCCAAATAATGTTCAGTACGAAGAAAGTGGTCACATAAAAATATATGGAATCAAGGTTGAATAACATAAGATACTCTTTAGTGCCCATATAAATAAATTTTCATTCATTTGACTTCATCTCTCAATTTTTTTTGGTCATCCACAGTCAACCAGTCTCATCTACCGTTACAATATTATAAATACTCGATTCATCAAATCCCTCATACATCTCACATTACTCCATCGAAGCTAACACTCTTAATACCAACATTCATCATAACTAGACCAACAATTCACCTTACTCTCAAACTGTTATTTGTAGCAAAGTCTTCTTAAAAAACACATTGTATCCTCTAAAAATTTTAAAATATGACTCTCTCTTTCAACTTGAGCATTTCAGGACAAATACATGTCATACCCAAGACTGATAGCACTAATTCTTAATCTAATAGTACTCTCCCATCGAGATAAGGCTATTGAGTCATTCACAATGTCGACTCCAAACAATCTTTTACATACCAAGCTTCAACTACCATTCAACCCATTATATATGTCATGCCAAAATCAAAGAAAATCCTAGGTCACTCCAATAATTCTATATACTTATAAGCTCGTGACCTCTACACCATCAAATGCATATGTAACACATTATGTAACACATCATAACAGTATAGGTTATCTCATAAAAATAGTAATGTCAATCGCTTCAAAATTCTCAATAACCATGTATAAATGTAACTCAATATTATTGCGTATCCATAAGTCACCTACCATAATTTGAACAATTTAGCCCCTCGTAACATCACATAATCTTACAAACCTCACTATTTTTCACCAAATTCATAACCCAATCTTCATAAAAAGAATTGTTGATAAATCTCTTGTAAGTCTATACCGAATCAATTCACAGACATAGTCATATTACAACTTTTATATGAAAGTTCATACCTCCTTCAACTTCGAACCAAAATTCTATATGAGAGGTTTTATTCCTTTACATCTCTTAAATTCTTTCCATGACACAATATAAAATACTTTGAACTCTTCAATAGACCAGACCCTTGCTCCTCTTGTTGACTTACTCACAATCCTTTTCTTTGACCAACAACGCCTCACATTACCTTATCCTCAAAATAAAAATTCAAATGAAACTCTTCCTTAGGTCCTTTTGAAAAATCAAAATAACACACTTTATGACTCAAAACATATTTCAGTCCTTTCAGATGCTCAATATTTACTGTGATCGATTATTTCTTACCTTACCAATCCGCACCTAGACAAAACATACTATCACAAATATAAACTCATCATGAAAATCTTGAATCTTTTTTTTTTATCCCAACCATGTAACACAATTCCATAATCTATCAACATTAGCTCATACATTGAATATATTTATGAGTTCATATATCTTGGCTTATCATTAATCGTCTCTCCATTGACCTTATCATATCTTTCGCTAAAAAAAATTCAACCATACTTATTATAAAACTCAAATCCACAAAAGATCTTTTCATCACACTCTAGCTGAACGTCTGTAGGCTTTTTTCTCAAATCTAATCAAGCAATTTTTAACTAATATGAATTAAATGTAACACTATCACCATAACTATAGGAAAACAGATATAACCATATGTCTCTAGATCCAATTTTCAACCCACTCAATATTTTTTTTTGCCCTTGCAATCAAAATAAAATATTCTTGTTCTCACCTCTTTCTGAAGGGTACACTTCATCCCACAATTTTTTTTCTCATTATGACTTTAATTCCTTTAAGTTTTATTCGATCGGTGTCCCTGCATCTCTAAAGAAATTTTTTTAAAATCACGTTACTCACCAAATACTAGAAAACTACAACCTTAGATACTTGCAAGTCCTTATTACCATACAAAATTATTCTAACCAACAATTCATATTATATAGTTGCATTCCATTCATAATCTATTCTGAAACCTTATTACCACCTTGCTTAGTTAGCCCCTGTCATCACCACAGAATCAACCTCACCATCAATATGACATCTCAAGCTTCACTATACCAATCAAATTCAAAAGATTAACGCAATTTTATACACATTTTTTTACTAGAATTCTCAATTAACTTGACACAAATATACTCGTGAGGCTACCTTTACCTATAAGCTTGTCATATTGATCCACTCTCATGGAGCTTACGATGAAGTCACCACTTATTTAAAATCCATCATTTACAACCTAAACATATTAATATTATACTAAAGATCCACCACTAAAAGCTTCCTTATAAATTATGCTTAGCCTAAGCATCCGTAGTAACAAACTAGTTGGTTTCTCAAACCTTGAATTCAACATCAAATCTAATTATCTGAGCATGTGATACAACTAATAACTCTTTATGTAGTCATTATTCACACTTAACAATCAACATATTCATTTTCATATACCACTAGTACCACATCATGAAAGTCCGTTACAACCACCACTAGAACACATAGTACCTTCCGAGAAGATCGTATCCAAATAGGTCACACATTTTTACCCATCAAATAGTTGTAAAATATTACCAAATTAGTTATGTATCTAGATCAAACTCTATGTATTCTTTCATAGGTCAAATCAATATCAAGAGTAACACGTTCTATAACTCTAACCAAAACCAAGTAAGCATTGATACTATTGTAGTAGTCGTATCATAGCCTTCTTTAATATACAGACAATCTATAAAATCGTAGTAGAAATTCTAACTTGAATTGGTGCATCATTATTCTCATCATTTTCTAAGCAACTCATTCATGTTATAATAACTTTAATAATTGTAGTTTCCAAAGGTAAATGTCCATTATCTAGCCATCATTTTAATCATTTCACTTTCAATTATCGAAGTAATCAAAATGTTGCCGATACAAGACAAATAGTATTCCCTTTAGGGTAACTAACCAAATATAAATACGTTCATAAAATCCCTCACTCTATTGTTCAACCTCATCATTTGAATATCCTCAACATGAATCATCGAGTCATCACATTACCCAATTCTTTCAAATTGTTGAACATTCTAAACTTAACCACACATCATTTTCATAAGTGTATTACTTTCACCTTAATACCAGACCTAACATTCAAATCATACATTCATCATGAGCCAATAGTTTCACTATCCCTAAATCTGCCAAAATTTTTTGTTCATACCTATTATTTCCAATTTCTCTTATATCTTTCCACCAACAATATAATATAATTGATTTATAAATAAGCTCCTAGCAATTAATGAATGTAAAGGGGATTAGAATTTTATTAAGCTATTACCTGAAGCCACGATTATCCTCCATGATGCCATTGTGTTATAGGCAACCAAATTTGTCGATCTTATTTCTTGAACGCCGATGCGTTAGTTTCTTCTTCGTTCTTATTTTCTTTTCTATATTAATTATGTACTAAAAGTGATAAACCCCTAATTTATTTTAATAAATTGGTAAAAATAACTTATAAATTTGGCCCATTAACAACCAATTAAATGAAATAAATAAATTATTTATTATATACCCTTCAATTAAACAACATAGTTATTAAATAGTTAAAAATTTTAAAACCAATTTCACCAACTGATCAAAATTGATTCAAGCAACTATCGGGAGGGATAAAACTATAATTTTTACGAAAATTCCTAAAGATGACTTTTCGGGTCATTATAAAAAACTCGTGGAAGCCCCTGTGTTCATGTTCAAATATAAGTATGATACATGCTTTATTTGGATTGATGTAGAGCAATTAGTATTGAATCCTAGAGTTGACATGAGGGTTGATTGTAATGACCCGAACCCGAAAACTCATTTTTGACAATTTTGAATAGTCATTTAACTATAGTTAATTAATTTGTGGATAATTTAATTATTTTTTGTAATAGTGGGCCAAGTTTAAAATAATAAAATAGGTTAGTGGAAATCATTAGTTTTAATATCTAAGTAATTTTAAAAAAATATATAAAAAGGAGCGGAAATAAAACCGACCTAAGACGGCGTCGATCACGAGTGCAGGTATGTGCTTTCAATGAATGGAAATTTTGGATGGATTACCTGCATGAATACACAATATTATAAGTATATATATATATATATATATATATATATATATATATATATATATATATATATATATATATATATAGGAATGTTAGTATATGATGGGTAGAAAGAGAAAGAATAATTAATTTACCTACTCTAGAATTATTAGTTATTTTATAACTATTTGGTTGTTGTTAAAAAAATGTAATCATGGACAATGATTGCCTGGGAATATGAACCAATGTAAATTAAAAATATTATTGGATGCAGAGTAGTAGGGAATTATTATTTTTTTTAGTTGCTTTCTAATTGTTACATTATAAATTGGAAATTTAAAGATTTGTTTATTATTAATGTTATCTGTAGTGTTGGATCATTGGGAAAAGAATAAAAAAAAAGGTAAAATAAATGTTAGTCATTAATGGGTTGAAAGGAAATATGCCTTATTGTGTGCTGCGTGGGTCCCTGGAAATTATTGTGACTAGTTTTTTTTTTTAAAAGGGTATTATAATGGATGTTGGTTGATGTACATGTGTGGGTACAAATTAGGAAATTAGGAAGAGTAGATCCGGTGGGTGCAAATGAATTTATATGGGATTATGAAGTTGTGTTCTCTCCGTGAATGCTTAGTTATTGGTTTAAATTCTTATTATTATCACATTATGAGTTAAGTTTTGGTATATAAAATAGGTGATTAAATATTAGATCTATTGACTCATATAAATATCATTCGAATTATGATATTGGAAAAGAATTGGGACATAACCATAAACCTGAAATTTAGGAACTTGATTATAAATTTGGGTGAATTCTTAAGGTCAAGGCTAAACACATAATAATGTGGGTGTTGTTAGTTCCGAAACCTTATAGTGAATATATTTGAATAGGTTGAATCGATTCGAAAGCTCAACGGAAAGGGAAGGCTCAAATTCTGGAGTGATTATTCGATTGACTAAGGCAAGTGGATTTCTAAACCCTTGTTAAGCGTATGAAATTCGTGTATTTCCTTTTGTGGTGTTGAGAATGATTTGGAGACTTGTTGCTTATTGTTACTGTTTTATTAATTATTGTAAATTGTGCTTTGTTATCAAAAGGGTTATCTCCTCAATTTTATTTGAGCTTGTCATTGCATTGCATCTGAAACATGGTTGTGATAAGAGTTATGTGATAAGAGGATGTACCACTTCGAGGGTCATATCGCGCGCCGCGATAGATATTATATTTCAAGGGACGTATCGCGCGCAGCGACAATTACTATTATCGAGGGTCGTGTCGTGCGCCGCGACAGATGCATGGACAGATATGTCCCCCATGGGTCCCAGACTGAGAGACAGCGGGTGTGTATCGTTAGGGAAGACATGCATCACTATACTTGACATTGCATCTCATGGCATTACACATTTTTATTATTGATGAACTTGAACACGTGTTTTGCTGATCTTGTGAGTGTTTCTCTGTGAAACTTGTGACTGTTGAATATTGTGTTGTTATTGAGAATATGTAAACTGATAGAGTGTGGTTATTAAGTTGTGTGTTTGGTAAACTGTAAACTGTGGAGGTTTAGATAGGGTGTAAGGAGTACCCGTATTTTGTTCACTTAACTTGTATTTAGAGGTTTTCTTGTTGGGTACCGTGTGGTTTGGTACTCACCCCTTGCTTCTACAAATTTTTGTAGGCTACGAGCCTGGATCTTCGTGATACCTTCCATTCTCTTCGTTTCTGAGGCATCTTGTGGAGGATTGTGAGGTAGCAGCTTGTCATCTCGGCGAACTTTTCTACTCCAGTTTATGACTTTCTTTTTACTTGAAAGACAACTTTATTTTAGACTCGAATTTTTATTTCAATTCTTGTGTTTACATTAGAGGCTTGTGCGCGTGACAACCAGGTTTTGAGGATTGAATTAAGTTGATTTTTTTTGTATTGGTAATTGTTATCAGACTTTGGTTTTATTTCCGTATTTTATCAAAATTATTGAAAAAGGCTGACTTATCTTGGTGGGATAAGACTAGTGCCATCACACCAATTTTTGAATCGTGACATTGATGAAATGGTCAATACAGTTAATTTTTGTACATCAATAAAGATATAATCATACATATAGATAAAAACTTTTGTTATATAATTTTCTTAATAATATTTTTGGTTATCAAATTTATGTTTCACTAAACAAAAATCTTCTTAAATTTATGTTGCATTTAGGGCTAGTGGATGCGGTGCGACAGATTTTCATTCTAAATGCAGACTACACCAAAGGAATCCGACGGTCCATTGGTGTCCCCGAAATGGACAAATATATAAGGGAAGAAATAAATATAAACGAAGATGATGAATCAAAGAAGATGATGCTTCAAATGTCAATTGTGAGTATCAAGCATAATACTTATTTATTAATTTGTCACCAACTTGACAAGATTCAACAGTTAATAAATGAGAAAATGTGGTTGGTGCACCATATTATTGCTATTGACGTTTTCAAAGTTGATAGAAAAGAAGGCGTTGACGAAGTGTGGACGAATACCGTTTTGCAACCATGCCTGGATATTGTAAAAATATTTCTCAAAAATGATGTTGAGTGTAAACTATCATTGTATCTATCTTCACTTATTTTTTCTCTTGGGCACTTTAATGTTGGACCTATTTTGTACTACATTAAGGATATATATATGATATAAATTTTTTTCTATATATATATTATTCTTGTCTCTAAAAACATTATTATTTATAGAGAAAATATTTATTTTAATTTTCGATCCAAGCCCAAGCCCCAAGTCCAAGTCCAAGTCTTCTATATTTAATATATATTAACATAAATACGTTCTTACACAATTACATGACATCATTCAAAATGTCGAGAAAATAAATGACCATAAATGTTCGAAAATATTTTACCCTTAAAATTTTGAAATAATAGAATTCTTGAATCAAAATTTTAAAAATTGTTACATAGACAAAAAATAGAAAATAGAAAACTTGCAATCTATCGGTAATGATGATTTAAGAAAATATATTCTACCTAATTCAATCAAGATGATGGAAGATTGATTCAATGAACTCTTATTTTATTATTACATGTTGCACAAGATAAATACTCGTAATTGAAAGAGTAATCGATAATTGTTCCCTTTCCTTTAGGAATTAGACTTAACACTTATGACGTGTTGTTAAATAGTGTAAGAATTGACGCATTATCACTTGAATATATTCCTTATGAAATATATTTAGTTCTTTTTACACTCCTATTTAAAATCGATCTTTTAATCAATTCTGTATGTGATCTCGTAACAGTGTCTAACTGGAAAACCCAATCCTAAAATTATTTAAGCTTAAACACCAACATTCAAGGTGACGTATCCGCATATTTTTTCAAGAACTATTTTTATATATCCTAAATATATATATATATATATATATATATATATATATATATATATATATATATATATAAATAAATAAATAAATAAAAATTTGATATACCAATTAATAAGTTTATAATCATATTTTTACAATAAAAGCCAGTTGTATGTGATCTCCTTTACAATGTACACTAGTAACTTTATTCTAAAATATATTTAATAATAATTATCAAAATTCAAGTGTACATATCTATTAGTTTTTCAAAAGTCATTCATATCCTTAAATATATCAGTAATTTTGAATATGGTATGTCAATTAATAAGTCCACAAACATATTTTCTATAAAAGCTGAATGCAATTTCTTTCATAACCACCATCAAGAAAAATATAATTTTTTTACATAGTATATTTCATCTCAAGAAAGGTTTATATTTATTAACTTTATATTTACAAATTTTTTTTAATGTTTGACTGAATGCATGAGTGGTTTCTGAGATTATTTACTATTATAAGTTAATTACTATTTTGATTTTATTTTATGTGTAGCTAAAATGAACACTTTCATCAACAATAACAAGTTCAACAAGAAGAAAGTGGTGTTCATAATGGGAGCAACGGAAACGGGGAAATACTGTCTCTCTGTTGACCTTGCCACCCATTTTCGAGGAGAAATAATCAACTCCGACAAAATGCAAGTACACAAGGGCCTTGAAATTATTACAAACAAGAACACGAACACTGAGAAACAAGGTGTACGACACTATTTGTTAGGTATATATATTTAATTCCAATAATATTTATGTCAAATGACTACCTAGATAATTTAATAGTAGTACTTGTAGATTCTAGTTGAAAATATACTCAACTATTGAAACATTATTTATTCCAATACTGAGAAATTTAATTTGATCACATTTTCTTAGGTGAAATTGAGCCAGACTCTGACTTCACAGGAGAAGATTTATAGCTATTGTCTACATAGAATAAATTTGGAATGCTCAACGTATTCCAATTATTGTTGGAAGGTCAAATTCGTATATTGAAAAACTCGTGGAAGACCCTGTGTTCATGTTCAAATATAAGTATGATACATGATTTATTTGGATTGATATAGAGCAATCAGTATTAAATCGTAGAGTTGAAATGAGGGTTGATGAAATGGTCAATGAAGGTAATTTTCTTACATCAATCAAGATACACATGCATATAGATAAAAACTTTTCTTATATAATTTTATTAATAATATTTTTGTTTATCAAATTTATGTTTCACTAAATAAAACTCTTCTTAAATTTATGTTGCATTTAGGACTAGTGGATGAGGTGCGACATATTTTCATTTCAGATGCAGACTACACCAAAGAAATCCGAAGGTCCATTTGTCCCCGAAATGAAAAAATATTTAAGGGAATAAATAAATATAAACGAAGATGATAGATCAAAGAAGATGATGCTTCAAACGTCAATTGCGAGTATCAGCATAATACTCGTTTATTAATTTGTCACCAACTTGACAAGATTCAACGGTTAATAAATGAGAAAATGTGGTTGGTGCACCATATTATTGCTACTGTCGTTTTCAAAGGAGATAGAAAAGAAGACGTTGACGAAGTGTGGAGGAATACCATTTTGCAACCATGCCTGGATATTGTGAAAAGATTTCTCAAAAATGATGTTGAGTGTACATAAATTATCATTGTATCTATGTTCAGTTATTTTTTCTGTTGGGCACTTTAATGTTGGACCTATTTTGTACGGCATTAAGTATATATATATATGATATGACAATTTTTTCTATATATATATTATTCTTGTCTCTAAAAATACTGTTATTTATAGAGAAAATATTTATTTTAAGTTCCGATTCAAGCCCCAGTCCCAAGTCCAAGTCCAAGTCTTCTATATTTAATATGTATTAACATAAATACGTTCTTACACAATTACATTACATCATTCATAATGTCAAAAAAATAAAGGACCATAAATGTTCGAAAATATTTTACCTTAAAATTTTGAAAAAATAAAATTCTTGAATCAAAATTTTTAAAATTGTTACATAGACAAAGAAGAGAAAATAGTAAGAAATCTATCGGTAATGATGATTTAAGAAAATATATTCTACCTAATTCAATCAAGATGATGGAAGCTTGATTCAATAAACTCTTATTTTATTATTACATGTTGCACAAGATAAATACTCGTAATTGAAAGAGTAATCGATAATTGTTTCCTTCCTTTTAATGGAATTAGACTTAACACTTATGACGTGTTGTTAAATAGTGTAAGAATTGACGCATTATCACTTGAATATATTCCTTATGAAATATATTTTGTTCTTTTTATAATCCTATTTAAAATTGATCTTTTAGTCAATTTTGTGTGTGATCGCATAACAGTGTCCAACTAGAAAACCTAATTCTAAAATTATTTAAGCTTAAACACCAATATTCAAGGTGACGTATCCGTATATTTTTTCAAGAACTAACCTCTACCGAGAAGCTCTCTCTCGCTTCAGCCCAACCAATTCAGAGATGATGAAAAGAAGTCCTCAAATCCTAAGTACAGTAACTGGGTAAAGAAGAAGCAGTTGCTCGTTAGCTGGATCAACGCCACCTCCGGATGAAAAGGACAAGGATCTATCAGATGTCAATCTATTTTCTTTTATCTTACTTGCAGCTACCTTCCATCGGCACATTATTCGCGTTGCTACAACGAACAAACTAAATGGCAGACCATCGAGAGTGAGTGAACGGCTAGCCAAAGCTTCTCGTTTGGAGAAAAATCGTGGTGGAAATGCGGTTGAAAGCTGAAATGAGACGACAGAATGAGTGAAAGAAGTTACTGAAAGTAAAGCTCCTTTTGTTGTGTTGGGCAACATGGGAGTGCGAACTCGGTTCCCCGTACAACACACAAACTATTAACGCTCTTTCTCAATCAGGTCTGGAACGCACAGTGTTGTTCAACCTTTCCCATACACACACACACACACACACACACACACACACACACACACACACACACACACATATATATATATATATATATATATATATATATATATATATATATATATATATATATATCAATAAATAAATAAATAAATAAAAAATTGATATACTAATTAATAAGTTCATAATCACATTTTTACTATGAAAGCCAGTTGTATGTGATCTCCTTTACAATGTACACTAGTAACTTAATCCTAAAATAAATTTAATAATAAATACCAAATTTCAAATGTACAAATCTATAAGTTTTTCAAAAGTCATTCTTATCCTTAAATATATTAGTGATTCTGAATATGGTATGTCAATTAATAAGTCTACAAACATATTTTCTATAAAAGCTGAATTCAATTTCTTTCATAAATGTAGTTACGAATAGTCCAAAGTACCCATTTAAAATCTATCAAAGTATTTTATGAAATAAAAAAAACTCTAGTATTCAAAACGAATATGGATCGTTACATTAATAAATAAAAATTTTATATACCAATTAATAAGTTCATAATCACATTTTTACTATAAAGCCAGTTGTATGTGATCTCCTTTACAATGTACGCTTGTAACTTTATTTTAAAATATATTTAATAATAATTATCAAAATTCAAGTGTACATATCTATAAATTTTTCAAAAGTCATTCTTATCCTTAAATATATCAGTAATTCTGAATATGGTATGTCAATTAATAAGTCCACAAACATAGTTTCCTTTAAAAGCTGAATGAAATTTCTTTCATAACCAACATCAAGAAAAATATAATTTTTTTTACATAGTATATTCCATCTCAAGCAAGGTTTCTATTTATTAACTTTATATTTACAAGTTTTTTTTAATGTTTGACTGAATGCATGAGTGGTTTCCTAAGATTATTTGCTATTATAAGTTAATTATCATTTTGATTTTGTTTTATGTGTAGCTAAAATGAACACTTTCATCAACAATAACAAGTTTAACAAGAAGAAAGTGGTGTTCATAATGTGAGCAACGGGAACGGGGAAAACCCGCCTCACTATTGACCTTGCCACCCATTTTCGAGGAGAACTAATAAACTCCGACAAAATGCAAGTATATAAGGGCTTTGAAATTGTTACAAACAAGATCACGCACAGTGAGAAACAAGGTGTACGACACTATTTGTTAGGTATATATATTTAATTCCAACAATACTTATATCAAATGACTACCTAGATAATTTAATAGTAGTAATTGTAGATTCTAGTGGAAAATATACTCTACGATTGAAATATTATTTATTCCAATACTGAGAAAGTTAATTTGATCACATTTTCTTAGGTGAAATTGAGCCAGATTCTAACTTCACAGCTGAAGATTTTTGCTTGAAAGCTATTGTCTACATAGAAAATTTTTGGAATGCTCAACGTGTTCCAATTATTGTTGGAGGATCAAATTCGTATATATTGGAAAACTCGTGAAATACCCTGTGTTCATGTTCAAATATAAGTATGATACATGCTTTATTTGGATTGATGTATTGCAATCAATATTGAATCGTATAGTTGACATGAGGGATGATGAAATGGTCAATGCAGGTAATTTTTGTACATCAATCAAGATAAAATCATGCATATAGATAAAAATATTTCTTATATAATTTTCTTAATAATATTTTTGGTTATCAAATTTATGTTTTACTAAATAAAACTCTTCTTAAATTTATGTCGCATTTAAGGCTAGTGGATGAGGTGCGACAAATTTTCATTACAGATGCAGACTACACCAATGGAATCCGACGGTCCATTGGTGTCCCCGAAATGGACAAATATTTAAGGGAAGAAATAAATATAAACGAAGATGATAAATCAAAGAAGATGATGCTTCAAACGTCAATTGCAAGTATCAATCATAATACTCGTTTATTAATTTGTCACCAACTTGAAAAGATTCGACGGTTAATAAATGAGAAAATGTTGTTGGTGCACCATATTGTTGATACTGACGTTTTCAAAAGAGATAGAAAAGAAGACGTTGACGAAGTATGAAGGAATACCGTTTTACAACCATGCCTGGATATTGTGAAAAGATTTCTCAAAAATGATGTTGAGTGTACATAAACTATCATTGTATCTATCTTCAGTTATTTTTTCTCTTGAGCACTTTAATGTTGGACCTATTCTGTACGACATTAAGCATATATAAATGATATGACAATTTTTTTTATATATATATTATTCTTGTCTCTAAAAACATTGTTATTTATAGAGAAAATATTTAGTTTAAGTTCCAATCCAAGCCCAACTCCCAAGTCCAAGTCCAAGTCTTCTATATTTAATATATATTAACATAAATACGTTCTTACACAATAACATGAAATCATTCATAATGTCGAGAAAAAAAATGACTATAAATATTCAGAAAGATTTCACCCTTAAAATTTGTAAGAATAAAATTCTTGAATCAAAATTTTAAATATTGTTACACAGACAGAAGAAAAAATAGTAAACTTGCAACCTATCGGTAATGATGATTTAAGAAAATATATTCTACCTAATTCAATAAAGATTATAGAAGATTGATTCAATGAACTCTTATTTTATTAGTACATGTTGCACAAGATAAATACTTGTAATTGAAAGAGTAATCGATAATTGTTCTCTTCCCTTTAATGGAATTAGACTTAAAACTTATGACGTGTTGTTAAATAGTTTAAGATTTGAAGCATTATCACTTTAATATATTCCTTATGAAATATATTTAGTTCTTTTTACAATCCTATTTAAAATCGATCTTTTAATCAATTTTGTATGTGATCTCATAATAGTGTCCAACTAGAAAATCTAATCCTAAAATTATTTAAGCTTAAACACCAACATTCAAGGTGACGTATCCGTATATATTTTCAAGAACAATTTTATATATTCTAAATATATATATATATATATATATATATATTAAAAATAAATAAAAAATAAAAACTTCATATAACAATTAATAAGTTCATAATAACATTTTTATTATAAAAGTCAGTTGTATGTGATCTCCTTTACAATGTACACTAGTAACTTTATCCTAAAATATATTTAATAATAATTTCCAAAATTCAAGTGTACATATCTATAAGTTTTTCAAAAGAGATTTTTATCCTTAAATATATCAGTAATTCTGAATATGATATGTCAATTAATAAGTCGACAAACATATTTTCCTATAAAAACTGAATGCAATTTCTTTCATAACCACCATCAAGAAAAATATAATTTTTTACATAGTATATTACATCTCAAGGAAAGTTTCTATTTATTAGCTTTATATTTACAAGATTTTTAAATGTGTGACTTAATGCATGAGTGGTTTCGTGAGATTTTTTGCTATTATAAGTTAATTATTATTTTTATTTTACTTTAGGTGTAGCTAAAATGAACACTTTCATTAACAATAACAAGTTCAACAAGAAGAAAATGGTGTTCATGATGGAAACAACGGAACGGGTAAATCTCGTCTCTCTGTTGACCTTGCCACCCATTCTTGAGGAGAAATAATCAACTTCGACAACATGCAAGTATATAAGGGAATTGAAATTGTTACAAACAAGATTACGCACACTGAGAAACAAGGTGTACGACACTATTTGTTAGGTATATATATTTAATTTCATTAATATTTATATCAAATGACTACCTAGATGATTTAATAGTAGTAATTGTAGATTCTAGAAAAATATACTTTACTATTGAAACATTATTTATTCCAGTACTGAGAAACTTAATTTGATCACATTTTCTTAGGTGAAATTGAGCCACATTTTGACTTCACAGCTGAAGATTTTTGCTTGAAAGCTGTTGTCTACATAGAAAAAATTTAGAATGCTCAACGTGTTCCAATTATTGTTGGAGGGTCAAATCGTATATTGAAAAACTCGTGGAAGACCCTGTGCTCATGTTCAAATATAAGTATGATACATGCTTTATTTGGATTGATGTAGAGCAATCAGTATTGAATCGTAGAGTTGACATGATGGTTGATGAAATGGTCAACGCATGTAATTTTTGTACATCAATCAAGATACAATCATGCATATAGATAAAAACTTTTCTTATATAATTTTCTTAATAATATTTTTGCTCATCATATTTATGTTTCACTAAATAAAACTCTTCTTAAATTTATGTCTCATTTAGGGCTAGTGGATGAGGTGCGACAAATTTTCATTCCAGATGCAGACTACACCAAAGAAATCCGACGGTCTATTGGTTTCCCTAAAATGAAAAAATATTTAAGGGAAGAAATAAATATAAACAAAGATGATGAATCAATGAAGATGATTCTTCAAACGTCAATTGCAAGTATCAAGCATAATACTCATTTATTAATTTTGTCACCAACTTGACAATATTTAACGGTTAATAAATGAGAAATTGTGGTTGGTGAACCATATTATTGCTACTGACGTTTTCAAAGTAGATAGAAAAGAAGACGTTGACGAAGTGTGGAGGAATACCATTTTGCAACCATGCCTGAATATTGTGAAAAGATTTCTCAAAAATGATGTTGAGTGTACATAAACTATCATTGTATCTATCTTCAATTATTTTTTCTGTTTGGCACTTTAATGTTGGACCTATTTTGTACTGCATTAAGGATAAATATATGATATGACAATTTTATATATATATATATATATATATATATATATATATATATATATATATATATATATATATATATATATATATATTATTGTTGTCTCTAAAAACATTGTTATTTATAGAGAAAATATTTATTTTAAGTTCCGATCCAAGCCCAAGCCCCTAGTCCAAGACCAAGTCTTTTATATTTAATCTATATTAACATAAATACGTTCTTACACAATTACATGACAACATTCATAATGTCGAGAAAACAAATGACCATAAATATTCGGAAAGATTTTACCCTTAAAATTTTAAACGAATAGAATTCTTCAATCAAAATTTTAAAAATTGTTACATAGACAAAGAAGAGAAAATAGTAAACTTACAATCTATCGGTAATGATGATTTAAGAAAATATATTCTACCTTATTCAATCAAGATGATGGAAGCTTGATTCAATGAAATCTTATTTTATTATTACATGTTGCACAAGATAAATACTCGTAATTGAAAGAGTAATCAATAATTGTTCCCTTCCCTTTAATGGAATTAGACTTAACACTTATGCGTGCTGTTTAATAGTGTAAGAATTGACGCATTATCACTTGAATATATTCTTATGAAATATATTTAGTTCTTTTTACAATCCTAATTAAAATCGATCTTTTAATCAATTATGTATGTGATCTCATAATAGTGTCCAACTAGAAAACCATATCCTAAAATTATTTAAGCTTAAACACCAATATTCAAGGTGACAAACCCGTATATTTTTCAACAACTATTTATATATATATATATATATATATATATATATATATATATATATATATATATTTAAAATAAATAAAAACTTGATATACCAATTATTAAGTTCATAATCACATTTTTACTATAAAAGCCAGTTGTATGTGATCTCCTTTACAATGTACGCTAGTAACTTTATCCTAAAATATATTTAATAATAATTACCAAAATTCAAGTGTACATATCTATAATTTTTTATAATTCATTCTTATCCTTAAATATATCAGTAATTCTGAATATGGCATGTCAATTAATAAGTCCACAAACATAGTTTCCTATAAAAGCAGAATGAAATTTCTTTCATAACAACCATCAAGAAAAAAATAATTTTTTTACATAGGATATTCCATCTCAAGCAAGGTCTCTATTTATTAACTTTATATTTACAAGTTTTTTTAATGTTTGACTGAATGCATGAGTGGTTTCCTGAGCTATTTGCTATTATAAGTTAATTATTATTTTGATTTTATTTTATGTGTAGCTAAAATGAACACTTTCATCAACAATAACAAGTTCAACAAGAAAAAAGTGGTGTTCATAATGGGAGCAACGGGAACGGGGAAATCCCGTCGCACTATTGACCTTGCCACCCATTTTCGAGGAGAACTAATAAACTCCGACAAAATGCAAGTATATAAGGGCTTTGAAATTGTTACAAACAAGATCACGCACAGTGAGAAACAAGGTGTACGACACTATTTGTTAGGTATATATATATAATTCCAATAATATTTATATCAAATGACTACCTAGATAATTTAATAGTAGTAATTGTAAATTCTAGTGGAAAATATACTCTACTATTGAAACATTATTTATTCCAATACTGAGAAAGTTAATTTGATCACATTTTCTTAGGTGAAATTGGGCCAGATTCTAACTTCACAGCTGAAGATTTTTGCTTGAAAGCTATTGTCTACATAAAAATTTTTTGGAATGCTCAACGTGTTCCAATTATTGTTGGAGGATCAAATTCGTATATATTGAAAAACTCGTGAAATACCCTGTGTTCATGTTCAAATATAAGTATGATACATGCTTTATTTGGATTGATGTATTGCAATCAATATTGAATCGTATAGTTGACATGAGGGTTGATGAAATGGTCAATGCAGGTAATTTTTGTACATCAATCAAGATAAAATCATGCATATAGATAAAAATATTTCTTATATTATTTTTTTAATAATATTTTTGGTTATCAAATTTATGTTTTACTAAATAAAACTCTTCTTAAATTTATGTTGCGTTTAGGGCTAGTGGATGAGGTGCGACAGATTTTCATTACAGATGCAGACTACACCAATGGAATCCGACGGTCCATTGGTGTCCCCGAAATGGAAAAATATTTAAGGGAAGAAATAAATATAAACAAAGATGATGAATCAAAGAATATTATTCTTCAAACGTCAATTGCGTGTATAAAGCATAATACTTGTGTCACGATTCAAATTCACAAGTCGTCATGACACCTATGTTCCCAACTAATAGGTAAGTCAACCCAACATATTAACCAAACTTAACCAAAATTATGAGTAAAAAGGTAAACACTTCGCAAAAATCTTCAACATTGAGTTCCTTATAAGTACGAAATGCAGAAACTAAAAAAAATACTACACCCCAAGAATTGGTGTCTTAAGTACAAGAGCTTTTAAAATACGATGAAGTCTGAAATTAAAATGACAAATCTAACATAAGGGATATCCTGTCTGAATAATAAATGAGAGAATAAGTAAAACATAAAGGGAGGTGTGGGCCACGGAACAGCCAAGCAACTCACCACAACTTCAAGATACTCCAACTCGAACTCAAATTGCTCCACGAGATGTGCTCCTACCCGGAATTGAATCTGCACCACAAAGAGTGCAACAAGTGTAGTATGAGTGCGAAACCACGTGTACCTAGTATATCTCATTGATCGACAACGAAGAAATAGTGACGGGAGTTTATATAAGAAAGATCAATTCTTTAACTTTACAAGTCTATATTACACTTACCAGTCAGGTTTCATCAAATAGAGGTAATCAAATATCAAGTACTTACGTACCACAAAATAAAACACATAATCATCAAGAATGAAGATGTGATGAAATTCAATGCAATATGATACCATGAAATGATATGTCTCAGAATACCCAGTACTCTCTCAACCGTATATACATGATACTCCTCGGAAATACATCGATAGTTCATTACCCATGGGGGACTCGCGAGGTTCATATACCGACACAGACGATCTCCACGTGTCTGTGCGGACGATCTCAATGCTCTTTCTTAAAATCAAATAATTTCTGCACGGACGGTCTCCACGTGTCCAAATTAAAATCTTAACATCTCATCATCCCCAGCATGGACGATCTCCACATGCCCAACTTATACTCAATCTCATGTCAATGCATGTACAAAATATTATTTCAAATAAGGGGATGATGATGCACCTCAATCAGTCAAATATCAACATAATACATAACCACCTCAATTATCACAACTATACGGGTGAAATAAAGAAAACACAATCACACAAGGATTTCAAGTCAATAATATATCAGCTAATGCCCATATGTTTTGGCATTCTCACATTACAATCCACATTCTATAGTAGTAACTTTCCCTTTTATAACACCGGTACTCGTATCAATGCCCGTCACACCACTGATACGAGACCCCCATCTTTCTCCCTTACCCCTTGTCTATGCCATTTTTTTAATATCTTTAATTAGGAAAACATCCTTCAACAAGTCTAAAAAGTCTTAACATACCTCGAATGTAGAACATGTATCACAATCCTCAATATTTTCCGTCCCTTTTCGCAAGGCTTCAGAACGTTCATAATCTACCAATTATGCAATATTCGAAAGTAGTCGAGTTCATATGCACTCATATTACTACACTTCTAACCTAAATCAAAACTTTATCAATTTAATATAATTCAAGATCCTAATTATGGTACCAAATAATATGTCATGACACATATTTAATAAATTTCAAGCCTAGAGTTAAGCCTCAACCCCTCCAATTATTATGAATCCAATGATATTTATGTAATACGATACCAAACAAGAATTTGTTAGCTATACCCAGTTATTGAACTTTAAAGAGTACTACTATATATACATTAAAACAATAGTTTTAAGTCAATAATTATTCGCCTGTAACTTTACCACTAAAATATATTAAAATGATAACCAGTGAAACTACACCGATTCCATTCATATAGAACAAAATTGTTGGCATTGACTATCCATTTCCAATGATTATACCCAATCATTACCTAATGACTTCCCTTAAATTAAATAAACATTTTTCCTACCCTAGTCTAGCAAACATTGCCGCCTATGTCCACTTCTCACTTCCTATTCTTTCAATTCCGACCATTTAACCAAATTCACCACCACTGGAATTAATAAATCCTAAAAATTTAGTCACTAATATCACATCATTCTTAATCCAACCAATTTATTTTTTTATCTATTTTGACCAGCCCTTCCCAATAGCACTATCAAAAAAAGAAATCGAATCACCTACTAAAATAAATATTATTATACTCCTACATGTGCACTGCATAGTTTACATATACAAATTGATGGAAATTGAAGTACTTACCAGTAAAACCGACAGAACCTCGTAGCCAACCGCTACTCTCTGCCTATCTTGAGTTATGCCTAATAAGTTATTAACCCCTCTTTACTTAGCTTAATTTCATGGGCCAATTATAAATGGGTACTACATGAATGATAGATTTGACCCACTAACTCTTAACTATATTTAATTATTTAATAAATTTCATTAATTAGATATTCGTAGTTATCGAATAGTTAAAATACCCCCTTTAAATTCTCTGGAAAGAGCCAAAATAGTCCTAGTTCTCAAAACGACCTAGCGGGTCATCACCTACCACTTAAACAAACGTTCGCCCTCAAATGGAAAAAGAAAAGAGCTAAAGTTGAACGCTCAAAAAGCTGAGGATATTTACTCCTCATATTTGACTCGGTCTCCCATGTAGTCTCCTCTACTGGACGATGCTTCCATTGAACCTTTACTAAAGCAATCTCTTTTGACCTCAACTTTCGAATTTGCCTATCCAAAATGGTAACCGGCTCCTCCTCAAAAGTCAAATTCTGATCAAGTAACGCTGAATCCCATTGAATCACATGAGCACCACCCTTATGATACTTCTTCAACATCGAAATATGAAATACTGGATGCACACCTGACAAACCAGGTGGCAAAGCCAACTGATACACCACCTTACCAATACGCTCCACGATCTCGGAAGGACCAATATACCTTGGGCTCAACTTGCCCTTCTTTCCAAATCTCATCACACCCTTCATGGGTGAAACCTTCAATAGAACCCTCTCTCCAACCATAAACTCCAAATCACGAACCTTCCTATTTGCATAACTCTTTTGCCTACTCTGAGCCATGAGAAGTCTATCTTGGATCAACTTGACCTGGTCCATGGACTCCCTCAATAAATCTATACCCCACGGTCTAACCTCAAATGCGTCAAACCAACCAATTGGAGATCGACATCTCCTACCATACAAAGCCTCAAATGGTGCCATCTCAATGTTCGAATGATAACTAGTATTGTAAGCAAACTCCGCTAATGGCAAGAATTGATCCCAGTGACTACCAAATTCAATCACACACTCCCGCAACATGTCCTCAAGACCCTGAATAGTCCGCTCAGACTAACCATCAGTCTGAGGGTGGAAGGCTATACTAAGATCCACCCGAGGGCCCAACTCCTTCTGCATAGACTGCCAGAAATGAAATGTAAATTGGGTGCCACGATTTGAAATAATAGATATAGGAACCCCATGCAAACGAACTATATCTCGAATATATATCTTGGCTAACTTCTCTGAGTTATAGGTAGTCTGAACTGGTACAAAGTGTGAAGACTTAGTCAGTCGATCCACAATGACCCATATAACATCAAACTTACCCAAGGTACGTGCCAATCCTACCACAAAGTCCATATCAATACGCTCCTACTTCCACTCAGGTATAGACATCCTCTGTGTCACACCTCCAAGCTTTTGGTGTTCATACTTCACTTGCTGACAATTCAAACAACGGGATATAAAATCTACTATGTCCCTCTTCATACGACAGCACCAATAATGCTGCTTCAAGTCACGATACATCTTAGTATCCCCCGGATGAATAGAGTACCTCGGACTATGAGCCTCCTCCATGATCAATCTAGTCAAATCACCTGTACGAGGAACACATATACAACCTTTAATCCTCAAAACTCCCTCACTATCAAGAATTGCAGCCTTGGCTTCTCCTTTTAACACCTTGTCTCTAATCTTACATAAATCACCATCATCAAACTGTTGAGCCCGAATCTGCTCCAACAAAGATGACCTAGCCTCTATATAAGCAAACACCTAACCAGTTTCTAAAATGTCAAGTCTCAAAAAGCTATTGGCCAAGGTTTGGACATCACTAGCTAAAGGACGCTCGCCAACCTGTAACATGGCTAGACTACCCATACTTACCGCCTTCCGACTCAAGGCATCTGCTACAACATTTGCCTTGCCTGGATGATAAAGAATATTCATGTCGTAGTCCTTGAGCAACTCCAACCATCTCCGCTGCCTCAAAATTGAGATCCTTCTGATTGAATATATACTGGAGATTACGATGATCCGTGAACACCTCACAATGCACACCATAAAGATAATGCCTCCAAATCTTCAATGCAAACACAACATCCGCCAATTCTAAATCATGAATAGGGTAGTTCTTCTCATGAACCTTCAACAGCCTCGAAGCATAAGCTATCACCTTTCCCTTCTGCATCAATACAAAACAAAGACCAATCCGAGAAGCATCACAATATATAACAAAACCCTCTCCCTCCACGGGTAGGGTCAGAATCGAGGCAGTAGTCAATAAAGTCTTGAGCTTTTGAAAACTAACCTCACACTCTTCAGACCACTGAAAAGTCACCTCCTTCTATGTCAATCTAGTTAATGGAGATGCAATGGATGAGAAACCCTCTACAACCCGTTGATAATAACCTGCAAGGCCTAAGAAACTCCGAATCTCAGTAACTGAAGAAGCTCTGACCCAATCTCTAACTACCTCAATCTTCTTAGGATCCACCATAATACCCTCCTTGGACACTACATGTCCCAAGAATGCTACCGAACTAATCCAAAACTCACACTTTGAAAACTTTGCATAAAGCTTCTTCTCCTTTAGAATCCCAAGCACAATCCTCAAATGATGCTCGTGTTCCTCCTTACTGCGTGAGTATATCAATATATCATCTATGAAGACAATAACAAAGGAATCCAAATACGGTCTGAACACTCCATTCATCAAGTCCATAAAAGTTGCAGGGGCGTTAGTCAATCCGAAAGACATCACCGAAAACTCGTAATGGCCATAACGTGTTCGAAAAGCTGTCTTAGGGATATCCTCCGCCCTAACCTTCAGCTGATGATAGCCTGATCTCAAGTCAATCTTGGAGAAAACTAAAGCACCCTGCAACTTATCAAATAAATCATCAATGCGAGGTATCAGGTACTTATTTCTTATGGTTACCTTGTTCACCTGCCGATAGTCAATACACATACGCATAGATCCATCCTTCTTCTTCACAAATAGTACTGGATCACCCCATAAGATACACTCGGCCTAATAAATCCCTTGTTCAACAAATTCTGCAAATGGTCCTTCAACTCTTTCTATTCAATCGGTGTCATACGATAAGGAGGAATGGAAATAGGTTGAGTGCCTGGATCCACATCAATACAAAAATCACTATCACGATCTGGTGGAAGACCTGGCAAATCAGTCGGGAATACCTCCAAAAATTCACTCACCACTGGAATCAACTCAAGCATAGGAGTCTCAACACTAGTATCTCGAGTATGTGCCAAGTAAGCCGAACATCCTCTCTCTACTAACTGACGAGCCTTAAGAAATGATATCACACCCTTAGGAGGGTGACCAAGAGAACCTCTCCATTCTACTATAAGAATTCCAGGCATATCTAAAGTAATTGTCTTGGCATGGCAATTTAAAATTACGTGGTAAGAATATAACCAATACATACCAAGAATCACATCAAAATCTACCATATCTAAGACCTTTAAATCTGCATGAGTGTCATACCCCATCAAGGTAACAATACATAATCGATATACCCGATCTACAACTACAGAATCCCCGACAGGAGTAGAAACATGTATCGGCAAATCAAGAGACTCACATAATATATCAAGACTAGGAGCAAAATATGTGGACACATAAGAATAATTAGAGCCTGGATCAAATAATACAGTAGCTGGTCGATGACAAACTGGAATAATATCTATGATAACAGCATCTGAAGCCTCAGCCTCTGGCCTACCCGGAAAAGAATAACAGTGAGAACGACCTCCCTCAGATTGTGAACCTCCACGACCACCACCTCGACCAGAAGAGGAACCACCTCTACCTGAATGAGAACCACCTCTACCACTCTGTGCACCACCCCTAGTGGAGGTTGTGTAGCCCTGAAAGTCGAAGCTTGAGAACACTGATGTAAGCCACCACGTCTGGTCCTAGGGCAGTCTCTCACAAAGTGTCCCATATCACCACACTCAAAATATTCCCTACGAGACGTAGGCTGATGAGAGGAACCTGAATGGCCAGAATGCCCTCCACGAACTTTAGGTCTAGAAGATGAACTCTGTGAAGTATGCACTGAGCTCGAAGAACTATGCCTAGTGTAACCAGCCTCAAACGCAGGTATAGCAGCATGAATGGGTCTGATGGAATGAGAGTGATAACCTCTCCCTAAGTAACCTCGACTCCTAGGTGGAGCACCACCATAATAACTTGAATAACGGGTCCTCTTGCCCTCACGCTGCTCAAATACATCGCGTCGAATCATCTCCAACTCCTTAGCAGCATCTACCAATTTCTGGAATGGAACACCAAAAGCAGCAACCTGAGAAACTCCTAGACAAATCGGAATAATCATCCCTTTAACAAATCTTCTCACTCTCTCAGCCTCTGTGGGAAGTATCATCGAAGCATGCGTAGCTAAGACATGAAATTTATCCTCATACTCTGCGACTGACATATCATCTTGCTGCAAACCCTCAAACTCGGCCCTTTTATGCTCCCTCTCACTGCGTGGAACAAATTTGGATAGAAATACCTGAGTAAACTTAGTCCAGGATAGTGGAGGGGATCCAGTTGGCCTCCTACTAATATAATCCCTCCACCACTGCTTGGCAGAGCCAGTCATCTAAAACGTTGTGTAGTCAACTCCATGAGACTCCACTAATCCAAGATTATGCAACCTCTCATGACAACTAACTATAAATTCACAGCATCCTCAATTAAGTCACCAGTATAAGTTGGAGGATTCATTAGTCTGAACCTCTCAAACATCTTTTGCTCATAAATGGTCATAGAAGGCCTGTTCGCCAAATGTGATGCAATATCTGGAAACTCCATACTATACAAACGAGGAGCTACAACAGCAGTTGGCTGAGTCTTGAGAGTCTGAGAAGCTGGAGCAACTAATGGATCTGGAGCCTGACTTCCAACACGGGTCTGTGAGCCATCAGAAGTGACCGGCAAAGCTCCTGCCTGAGCCATCCCCTCTAGGATTCCTAACATACGAGCCAAGGTATCTTGAAGCACTGGAGTGATAATAGTACTGGGTAGAGCCTGAGCTGGCCCATTCCCCTCGACACGATCTTGCACATCCCCATGAATAAGATCCGCATCAGGAGGTACAGTCCTATCACGACCCTTGGTAGCTATAGGTACATGACCTTCCAAAAGTGTTGCAATACGGCCCCTACTCCGACCTCGACCTCAAGCTCGTCCCCTGCCTCTACCTCAAATAGTGTTCCTAGAAGCAGGCACATGAATAGGCTCCGATGTACGAGTCCTTGCCATCTGAGAGAGAATGAGATATCAAGATTAGAATTTCAATAAGGTCTAGTGTGCACGATAATGAATGAAAGAACAAATTTTTTTTCCTAAATATCCTATAGCCTCTCGAAGATAGGTATGGACGTCTTCATACCAATCCGCAAGACTCTACTAGATATTTCTCTTATACTCGTGAGACCAATGAATCTAGGGATCTGATACTGAAATTTTCACAACCCAAATTCACAAGTTGTGATGGCACCTATGTTCCCAACCAATAGGTAAGCCAACCCAACATATTAACCAAACTTAACCAACAAATGAGTAAAAAGGTAAACACTTAGCAAAAATCTTCAACATTGAGTTCCTTATAAGTACGAAATGCGAAAGCTAAAAAAAATATGCCACCCCAAGAATTGGTGTCTTAAGTACAAGAGCTTCTAAAATACGATGCAAGTCTGAAACTAAAATAACAAATCTAACATAAGGGATATCTTGTCTGAATACTAAATGACAGAATAAGTAAGTGATAGAGGGAGGTGTGGGCCACAGAACAACCAAGGAGCTCACCACAACTCCAACACACTCCAACTCATACTCAAATTGCTCCACGAGATGTGCTCCTACTCGAAATCGAATCTGCACCACAAAGAGTGCAACAAGTGTAGTATGAGTACGAAACCACGTGTACCCAGTATATCTCATTGACCAACAACGAAGAAGTAGTGACAGGAGTTTATATAAGAAAAATCAATTCCTTAATTTTACAAGTCAATATTACACTTACCAGTCAAGTTTCATCAAATAGAGGTAATCAAATATAATTACTTACCAACCGTCAAATAAAACACATAATCATCAAGAATGAAGATGTGATGAAATGCAATGCAATATGATACCATGAAATGATATGTCTCAGAATACCAGTACTCTCTCAACCGTATATACATGATACTCCTCGGAAATACATCGAGAGTTCATGACCCATGGGGGATTCGCGAGGTCCATATACCAACATGGACGATCTCCACGTGTCTGTGCGGACGATCTCAACGCACTTTCATAAAATTAAACAATTTCCGCACGGACAGTCTCCAAATTAAAATCTTAACATCTCGCCATCCCCAGCATGGACGATCTCCACATGCCCAAATTATACTCAATCTCATGTCAATGCATGTACACAATATTATTTCAAATAAGGGGATGATGATGCACCTCAATCAGTCAAATATCAACATAATACATAACCACCTCAATTATCACAACTATACGGGTGAAATACAGAAAACACAATGACACAAGGATTTCAAGTCAATAATATATCAGCTAATGCCCATATGTTTTGGCATTCTCACATTACAATCCACATTCTATAGTAGTAACTTTCCCTTTTATAACATTGGTACTCGTATCAATGCCCGTCACACCACTGATACGAGACCCCCATCTTTCTCCCTTACCCCTTGTCTATTCCATTTTTTTAATATCTTTAATTAGGAAAACATCCTTCAACAAGTCTAAAAAGTCTTAACATACCTCGAATGTAGAACATGTGTCACAATCCTCAATATTTTCCGTCCCTTTTCGCAAGGCTTCAGAACGTTCATAATCTACCAATTATGCAATATTCGAAAGTAGGCGAGTTCATATGCACTCATATTACTACACTTCTAACCTAAACCAAAACTTTATCAATTTGATATAATTCAAGCTCCTAATTATGGTACCAAATAATATGTCATGACACATATTTAATAAATTTCAAGCCTAGAGTTAAGCCTCAACCCCTCCAATTATTATGAATCCAATGATATTTATGTAATACGATACCAAACAAGAATTTGTTAGCTATACCCAGTTATTGAACTTTAAAGAGTACTACTATATATACATTAAAACAATAGTTTTAAGTCAATAATTATTCGCCTGTAAGTTTACCCACTAAAATATATTAAAATGATAACTAGTGAAACGACACCGATTCCATTCATATAGAACAAAATTGTTGCCATTGACTGTTCATTTCCAATGATTATACCTAATTATTACCTAATGATTTCCCTTAAATTAATTAAATAAACATTTTCCCTACCCTAGTCCAGCAAACATTGCCACCTACGTCCACTTCCCACTTCCTATTCTTTCAATTCCGACAATTTAATCAAATTCACCACCACTGGAATTAATAAATCCTAAAAATTTGGTCACTAATATTACATAATACTTAATCCAACCAATTTATTTTTTTATCTATTTTGACCAGCCCTTCCCAATAGCACTATCAAAAAAAGAAATCGAATCACCTACTAAAATAAATATTATTATACTCGTCTCAAGGATCAGTACGGAGACGTCTGCACTTATATCTGAGAGGCCATAAAAACTGTTAGGAAACTTTCTTTTGTTCATTCTTTCTCATCGTGCGGACTTGGTTTAGTTTTGATTATCATCGCTTCACTCCAATCACTCTCATTTATGTGATGACTCGTGCATAGTTTCTCATGTGTAGTTGGTGTGTCGTGTATAGCTTGAATGTTAGACCTATACTAAGGTGAAAATGATAGACTTATGGAAAAAAAATATATGGTCAGATTAAGAATGTTCAATGATCATGAGAGGTTAAGTAAGGTGATGGCTTGATGATGCATATTGAGGATATTTGAATGATGAGGTTAAACAATGATTTGAGGTACTTCATGAATGTGTTATCTTTTTCATGGTGAGTTTAGGTTTTTGGTAGTGTGCTTTGTCGAGGTATTAATAAGTAAGGTAACAATTGATCGATTGCATCAGATATTGAGAATTTAAAAGAACATGTACAAGGTTTGGATCGTAGGGTTTGCCAGTTTTGATTGTTAAAGAACTTGAGGAAAGGTTTCACTTAAGATTTCGATTTGGGGATAAGGTAAAAATGTCAGGCATTGTTGGAAAAAGAATAAGATTGGTAAGCTAGTCAATAAAAGGAACAAGAGTCTGATGTATTAAAGAGTTCAATATATTAGAAATTTATGTCATGGGAAGAATTTAAGAAAAGTGAAGGAATAAGACCTCTAGTATAAGCCATTGATTTATAGTTGAAGATTTTATTGACTATTGCCTATGAATTTAGATATGAATGTGAGATGTGAACTAGTTTCGTACTGACTTACTAGGGGTTTATCATCGAAGTTTTATAAAGATTGAGTTTTGATTGGGTGACAAGTAATGAGGTGTGGAAGATTTTTATGTCGAACTAGATTGCTCAAGTTAGGATATGTAACCTATGAATATTCGGCAGAGTGGACCTACAATTCGACATGAGTAATGAGGATTCGAGGGGATTGAAGCTACTTTGTTGATGAGACGATATATATTGTCATGTTGTGTTACATGGGCATTTGGTAGTGAGTAGAGTTTATGAGGTTATAGTATCTCGAATTATTGAAGTAACCAAGAATTTTTTTTAAGTGTTGATATGAGGTATATGATGATTTATTAGAGTTGGTGGGTTTTAAAGATTTGGAGGAATTTTAAGTTGGATAATAATAAAATATTAGTTTAAATGTTTTAAAGGGCAACAATTGCATTAAGTAATTATAATAATTGCTTTGGAACAATAGTTGTCGCCATTGGTTTCATAACCAGTGGCGTTAATTTCAAATTTTTGATTTTTTTTATCATATAATAAAGTTAGTTTTTGATACGGAGATATCTAATTAAATATTGGGTGTATTATATTTTATGTAAACTATTGGGGATGTAGTGTTTGAAGAAATTATGACTTAACCCTAGGCTTGATATTTGGAGAAATTGAAAGAGTTGACATATTAATTAACATCAAGATTAGGAACTTGAATATATATCTGAGTGATTTTTTTTAGTCTAGACTAGACACATAGCAATGTTGGTGTTTTTAGTCTTGAAATCTAATAATTTGACTAGATTATATTGATTTGGGAGTCAACTGAAAGAGGAAGGCTCAAGTCCCGGGGTGATTATTCGAGTGGCTAAGGCAAGTGGATTTCTAAACCCTTGTTAAGCGTATGAAATTCGTGTATTTCCTTTAGTGGTGTTGAGAATGATTTGGAAACTTGTTGCTTATTTGTCGGTGTTGTATTCCTTGTTGTAAATTGTGCTTTGTTATCAAAATGGTTATCTCCTCATTTGCATTTGAGCATGTCATTTGCATTGTATCTGAGACATGGTGGTGAGAAGAGTTATGTGATAAGAGGATGTACCGTTTCGAGGGTCGTTTCGCGTGCCGCGATGGATATTATGTTTTGAGGGACGTATCGCGCGCCGCGACAATTACTATTATCGAGTGTTGTATCGTGCACCGCGACAGATGCATGGACAGATATATCCCCCATGGGTCCCAGACTGAGAGACAGCGGGTGTGTATCGTTAGGGAAGACATGCATCACTATACATGACATTGCATCTCATGGCATTACACATTTTTATTATTGATGAACTTCAACACGTGTTTTGCTGATCTTGTGAGTGTTTCTCTGTGAAACTTGTTACTGTTGAATATTGAGTTGTTATTGAGAATATGTAAACTGATAGAGTGTGGTTATTGAGTTGTGTGTTTGGTAAACTGTGAACTGTTAGGCTGTAGTGTGGAGGTTTAGAGAGGCTGTAAGGAGTACCTGTATTTTGTTCACTTAACTTGTGTTTAGAGGTTTGCTTGTTGGGTAGCAAATACCCTTAGCTTTTTGAAGCTTTAGGTACCTTCTTTTACTTTATGTTCGAGGACGAACATGATTTTTAGTGGTGGATAATGTAATGACCCGCGAGGTCATTTTTGGAAAATTTGAATTATTCGTATAACTTGAGTTAATTTATTTAAGTGTAATTGTAGATAATAGAATTAATGGATAGTTAGTGGGCTAAAGTGATCATTTATTTAAGATCCTATACTATTAGGGTCATGTATAAAAAGATAAGTTAGTGGTTTTGGTCGGTTTAATAAATAATTAATTTAGAAAAGAAGGAGAGGCAGAAACCTTACCTGAGCGACGCACAAGAGAGGAAAGGGAAAGAAATTCGATCTCCAGGTAACAATTAGTCGAGCAGCACCTGTGAGAGGTCGTGCTAGAGAGGTCTTTCCAGAGCCTCAGATTGATGACAGACAGGACCAGGTTCCTCTAGAGCCTGCAGTCACACCTTTGCTTCAGGATACATTATTGAGGGTGTTAAGTGTGTTGGAGGGCTTTACTCAGACCCAAGACCACCAGCAGCTCCAGTTGTTCAGGATGCAGTGGGGCAGCTACCAGTGGATCCCGCGTTTCAGAATGATGTTGTACCAGCAGTTGGGGGTCAAGTTGCACCAGTGGTTGTCTAACAGTGGATGAGCAGCGTAGGTATGCGAGATTTTGAAAGATGGACCCATCTCAGTTTCAGGGTGGGAAGAGCGAGGACACTCATGAATTTCTGACTACATACCGAGAGTTGCTAGAGGTGGTTGGATTAGCTGAGTCACATGGGGTCGATATGCTACACTCCAGCTTCGTGGGCCAGCGAGAGAGTGGTGGAGGACTTATTCGGGGGCTTTGACAGTTGGATCTCCTCCAGTGACTTGGAAGAAGTTTTCTAGTGCATTCCATGATCGTTTTATCCCTTGGAGCGTGAGAGAAGAGAGTCTCTTGAGGTTTGAGTATCTAAGACAGGATGGTTTATCGGTTACAGAGTATGAGGCGCATTTTTTCCAGTTGTCTAGGCATGCATTGAACATTATTCCAGATGAGACATAGAGGATCCGCAGATTTGTGAGGGGATTGACTTTCTCTATCAGGTCAGCTGTGTTTCGGGCATCTAGAGAGGGGTCTTCTTTCCAGTCCATTGTGAGCGCCACCAAAGAGGCAGAATTGATGGAGACAGAGGAGTTTGGGGACCCTAAAAGGGACCGTACATCAGGTCAGATTCATGGAGCTTCATCTGGAGGTAGGGTATCACAAATAAGGAGTGGTTCCTTTCAGCAGCGGGGACCCATTCATGCATCTATGCCGATATCTGAGGGTGTTCAGACATCTAGGGGTTCTTATTGCCCGTGTCAGGGCTCGTACGGTTCACAGCAGCGACCTACAGGTCGAGGCAATTATAGTGGGTTTTCAGGGTCCACACAACAGTTCCCAGGACAGAGATTTGTTTTACTTGTGGAGATCCCAATCACCTGATGCGGCAGTGTACTTCTCAGAGGGGTCGTGGTGGGCCCCAACCTAGCTCTTCATTTCAGACTAGGCCACCGGCACCGCAGGGTAGAGGTCGTGGCAGAGTTCAGTCAGGTAGAGGCAGTGGAGCCTTCAAGAAAGAGGTGAGAGTAAGTATATTTTCTCGTATTGCAAAGGCTAAAGAGGTGTATTCAAAGGGATTGAGAACTGGGTTTACAGACCCGTGATTTTATTCATTTTTCTTTGGTTATGAAAATAATGTCAAAAGTTCATCATATTGGTTAAAAGCTATTGGATAAAATTTGAGAAAGAAGTTTTCACAAGTTCAACTCGAGTGTGATGATAAGTTTTCTTTGTGATTTTGAGTTTGGTAATAAGTACGATTGAATTTTAGCGACATATATAATAAGATCGATGGAGATGATCAATGATAATCTTACGTGAGTTCATAAAAATCTTCAAGGTATGAGTTAATATTGATAGATAAAGGGATTGGGTTACACAATTGGGCTCAAATTTCATGTTTTCATGGTGAGTTTAGGTTTTTGGTAATGTGCTTTGTCGAGGCATTAATAAGTAAGGTAACAATTGATCGATTGCATCAGGTATTGAGAATTTAAAAGAACATGTACAAGGTTTGGATCGTAGGGTTTGCCACTTTTGATTGTTAAAGAACCTGAGGAAAGGTTTCACTTAAGATTTCGATTTGGGGATAAGGTAAAAATGTCAGGCATTGTTGGAAAAAGAATAAGATTGGTAAGCGAGTCAACAAAAAGAACAAGAGTCAGGTGTATTAAAGAGTTCAATATGTTCGGAATTTGTGTCATGGGAAGAATTTAAGAAAAGTGAAGAAATAAGACCTCTAGTATAAGCCATTGATTTATAGTTGAAGATTTTATTGACTATTTTGCCTATGAATTTAGATATGAATGTGAGAATTTAGATATGAATGTGAGATGTGAACTAGTTTCGTACTGACTTACTAGGGGTTTATCATCGAAGTTTTATAAAGATTGAGTTTTGATTTGGTGACAAGTAATGAGGTGTGGAAGGTTTTTATGTCGAGCTAGATTGCTCAAGTTAGGATATGTAACCTATGGATATTCGGCAGAGTGGACCTACAATTCTACATGAGTAATGAGGATTTGAGGGGATTGAAGCTACTTTGTTGATGAGACGATATATATTGTCATGTTGTGTTACATGGGCATTTGATAGTGAGTAGAGTTTATGAGCTTATAGTATCTCGAATTATTGAAGTAACCAAGATTTTTTTTTAAATGTTGATATGAGGTATATGATGATTCATTAGAGTTGGTGCCCAGCAAGTAAACTTCTAAACACAAGCTAAGGGGATAAAATATGGGTACTCCTTACACACCAACCGAAACTCCACAACTACAACCTGCATAAAATTCAGCCCAACCTAACAGTTCAAAGTTTTCATAGCATCCAGCTCATCAAAATCATTTAAACAAATTTGCATATCCTCAATACAAACTCAATATTCAACAATCACAACTTTCACAAAAGACACTCACAATATCAGCAACACGCAAGATCAAGTTCGTCAAATAGAGGTAATCAAATATCAAGTACTTTCCAACCACCAATAAAACACATAATCATCAAGAATGAAGGATGTCATGGGATGCAATGCAATATGACACCATGAAATGATATGCATCAGAATACCACTTTCTCTATCAACCGTATATACATGATACTCCTCGTAAATATATCGAGAGTTCATGACCCATGGGGGACTCGCGAGGTCCATATACCAACACGGACGATCTCCACGTGTCTATGCGGACGATCTCAACGCACTATCATAAAACCAAATAATTCCCAGCACGGACGATCTCCACGTGCTTAACTTATAATCATAACCAATCACTCGCATGGACGATCTCCACGTGCCCAAATAATAATCATACTCGATCTCAACACGGACGATATCCACGTGTTAGACCTTTACTCATACTCAATCTCATGTCAATGCATGTGCACAATATTATATCAATCAAAATAGATGATGCAACATCTCAGTAAATCAAATATCGCTATGACATATAATAACCTCAATTATCACAGTTTTACTGGTCCAGTAAAGAAACACAACCACACACAAGAAATCAAGTCACTGAATACATCAGCTAATGCCCATATGCTTTGGCATTCTCAAATTACAATCTTTCATTTAGTAATAAACTTTCCCTTTAATCACACCGCTACTCGTACCATTCTCAACACATCACAGACAAAGAAATAATCACATTGTCTTTTATTACCCCTTTTTATCATTAAAATTAATCAAGGTGGACAAGTCAACCCTTCCAAATCTCATTACTCCCAAACACATACCACAAGGAAATACACGCATTCCATACACTTAACAAGAGTTTAGAAATTCACTTGCCTCGATCAATCAAGAATTCACTCTGAAACTTGAGCCTTCCCTTTCGTTTGACTTCCAAATCAACGTGATCTATCCAAACACATAATCATAATAAGATTTCAAAACTAAAAAAAACATATTACTATATGTCTAGCCTAAACTCAAAAACTCACCCAAAACTATAGTCAAGTTCATAAGTCTTGATCCGATTAATATGTCAAGTTTCATATTCTCACATTCCAAGCCTAGAATTGAATTTCAATTTTTTCTAATACTATAATTCGAATGATATCCACATAATACCATACTCCTAATATTTAATTACCTATTTCAATATATTAAAACCTTAATCACAATATGCTAACCAAAAATAAAACTAGAAACCAACTTGTTACGGAAGATAACACACATAACCTAAGCTATCTACAAATTTATTTCTATTTCACTCATTATTATTTCATCATTAATTTCCTCGTCATAAATTCATTTAATCATCACATTATATTTATATATAATGGCAATCATTGCCAGTATCACATGAAAAATACATCAGTTAGCATCTTATTTTTGTCTTTTCCAATTTACATATAATTCTTGACCAAAATCCTTAGTTGTCCACAACTCCAACAAAAATTATGCTACAGGGGGTCGGCGGTGCACTCTTATTTTCTTATCAAACATTAATTAACCTATGAAATGGATAAGGTTTAGATGTTTGACAATTATTAGTTTCTCCACAACCCTAAAATCAATTAACTAATTACTGTTCGGTCAACTATATAAAAAGAAAAAAAAACTCAAAGCCATTATCTAACTTGTGTTCAATATACATGTGAAATTGTTTAAATCATGTACATTCCAATGCAAAATTTTATTATGAGCAGGTACTTACATGAAGGAATTTGCTTGCCGAAGGTTGCCCTCTTTGTTGGATGATGCACGATCACGCTTTAGGGTAGTTTGTTTTTCTTTGAAGAATAATAGTTATACCTCAAAAGTGCAAAACCTGACTACTTATTTTAATTTATATGGTTCAAGTAGTATAAGGTCTTAAATGGATTATGAATTTAGCCCATTATTTACCAACTAAATTAATTATCTAAAAATTATCCCGTTAAGTAAATAATTTTAGTTATCAAATAGATCACAATTTCCCAGCCAACTTCACCGACTGATCAAGAAATTTCTCGGGAAATTATCGAGAGGGGTAAAATTGTAATTTTTAAAATTTTCAAAAATGACCTTCCGGGTCATTACATTATCCACCACTAAAAAACCATGTTGTCCCCGATATCAGGTAAAGGAAGTAGAATATTAGAAGATACCAAGAGATTTAGTGTTATTTTTAGAGTCAGTGTTCATCTATCCAAGTGAGCTCCCCATTAAACCACATTTCATCAAGATCAACTACTAAGAACTTTAACTTTCAAATCAAAAATTGATAGATCCACAAATCAAGGTGATTACCAAATCATAGACTAATCCATGAACTCAATCAAAATAGAAATCCATTGGACCTTAACACAACCATCATGACGAATCTTTTCTCTCATAACAAAGATAACCTTCTTAATCAATACTGACTACAACAAGAAGTGAGCTGAACCAACCACCAGACACTCATAATGCATATACCATCACACATCTTATCAAGATTTTCTTTTCACAACACAATTTTTTCCACGAGCTTAAGTTATGAAAATATGATCTTTAGATATCGGGTACTCATGAAGGGAGGATCAAACTTATCTAAACCAAAGAAGAACAAGATCAACTAACACCCAACCTGCGATACATTTTAAAATGCAGAACCTCTAACAACACTCTTAGATAATTGTAACTCTTTATAGCTATTATATAAGTTCTCATAAGTATGGTTGTGCGTGTAGAACTACTAGTATACTTCAACCATCACAAACAACACCAAACTAGATGAGTAATGAGGATTTGAGGGATTGAAGCTACTTTGTTGATGAGACGATATATATTGTCATGTTGTGTTACATGGGCATTTGATAGTGAGTAGAGTTTATGAGCTTATAGTATCTCGAATTATTGAAGTAACCAAGATTTTTTTTAAATGTTGATATGAGGTATATGATGATTCATTAGAGTTGGTGCCCAGCAAGTAAACTTCTAAACACAAGCTAAGGGGATAAAATATGGGTACTCCTTACACACCAACCGAAACTCCACAACTACAACCTGCATAAAATTCAGCCCAACCTAACAGTTCAAAGTTTTCATAGCATCCAGCTCATCAAAATCATTTAAACAAATTTGCATATCCTCAATACAAACTCAATATTCAACAATCACAACTTTCACAAAAGACACTCACAATATCAGCAACACGCAAGATCAAGTTCGTCAAATAGAGGTAATCAAATATCAAGTACTTTCCAACACCAATAAAACACATAATCATCAAGAATGAAGGATGTCATGGGATGCAATGCAATATGACACCATGAAATGATATGCATCAGAATACCACTTTCTCTATCAACCGTATATACATGATACTCCTCGAAATATATCGAGAGTTCATGACCCATGGGGGACTCGCGAGGTCCATATACCAACACGGACGATCTCCACGTGTCTAGCGGACGATCTCAAAGCAGGTCATTTTTGGAAAATTTGAATTATTCGTATAACTTGAGTTAATTTATTTAAGTGTAATTGTAGATAATAGAATTAATGGATAGTTAGTGGGCTAAAGTGATCATTTATTTAAGATCCTATACTATTAGGGTCATGTATAAAAAGATAAGTTAGTGGTTTTGGTCGGTTTAATAAATAATTAATTTAGAAAAGAAGGAGAGGCAGAAACCTTACCTGAGCGACGCACAAGAGAGGAAAGGGAAATAAATTCGATCTCCAGGTAACAATTAGTCGAGCAGCACCTGTGAGAGGTCGTGCTAGAGAGGTCTTTCCAGAGCCTCAGATTGATGACAGACAGGACCAGGTTCCTCTAGAGCCTGCAGTCACACCTTTGCTTCAGGATACATTATTGAGGGTGTTAAGTGTGTTGGAGGGCTTTACTCAGACCCAAGACCACCAGCAGCTCCAGTTGTTCAGGATGCAGTGGGGCACCTACCAGTGGATCCCGCGTTTCAGAATGATGTTGTACCAGCAGTTGGGGGTCAAGTTGCACCAGTGGTTGTCTGACAGTGGATGAGCAGCGTAGGTATGCGAGATTTTGAAAGATGGACCCATCTCAGTTTCAGGGTGGGAAGAGCGAGGACACTCATGAATTTCTGACTACATACCGAGAGTTGCTAGAGGTGGTTGGATTAGCTGAGTCACATGGGGTCGATATGCTACACTCCAGCTTCGTGGGCCAGCGAGAGAGTGGTGGAGGACTTATTCGGGGGCTTTGACAGTTGGATCTCCTCCAGTGACTTGGAAGAAGTTTTCTAGTGCATTCCATGATCGTTTTATCCCTTGGAGCGTGAGAGAAGAGAGTCTCTTGAGGTTTGAGTATCTAAGACAGGATGGTTTATCGGTTACAGAGTATGAGGCGCATTTTTTCCAGTTGTCTAGGCATGCATTGAACATTATTCCAGATGAGACATAGAGGATCCGCAGATTTGTGAGGGATTGACTTTCTCTATCAGGTCAGCTGTGTTTCGGGCATCTAGAGAGGGGTCTTCTTTCCAGTCCATTGTGAGCGCCACCAAAGAGGCAGAATTGATGGAGACAGAGGAGTTTGGGGACCCTAAAAGGGACCGTACATCAGGTCAGATTCATGGAGCTTCATCTGGAGGTAGGGTATCACAAATAAGGAGTGGTTCCTTTCAGCAGCGGGGACCCATTCATGCATCTATGCCGATATCTGAGGGTGTTCAGACATCTAGGGGTTCTTATTGCCCGTGTCAGGGCTCGTACGGTTCACAGCAGCGACCTACAGGTCGAGGCAATTATAGTGGGTTTTCAGGGTCCACACAACAGTTCCCAGGACAGAGATTTGTTTTACTTGTGGAGATCCCAATCACCTGATGCGGCAGTGTACTTCTCAGAGGGGTCGTGGTGGGCCCCAACCTAGCTCTTCATTTCAGACTAGGCCACCGGCACCGCAGGGTAGAGGTCGTGGCAGAGTTCAGTCAGGTAGAGGCAGTGGAGCCTTCAAGAAAGAGGTGAGAGTAAGTATATTTTCTCGTATTGCAAAGGCTAAAGAGGTATATTCAAAGGGATTGAGAACTGGGTTTACAGACCCGTGATTTTATTCATTTTTCTTTGGTTATGAAAATAATGTCACAAGTTCATCATATTGGTTAAAAGCTATTGGATAAAATTTGAGAAAGAAGTTTTCACAAGTTCAACTCGAGTGTGATGATAAGTTTTCTTTGTGATTTTGAGTTTGGTAATAAGTACGATTGAATTTTAGCGACATATATAATAAGATCGATGGAGATGATCAATGATAATCTTACGTGAGTTCATAAAAATCTTCAAGGTATGAGTTAATATTGATAGATAAAGGGATTGGGTTACACAATTGGGCTCAAATTTCATGTTTTCATGGTGAGTTTAGGTTTTTGGTAATGTGCTTTGTCGAGGCATTAATAAGTAAGGTAAAAATTGATCGATTGCATCAGGTATTGAGAATTTAAAAGAACATGTACAAGGTTTGGATCGTAGGGTTTGCCACTTTTGATTGTTAAAGAACCTGAGGAAAGGTTTCACTTAAGATTTCGATTTGAGGATAAGGTAAAAATATCAGGCATTGTTGGCAAAAGAATAAGATTGGTAAGCGAGTCAACAAAAGGAACAAGAGTCTGTTGTATTAAAGAGTTCAATATATTAGGAATTTGTATCATGGGAAGAATTTAAGAAAAGTGAAGGAATAAGACCTCTAGTATAAGCCATTGATTTATAGTTGAAGATTTTATTGACTATTGCCTATGAATTTAGATATGAATGTGAGAATTTAGATATGAATGTGAGATGTGAACTAGTTTCGTACTGACTTACTAGGGGTTTATCATCGAAGTTTTATAAAGATTGAGTTTTGATTTGGTGACAAGTAATGAGGTGTGGAAGGTTTTTATGTCGAGCTAGATTGCTCAAGTTAGGATATGTAACCTATGGATATTCGGCAGAGTGTACCTACAATTCTACATGAGTAATGAGGATTTGAGGGGATTGAAGCTACTTTGTTGATGAGACGATATATATTGTCATGTTGTGTTACATGGGCATTTGATAGTGAGTAGAGTTTATGAGCTTATAGTATCTCGAATTATTGAAGTAACCAAGATTTTATTTTAAATGTTGATATGAGGTATATGATGATTCATTAGAGTTGGTGCCCAGCAAGTAAACTTCTAAACACAAGCTAAGGGGATAAAATATGGGTACTCCTTACACACCAACCGAAACTCCACAACTACAACCTGCATAAAATTCAGCCCAACCTAACAGTTCAAAGTTTTCATAGCATCCAGCTCATCAAAATCATTTAAACAAATTTGCATATCCTCAATACAAACTCAATATTCAACAATCACAACTTTCACAAAAGACACTCACAATATCAGCAACACGCAAGATCAAGTTCGTCAAATAGAGGTAATCAAATATCAAGTACTTTCCAACCACCAATAAAACACATAATCATCAAGAATGAAGGATGTCATGGGATGCAATGCAATATGACACCATGAAATGATATGCATCAGAATACCACTTTCTCTATCAACCGTATATACATGATACTCCTCGTAAATATATCGAGAGTTCATGACCCATGGGGGACTCGCGAGGTCCATATACCAACACGGACGATCTCCACGTGTCTATGCGGACGATCTCAACGCACTATCATAAAACCAAATAATTCCCAGCACGGACGATCTCCACGTGCTTAACTTATAATCATAACCAATCACTCGCATGGACGATCTCCACGTGCCCAAATAATAATCATACTCGATCTCAACACGGACGATATCCACGTGTTAGACCTTTACTCATACTCAATCTCATGTCAATGCATGTGCACAATATTATATCAATCAAAATAGATGATGCAACATCTCAGTAAATCAAATATCGCTATGACATATAATCACCTCAATTATCACAGTTATACTGGTCCAGTAAAGAAACACAACCACACACAAGAAATCAAGTCACTGAATACATCAGCTAATGCCCATATGCTTTGGCATTCTCAAATTACAATCTTTCATTTAGTAAGAAACTTTCCCTTTAATCACACCGCTACTCGTACCATTCTCAACACATCACAGACAAAGAAATAATCACATTGTCTTTTATTACCCCTTTTTATCATTAAAATTAATCAAGGTGGACAAGTCAACCCTTCCAAATCTCATTACTCCCAAACACAAACCACAAGGAAATACACGCATTCCATACACTTAACAAGAGTTTAGAAATTCACTTGCCTCGATCAATCAAGAATTCACTCTGAAACTTGAGCCTTCCCTTTCGTTTGACTTCCAAATCAATGTGATCTATCCAAACACATAATCATAATAAGATTTCAAAACTAAAAAAAACATATTACTATATGTCTAGCCTAAACTCAAAAACTCACCCAAAACTATAGTCAAGTTCATAAGTCTTGATCCGATTAATATGTCAAGTTTCATATTCTCACATTCCAAGCCTAGAATTGAATTTCAATTTTTTCTAATACTATAATTCGAATGATATCCACATAATACCATACTCCTAATATTTAATTACCTATTTCAATATATTAAAACCTTAATCACAATATGCTAACCAAAAATAAAACTAGAAACCAACTTGTTACGGAAGATAACACACATAACCTAAGCTATCTACAAATTTATTTCTATTTCACTCATTATTATTTCATCATTAATTTCCTCGTCATAAATTCATTTAATCATCACATTATATTTATATATAATGGCAATCATTGCCAGTATCACATGAAAAATACATCAGTTAGCATCTTATTTTTGTCTTTTCCAATTTACATATAATTCTTGACCAAAATCCTTAATTGTCCACAACTCCAACAAAAATTATGCTACAGGGGGTCGGCGGTGCACTCTTATTTTCTTATCAAACATTAATTAACCTATGAAATGGATAAGGTTTAGATGTTTGACAATTATTAGTTTCTCCACAACCCTAAAATCAATTAACAAATTACTGTTCGGTCAACTATATAAAAAGAAAAAAAAACTCAAAGCCATTATCTAACTTGTGTTCAATATACATGTGAAATTGTTTAAATCATGTACATTCCAATGCAAAATTTTATTATGAGCAGGTACTTACATGAAGGAATTTGCTTGCCGAAGGTTGCCCTCTTTGTTGGATGATGCACGATCACGCTTTAGGGTAGTTTGTTTTTCTTTGATGAATAATAGTTATACCTCAAAAGTGCAAAACCTGACTACTTATTTTAATTTATATGGGTCAAGTAGTATAAGGTCTTAAATGGATTATGAATTTAGCCCATTATTTACCAACTAAATTAATTATCTAAAAATTATCCCGTTAAGTAAATAATTTTAGTTATCAAATAGATCACAATTTCCCAGCCAACTTCACCGACTGATCAAGAAATTTCTCGGGAAAATTATCGAGAGGGGTAAAATTGTAATTTTTTAAAATTTTTCAAAAATGACCTTCCGGGTCATTACATTATCCACCACTAAAAACCATGTTCGTCCCCGAATATCAGGTAAAAGGAAGTAGAATATTAGAAGATACCAAGAGATTTAGGTGTTATTTTTAGAGTCAGTGTTCATCTATCCAAGTGAGCTCCCCATTAAGACCATTTCATCAAGATCAACTACTAAGAACTTTAACTTTCAAATCAAAAATTGACAGATCCACAAATCAAGGTGATTACCAAATCATAGACTAATCCATGAACTCAATCAAAATAGAAATCCATTGGACCTTAACACAACCATCATGACGAATCTTTTCTCTCATAACAAAGATAACCTTCTTAATCAATACTGACTACAACAAGAAGTGAGGCTGAACCAACCACCAGACACTCATAATGCATATACCATCACACATCTTATCAAGATTTTCTTTTCACAACACAATTTTTTTCCACGAGCTTAAGTTATGAAAATATGATCTTTAGATATCGGGTACTCATGAAGGGAGGATCAAACTTATCTAAACCAAAGAAGAACAAGATCAACTAACACCCAACCTGCGATACATTTTAAAATGCAGAACCTCTAACAACACTCTTAGATAATTGTAACTCTTTATAGCTATTATATAAGTTCTCATAAGTATGGTTGTGCGTGTAGAACTACTAGTATACTTCAACCATCACAAACAACACCAAATCTATCTTAATTGAAATGATCAAGTCTGTCCAAAGATCCTACCCTATCAAGAGAGCATAAGAGGATCGGTACATCCAATCCACCACTAGGACTTTACCCATAGTTGTAGAAACACACGTTGACATATTATCAAATTATACTCCAAATCATGTCTGAGACAAATTAGGTGTGTTATATAAGAATGTACATAATAAAGAAAACATCGAATAACACAATATATTCTCTCCATAGATCCCATATCAAACATTCCATTAAAATGAATCCATCTTTTTTATTTTTAGTCACCCATAATCAACTAGTCTGATACCCATTACATTATTACAATTAATCGATTCATCAAGCTCCACATACTTCTCATAGTACTCCATTGAAACTAGCACTCTTAATACCAATATACATCATAACTACACCAGCTATTTACCTTAGTCACAAACCGTCACTAGTATCAAGTCTTCTAAGCAAACACATTATCACTTTTAAAATATTTTTTTGAGCTATGGCTTCTTCTCTTTCCCTTTAAGCATTTCATGACAAATACAGGTCACACCTAAGGCTCATAAAACTAATTTCAAATCTAAAAGTACTTTACCATCGAGATACAACAATTGAATCACACTCAATGTCAACTCCACAATTTTTTCAGATACCAAATTGCAACTAATATTCAAATCCATCATACACCTCATACCAACACCTAAGAAAATTTTTGTGACTCCAATAATTCGGTATACTATAAGCTCATAACCTCTACTCAATATTAAATGTCTATGTAACACATCATAACAATTTGTATTGAACTAGTTCACATCTCACATGCATATCTAACCTCATAAGCAAAAATAAATAAATCTTTCAACTATAAACCAAGGGTTTATATGAGAGGTCTTATTCCTTCACTTTTCTTAGATTCTTTCCATGACATAAAATTCTAAATATCTTGAGCCCTTCAATACACCATTCCCTTTTTTCTTTCGCTGGCTTGCTTACCAATCTTATCCTTTTATCAACAATTCATGATATATATTTTTTAACTTTATCCTCTCAATCAAAACATTACTTGAAATCCCATTTAGGTATAACAAACAAAAGTAACCAATTTTACTACTCAAATTATTTTTAAGTCCTTCCAAATGCTTCACACTCAATGTGATCAATCATTTCTTACCCCTTACCAATCCATACCTTGACAAAATACACTACCACAAATCTAAACTCACAATGAAACTTGAATTTTTAATTCAACTATGTAACCCAATCCTTTTATCTATTGACATTAGCTCAAACATTGGAAATATTTATAAATTCGCAAATATTAGCTTATTATTGATCGCCTATCAATCGACCTTGCCACACCATTTATTAAAAATCCTATGGTACCCGTTATCAAACTCAAAACTATAAAAGAACTTATCACCACACTCGAGTCGAACTGTGTAGGTTTCTTTCTCAATTCTTACCCAATATTTTTTTTGATCAATCTGATGAACATGTGACACTATTACCATAAAAAGTGAAAAGATGAATCACGTGTCCTTGAACTAAATTCTCAACTCTTAAAGATATATCTTTGTCCTTTATAATTATAGAAAATATCCCTTTTCTCGATTGCCTCTTTCCAATGACTAACATACATCCCACTAATTCTTTTCCATTTATGACTCTAGCTTTTTTCAATTCTATTCAAGCGGAATTTTCAACACATTTTACAACTTTTCATACAACCACATTACTCATCAAATAGTGGAAAACCACAACCTTAGATGCTCGCAAGTCGTTATTACCATAAAAACTCGTTTAACCCTCAATTCTTATTATATGATTTTGTCTCAATCACAATCAATCACAAACTTCTATTATCATCATGCTTAGTTAGCTCTTCTTATCACCACAAAGTCAACTATTTCATCAATATGACACTTAAACCTAGTTATACTAATAAATTCTAAAGAACTAACCCACTTTTATCCGCACTTCCTTACTAAAACTATCAATTGTCTTCACATAAGTATACTCTTTAGGACTTCCTTTACCCATAAGATTGTCATTCAAATATTGATCCACTTTCTTGGACCTTACGATAAAATCACCAGTCCTCATTTAAAACCTTCGGAATACACTTCACAACCTAAATATATTTATACTATACCAAAGATCCACCACTAATATTCCCCTTACAAACAATGCTTAACTTATTTGTCCGTAGTAACAAGATAGTTGTTCTTCAAATTAAGTATGAATGCAATATCAAATCTCATTGTACGATCATGTGGTACAATTGATAATTCCTTAAGTAGTTTGTATTCACGCTTAACAATCAATGTATCCGTTTTCATATACCACTAGTATCACATCATGAAAGTTTGTTAGATCCACCACTAGAACACATATTACCTACCGAGAAGATTGAACCCAAATAGCCTACACATTTCTGCCCATTAAGTAACTACCATACACTACCAAATTTTCTTGGTCTCTCGTCTAAATAGATATGCATTCCTTCGTAGATCAGGTCAATAACATGAGTAACACACTCTATAACTCTACACAAGTAAGCATCAATACTATTGTAGTAGTCTTTCTATGATCCTTCTTAACATTCACCCGAATTATGAAACTGCAAAAGTGATTCTTACTAAATTGGTCCAACATCATTCTCCTCATTCGCTACGAAATTCATACATGTTATGATAACTTTACGTACTATACTTTTCATAGTTACTATATTCATTATCTAGTCATTTTTTTAAATATTCACTTTCAATTATCGAACCACTAGAGATATTACATATACCACACAAGTACTATTTCTCAATTGGGGAATCTAACCTGAAAAAGATAACATTCAGACCATTGTTCAACCTTATCATTTAGAATTTCTAAGAAAATTATCGCCAAGCCATCACCTAACTCAATCCTTTCAAATTGAACATTTCAAATCTGACCACACACCTTTTTCATCTTAATATCAAGTCTAACCTCCTAGCCATATAGGAAATACCAACTTCTAACTTAAGGAACAACACACGACTCATCACAATTAGTGAGAGAGAATGAAATGAGGCGATAAGAATCAGAACGGACAATGATGCACGATAGAGATTCAAGAGGTGAAGTTTTTTTTCTAAAAGTCATTATAGCCTCTCAAAGATAAGTACAGACGTCTCCGTACCGATCCTCGATACTCTATTTAGACTCGGCTTGTACACACGTGAGACCTATAAACCTGGGTCTCTGATACCATATTGTCACGACCCAAAAATGGACGTGATGACACTCGTCTTATCCCCCCAAGACAAGTCAGCTTAAAACTCGACCATTACAATAAAATGCAAAAATTTCATAAGTTACTCAAAAGTACCCCCAAAATCTTATTGTCACATGTACAAGCCTCTAAAGTATTACAATTGATTCAAGAAAGAAAAAGAAAGTATCAAATGACATTGTTTCTTGAATAGAACAAGATCATAAATAGGAGTAAGAAGGTCTGTTGAGATAACAAGCAGCTACCTCACAATTCTCCACAAGAAGCCTCAGACAAGGAGAAGAGAAAATATCACAAAGTCCGGGCTAGTAACCTACAAGAAAATTGGAGTAGCAAGGGGTGAGTACAAAATCACACGGTACCCAGCAAGTAAACTTCTAAACACAAGCTAAGGGAATAAAATATGGGTACTCCTTACACACCAACCGAAACTCCAAAACTACAACCTGCATAAAATTCAGCCCAACCTAACAGTTCAAAGTTTTCATAGCACCCAGCTCATCAAAATCATTTTAACAAATTTGCATATCCTCAATACAAACTCAATATTCAACAATCACAACTTTCACAAAAGACACTCACAATATCAGCAACACGCAAGATCAAGTTCGTCAAATAGAGGTAATCAAATATCAAGTACTTTCCAACCACCAATAAAACACATAATCATCAAGAATGAAGGATGTCATGGGATGCAATGCAATATGACACCATGAAATGATATGCATCAGAATACCACTTGCTCTCTCAACAGTATGTACATGATACTCCTCAGAAATATGAGAGTTCATGACCCATGGGGCCTCGCGAGGTCCATATACCGACACGGACGATCTCCACGTGACTGTGCGGACGATCTCAATGCACTATCATAAAATTAAATAATTCCAGCACGGACAATCTCCACGTGCTTACCTTATAATCATAACCAATCACTCGCATGGACGGTCTTTACGTGCCCAAATTATATTCATACTCGATCTCAACACGGACGATCTCCACGTGTTTGACCTTTACTAATACTCTATCTCATGTCAATGCGTGTGCACAATATTATATCAATCAAAATGGATGATGCAACATCTCAATAAATCAAATGTCGCTATGACATATAATCACCTCAATTATCACAGTTATACCGGTTCAATAAAGAAACACAACCACACACAAGAAATCAAGTCACTGAGTACATCAGCTAATGCCCATATGCTTTGGCATTCTCAAATTACAATCTATCATTTAGTAATAAACTTTCCCTTTAATCACACCGCTACTCGTACCATTCTCAACACATCACAGACAAACAAATAATCACATTGTCTTTTATTACCCTTTTTTATCATTAAAATTAATCAAGGTGGACAAGTCAGCCCTTCCAAATCCCATTACTCCCAAACACATACCACAAGGAAATAAACGCATTTCATACACTTAAAAAGAGTTTAGAAATCCACTTGCCTCGATTAATCAAGAATTCACTCTGAAACTTGAGCCTTCCCTTTAGTTTGACTTCCAAATCAATGTGATCTATCCAAACACATAATCATAATAAGATTTCAAAACTAAAAACAAACATATTACTATATGTCTAGCCTAAACTCAAAAACTCACCCAAAACTATAGTCAAGTTCATAAGTCTAGATCCGATTAATATGTCAAGTTTCATGTTCTCACATTCCAAGACTAGAATTGAATTTCAATTTTTTCTAATATTATAATTCGAATGATATCCACATAATACCATACTCCTCATATTTAATTACCTATCTCAATATATTAAAACATTAATCACATTATGCTAACCAAAAATAAAACTAGAAACCAACTTGTTACGGAAGATAACACATAGAACCTAAGCTATCTACAAATTGTTTCTATTTCACTCATTATTATGTCATCATTATATCCTCATCATTAATTCATTTAATCATCACATTATATTTATATATAATGGCAATCATTGCCAGCATCACATGAAGAATACATCAGTTAGCATTCTATTTTTGTCTTTTCCAATTTACATATAATTCTTGACCAAAATACTTAATTGTCCACAACTCCAACCAAAATTATGCAATAGGGGGTCGGCGGTGCACTCTTATTTTCTTATCAAACATTAATTAACCTATGAAATTGATAAGGTTTAGATGTTTGACAATTATTAGTTTCTCCACAACACTAAAATTAATTAACAAATTACCATTCGGTCAACTATATAAAAAGAAAAAAAACTCAAAGCCATTATCCAACATGTGTTCAATATACATGTGAAATTGCTTTAAATCATGTACATTCCAATCCAAAATTTTGTTATGACCAGGTACTTACATGAAGGAATTTGCTTGCCGAAGGTTTCCCTCTTTGTTGGATGATGCACGATCACGATTTAGGGTAGTTTGTTTTTCTTTGAAGAATAATAGTTATACCTCAAAAGTGCAAAACCTTACTACTTATTTTAATATATATGGATCAAGTAAGGTCTTAAATGGATTATGGATTTAGCCCATTATTTACCAACTAAATTAATTATCTAAATATTATCTTGTCAAGTAATTAATTTTAGTTATCAAATAGTTCACAATTTCCAAGCCAACTTCACCGACTGATCAAGAAATTTCTCGGGGACATTATCGAGAGGGGTAAAATTGTAATTTTATAAAAGTTTTCAAAAATGACCTTCCGGGTAATTACATTATCCACCACTAAAAACCATGTTCGTCCCCGAACATCAAGTAAAAGAAAGTAAAATATTAGATGATACCAAGAGCTTTAGGTGTTATTTTTAGAGTTAGTGTTCAACTGTCCAAGTGAGCTCCCCATTAAGACCATTTCATCAAGATCAACTACTAAGAACTTTAACTTTCAAATAAAAAATTGACAGATCCACAAATCAAGGTGATTGCCAAATCATAGACTAATCCATGAACTCAATCAAAATAGAAATCCATTGGACCTTAACACAACCATCATGACGAATCTTTTCTCACATAACAAAGATAACCTTCTTAATCAATACTGACTACAACAAGAAGTGAGGCTGAACCAACCACCAGACACTCATAATGCATATACCATCACACATCTTATCAAGATTTTCTTTTCACAACACAATTTTTTTCCCACGATTTAAGTTATGAAAATATGATCTTTAGATATCGGGTACTCATGAAGGGAGGATCAAACCTTATCTAACCCAAAGAAGAACAAGATCAACTAACACCCAACCTGCGATACATTTTAAAATGCAGAACCTCTAACAACACTCTTAGATAATTGTAACTCTTTATAGCTATTATATCTCATAAGTATGGTTGTGCGTGTAGAACTACTAATATACTTCAACCATCACAAACAACACCAAATCTATCTTAACTGAAATGATCAAGTCTGTCCAAAGATCCTACCCTATCAAGAGGGCATAAGAGGATCGGTACATCCAATCCACCACTAGAATTTTACCCATAGTTGTAGAAACACACGTTGACATATTATCAAATTATACTCCAAATCATGTTCGAGACAAAGTAGGTGTATCATATAAGAATGTACGTAATAAAAAAAACACTGAATAACACAATAGATTCTCTCCATAGAGACCATATCAAACATTCCATTAAAATGACTCCATCATTTTGATTTTTAGTCACCCATAATCAACTAATCTGATCCCCATTACATTATTACAATTAATCGATTCATCAAGCTCCACATACTTCTCACAGTACTCCATTGAAACTAGCACTCTTAATACCAATAAACATCATAACTACACCAGTTATTTACCTTACTCACAAACCGTCACTAGTATCAAGTCTTCTAAGCAAACATATTATCGCTTTTTAATTTATTTTTTGAGCTATGACTTCTTCTCTTTCCCTTTAAACATTTCATGACAAATACAGGTCACACCTAAGGCTCATAACACTAATTTCAAATCTAAAAGTACTTTACCATCTAGATACAACAATTGAAACACACTCAATGTCAACTCCACATATATATATTTTTTTGAGATACCAAATTGCAACTAATATTCAAAATCCATCATACGCCTCATACCAACACCTAAGAAAAATTTTATGACTCCAATAATTCGGTAAACTATAAGCTCATAACCTCTACTCATTATTAAATGTCTATATAACACATCATAACAGTTTGTATTGAACTAGTTCACATCTTACAGGCATATCTAACCTCGTAAGCAAAAATCAATAAATCCTTTAACTACAAACCAAGGGTTTATACGAGTGGTCTTATTCCTTCACTTTTCTTAGATTCTTTCCATGACATAAAATTATAAATATCTTGAACCCTTCAATACACCATTCTCTTTTTCCTTTCGCTGACTTGCTTACCAATCTTATCCTTTTATCAACAATTCATGATATTTATTTTTTAACCTTATCCTCTTAATCAAAACATTACTTGAAATCCCATTTAGGTATAACAATCAACAGTAACCAAATTTACTACTCAAATTATTTTTAAGTCCTTCCAAATGCTTCACACTCAATGTGATCAATCATTTCTTACCCCTTACCAATTCATACCTTGACAAAACACACTACCACAAATCTAAACTCACAATGAAACTTGAATTTTTAATTTAACTATGTAACCCAATCCTTTTATCTATTGACATTAGCTCACACATTGGAAATATTTACAAATTTGCAAATCTTAGCTTATTATTGATCGCCTATCCATCGACCTTGCCACACCCTTTCTTAAAAATCCAATGGTACCCTTTATCAAACTCGAAACAATAAAAGAACTTATCACCACACTCTAGTTGAACTGTGTAGATTTCTTTCTCAATTCTTACCCAATATTTTTTTTGATCAATCTGATGAACATGTGACACTATTACCATAAAAAGTGAAACAAATGATATCACGTGTCCTTGAACTAAATTCTCAACTCTTTAAAGATATATCTTTGTCCTTTATAATTATAGTAAATATCCCTTTTCTCGATTGCCTCTTTCCAATGACTAAAATACATCCCACTAATTCTTTTCCATTTATGACTCTAGCTCTTTTCAATTCTATTCAAGCGGAATTTTCAACACATTTTACAACTTTTCATACAACCATATTACTCATCAAATAGTGGAAAACCACAACCTTAGATGCTCGCAAGTCGTTATTACCATAAAAATTCGTTTAACCCTCAATTCTTATTATATGATTTTGTCTCAATCACAATTCATCATAAACTCCTATTATCATCATGCTTAGTTAGCTCTTGTTATCACCACAAAGTCAACTATTTCATCAATACGACACCTTAAACCTAGTTATAATAATCCAATCTAAAGAATTAACCCACTTTTATCCGCACTTCCTTACTAAAACTCTCAATTGTCTTCACATAAGTATACTCTTTAGGACTTCCTTTACCCATAAGATTTTCATTCAAATATTGATCCACTTTCTTGGACCTTACGATGAAATCACCAGTCCTCATTTAAAACCATCGGAATACACTTCACATCCTAAATATATTTATACTATACCAAAGATCCACCACTAAGATTCCCTTACAAACAATGCTTAACTTATTTGTCCGTAGTAACAAGATAGTTGTTCTTCAAATTAAGTATGAATGCAATATCAAATATCATTATACGATCACGTGGTACAATTGATAATTCCTTAAGTAGTTTGTATTCACGCTTAACAATCAATGTATCTATTTTCATATACCACTAGTATCACATCATGAAAATTTGTTAGATCCACCACTAGAACACATATTACCTACCGAGAAGATTGAACCCAAATAGCCTACAAATTTCTGTCCATTAAGTAATTACCATACACTACCAAAGTTGCTTGGTCTCTCGTCTAAAGAGATATGCATCCCTTCGTAGATCAGGTCAATAACATGAGTAACACACTCTATAACTCTACACAAGTAAGCATCAATACTATTGTAGTAGTCTTTCTATGATCCTTCTTATCATTCACCCGATTTATGAAACTGCAATAGTGATTCTTAACTAAATTGGTCCAACATCATTCTCCTCATTCGCTACGAAATTCATACATGTTATGGCAACTTTACGTACTATATTTTCCATAGTTACTATATTCATTATCTAGTAATCTTTTTAAATATTCACTTTCAATTATCGAACCACTAGAGATATTACATATACCACACAAGTACTATTTCTCGATTGGGAAATCTAACCTGAAAAAGATAACACATTCATGAAGTCCATCAAACCATTGTTCAACCTTATCATTTAGAATTTCTAAGAAAATTATCGCCAAGCCATCACCTAACTCAATCCTTTCAAATTGAACATTTCAAATCTGACCACACATCTTTTTCATCTTAATATCAGGTCTAACCTCCTAGCCATATAGGAAACACCAACTTCTAACTTAAGGAACAACACACAACTCATCACTATTAGTGAGAGAGAATGAAATGAGGCGATAAGAATCAGAACGGAAAATGATGCACGATAGAGATTCAAAAGGTGAAGTTTTTTTCCTAAAAGTCATTATAGCCTCTCAAAGATAAGTACAGACGTCTTTGTACCGATCCTCGAGACTCTATTTAGACTCAGCTTGTACACACGTAAAACCTATGAATCTGGGTGTCTGGTCTCTGATACCATGTTGTCACGACCCAAAAATGGACGTGATGGCACTAGTCTTATCCCACCTAGACAAGTCAGCCTAAAACTCGACCATTATAATAAAATGCAAAAATTTCATAAGTTACTCAAAAGTACCCCCAAAATCTGATTGTCACGTGTACAAGCCTCTAAAGTATTACAATTGATTCAAGAAAGAAAAAAAAGTCTCAAATGACATTGTTTCTTGAATAGAACAAGATAATAAATAGGAGTAAGAAGGTCTGTTGAGATAACAAGCAGCTACCTCACAATTCTCCACAAGAAGCCTCAGACAAGGAGAAGAGAAAATATCACAATGTCCGGGCTAGTAACCTACAAAAAATTGTAGTAACAAGGGTTGAGTACCAAACCATACGGTACCCAGCAAGTAAACTTCTAAACACAAGTTAAGGGGATAAAATATGGGTACTCCTTACACACCAACCTAAACTCCACAACTACAACCTGCATAAAATTCAGCCCAACCTAACAATTCATAGTTTTCATAGCACCCAGCTCATCAAAATCTTTTTAACAAATTTGCATATCCTCAATACAAACTCAATATTCAACAATCACAACTTTCACAAAAGACACTCACAATATCAGCAACAAGCAAGATCAAGTTCGTCAAATAGAGGTAATCAAATATCAAGTACTTTCCAACCACCAATGAAACAAATAATCATCAAGAATGAAGGATGTCATGGGATGCAGTGCAATATGACACCATGAAATGATATGCATCATAATACCACTTTCTCTCTCAACCGTATATACATGATACTCCTCGGAAATACATCGAGAGTTCATGACCCATGTGGGACTCGCGAGGTCCATATACCGACATGGAGATCTCCACGTGTCTGTGCGGACGATCTCAACGCACTATCATAAAATCAAATAATCCCCAGCACGGACGATCTCCACGTGCTTAACTTATAATCATAAACAATCACTCGCACGGACGGTCTCCACGTGCCCAAATTATATTCATACTCGATCTCAACACGGACGATCTCCACGTGTTAGACCTTTACTCATACTCAATCTCATGTCAATGCATGTGCACAATATTTTATCAATCAAAATGGATGATGCAACTTCTCAATAAATCAAATGTCGCTATGACATATAATCACCTCAATTATCACAGTTATACCGGTTCAATAAAGAAACACAACCACACACGAGAAATTAAGTCACTGAATACATCAGTTAATGCCCATATGCTTTGGCATTCTCAAATTACAATCTATCATTTAGTAATAAACTTTCCCTTTAATCACACCGCTACTCGTACCATTCTCAACACATCACTGACAAAGAAATAATCACATTGTCTTTCATTACCCCTTTTTATCATTAAAATTAATCAAGGTGGACAAGTCAACCCTTCCAAATCTCATTACTCCCAAACACATACCATAAGGAAATACACGCATTCCATACACTTAACAAGAGTTTAGAAATCCACTTGCCTCGATCAATCAAGAATTCACTCTGAAACTTGAGCCTTCCCTTTCGTTTGACTTCCAAATCAATGTGATCTATCCAAACACATAATCATAATAAGATTTCAAAACTAAAAACAAACATATTACTATATGTCTAGCCTAAACTCAAAAACTCACCCAAAACTATAGTCAAGTTCATATGTCTTGATCCGATTAATATGTCAAGTTTCATATTCTCACATTCCAAGCCTAGAATTGAATTTCAATTTTTTCTAATATTATAATTCAAATGATATCCACATAATACCATACTCCTAATATTTAATTACCTATCTCAATATATTAAAACCTTAATCACAATATGCTAACCAAAAATAAAACTAGAAACCAACTTGTTACGGAAGATAACACACATAACCTAAGCTATCTACAAATTGTTTCTATTTCACTCATTATTATTTCATCATTAATTTCCTCATCATTAATTCAAATAATCATCACATTATATTTATATATAATGGCAATCATTGCCAGCATCTTATGAAGAATACATCAGTTAGCATCTATTTTTGTCTTTTCCAATTTACATATAATTCTTGACCAAAATCCTTAATTGTCCACAACTCCAACAAAAATTATGCTAAAGGGGGTCGGTGGTGCACTCGATTTTCTTATCAAACATTAATTAACCTATGAAATGGATAAGGTTTAGGTGTTTGACAATTATTAGTTTCTCCACAATCCTAAAATCAATTAACAAATTACCATTCTGTCAACTATATAAAAAGAAAAAAAAACTCAAAGCCATTATCCAACTTGTGTTCAATATACATGTGAAATTGCTTTAAATCATGTACATTCCAATGCAAAATTTTGTTATGAGCAGGTACTTACATGAAGGAATTTGCTTGCCGAAGGTTGCCCTCTTTGTTGGATGATGCATGATCACGCTTTAGGGTAGTTTGTTTTTCTTTGAAGAATAATAGCTACACCTCAAAAGTGCAAAACCTGACTACTTATTTTAATTTATATGGGTCAAGTAGTATAAGGTCTAAAATGGATTATGGATTTAGCCTAACTAAATTAATTATCTAAAAATTATCCTGTCAAGTAAATAATTTTAGTTATCAAATAGTTCACAATTTCCAAGCCAACTTCACCGACTGATCAAGAAATTTCTCGGGGAAATTATTAGAGGGGTAAAAATGTAATTTTACAAAAGTTTTCAAAAATGACCTTCCGGGTCATTACAATATCCACCACTAAAAACCATGTTCGTCCCCGAACATCAAGTAAAAGGAAGTAAAATATTAGATGATACCAAGAGCTTTAGATGTTATTTTTAGAGTCAGTGTTCATCTCTCCAAGTGAGCTCACCATGAGACCATTTCATCAAGATCAACTACTAAGAACTTTAACTATCAAATCAAAATTTGAGAAATCCACAAATCGAGGTGATTACCAAATCATAGACTAATCCATGAACTCAATCAAAATAGAAATCCATTGGACCTTAACACAACCATCATGACGAATCTTTTCTCACGTAACAAAGATAACCTTCTCAATCAATACTGACTACAACAAGAAGTGAGGCTGAACCAACCACCAGACACTCATAATGCATATATCATCACACATCTTATCAAGATTTTCTTTTCACAACACATTTTTTTTTCACGAGCTTAAGTTATGAAAATATGATCTTTAGATATCGGGTACTCATGAAGGGAGGATCAAACTTATCTAACCCAAAGAAGAACAAGATCAACTAACATCCAACCTGCGATACATTTTAAAATGCAGAACCTCTAACAACACTCTTAGATAATTGTAACTCTTTATAGCTATTATATAAGTTCTCATAAGTATGGTTGTGCGTGTAGAACTACTAGTATACTTCAACCATCACAAACAACACCAAATCTATCTTAACTGAAATGATCAAGTCTGTCCAAAGATCCTACCCTATAAAGAGGGCATAAGAGGATCGGTACATCCAATCCACCACTAGGACTTTACCCATAGTTGTATAAACACACGTTGACATATTATCAAATTATACTCCAAATCATGTCCGAGACAAAGTAGGTGTGTCATATAAGAATGTACGTAATAAAAAAACATCGAATAACACAATATATTCTCTCCATAGAGCCCATATCAAACATTCCATTAAAAGGACTCCATTTTTTTTATTTTTAGTCACCCATAATCAACTAGTCTGATCCCCATTACATTATTACAATTAATCGATTCATCAAGCTTCACATACTTCTCACAGTACTACATTGAAACTAGCACTCTAAATACCAATAAACATCATAACTACACCAGCTATTTACCTTACTCACAAATCGTCACTAGTATCAAGTTTTCTAAGCAAACACATTATCGCTTTTAATTTTTTTTTTGAGCTATGGCTTCTTCTCTTTCGCTTTAAGCATTTCATGACAAATACAGGTCACACCTAAGGCTCATAACACTAATTTCAAATCTAAAAGTACTTTTCCATCGAGATACAACAATTGAATCACACTCAATGTCAACTCCACATATATATTTTTTTTCAGATACCAAATTGCAACTAATATTCAAATCCATCATACACCTCATACCAACACCTAAGAAAATTTTTATGACTCCAATAATTCGGTATACTATAAGCTCATAACCTCTACTCAATATTAAATGTCTATGTAACACATCATAACAGTTTGTATTGAACTAGTTCACATCTCACAGGCATATCTAACCTCATAAGCAAAAATCAATAAATCCTTCAACAATAAACCAAGGGTTTATACGAGAGGTCTTATTCCTTCACTTTTCTTAGATTCTTTCCATGACATAAAATTCTAAATATCTTGAACCCTTCAATACACCATTCTCTTTTTCCTTTCGCTGACTTGCTTACCAATCTTATCCTTTTATCAACAATTCATGATATATATTTTTTAACCTTATCCTCTCAATCAAAACATTACGTGAAATCCCATTTAGGTATAACAATCAACAGTAACCAAATTTACTACTCAAATTATTTTTAAGTCCTTCCAAATGCTTCACACTCAATGTGATCAATCATTTCTTACCCCTTACCAATTCATACCTTGACAAAACATACTACCACAAATCTAAACTCACAATGAAACTTGAATTTTTAATTTAACTATGTAACCCAATCCTTTTATCTATTGACATTAGCTCACACATTGGAAATATTTACAAATTTGCAAATCTTAGCTTATTATTGATCGCCTATCCATCGACCTTGCCACACCCTTTCTTAAAAATCCAATGGTATCCTTTATCAAACTCGAAACAATAAAAGAACTTATCACCACACTCTAGTTGAACTGTGTAGATTTCTTTCTCAATTCTTACCCAATATTTTTTTTGATCAATCTGATGAACATGTGACACTATTACCATAAAAAGTGAAACAAATGATATCACGTGTCCTTGAACTAAATTCTCAACTCTTTAAAGATATATCTTTGTCCTTTATAATTATAGTAAATATCCCTTTTCTCGATTGCCTCTTTCCAATGACTAAAATACATCCCACTAATTCTTTTCCATTTATGACTCTAGGTTTTTTCAATTCTATTCAAGCGGAATTTTCAACACATTTTACAACTTTTCATACAACCACATTACTCATCAAATAGTGGAAAACCACAATCTTAGATGCTCGCAAGTCGTTATTACCATAAAAAACTCGCTTAACCCTCAATTCTTATTATATGATTTTGTCTCAATCACAATCCATCAATAACTCCTATTATCATCATGCTTAGTTAGCTCTTGTTATCACCACAAAGTAACCTATTTCATCAATATGACACCTTAAACCTAGTTATACTAATCCAATTTAAAGAACTAACCCACTTTTATCCGCACTTCCTTACTAAAACTCTCAATTGCTTCACATAAGTATACTCTTTAGGACTTCCTTTACCCATAAGCTTGTCATTCAAATATTGATCCACTTTCTTGGACCTTACGATAAAATCACCAGTCCTCATTTAAAACCTTCGGAATACACTTCACAACCTAAATATATTTATACTATACCAAAGATCCACCACTAATATTCCCCTTACAAACAATGCTTAACTTATTTGTCCGTAGTAACAAGATAGTTGTTCTTCAAATTAAGTATGAATGCAATATCAAATCTCATTGTACGATCATGTGGTACAATTGATAATTCCTTAAGTAGTTTTTATTCACGCTTAACAATCAATGTATCCGTTTTCATATACCACTAGTATCACATCATGAAAGTTTGTTAGATCCACCACTAGAACACATATTACCTACCGAGAAGATTGAACCCAAATAGCCTACACATTTCTGCCCATTAAGTAACTACCATACACTACCAAATTTTCTTGGTCTCTCGTCTAAATAGATATGCATTCCTTCGTAGATCAGGTCAATAACATGAGTAACTCATTCTATAACTCTACACAAGTAAGCATCAATACTATTGTAGTAGTCTTTCTATGATCCTTCTTAACATTCACCCGATTTATGAAACTGCAATAGTGATTCTTAACTAAATTGATCCAACATCATTCTTCTCATTCGCTACGAAATTCATACGTGTTATGGCAACTTTACGAACTATATTTTCCATAGTTACTATATTCATTATCTAGTCATCTTTTTAAATATTCACTTTCAATTATCGAACCACTAGAGATATTACATATACCACACAAGTACTATTTCTCAATTGGGGAAACTAACCTGTAAAAGATAACACATTCATGAAGTCCATCAGACCATTGTTCAACCTCATCATTTAGAATTTCTATTAAAAATTATCGTCAAGCCATCACCTAACTTAATCCTTTCAAATTGAACATTTCAAATCTGACCACACATCTTTTTCATCTTAGTATCAGGTCTAACCTCCAATCCATATAGGAAACACCAACTTCTAACTTAAGGAACCACACAAAACTCATCACTATTAGTGAGAGAGAATGAAATGAGGAGAAAAGAATCAGAACGGACAATCATGCACGATAGATATTCAAGAGGTGAAGTTTTTTTCCTAAAAGTCATTATAGCCTCTCAAAGATAAGTACAGACGTCTCCGTACCGATCCTCGAGACTCTATTTAGACTCGGCTTGTACACACGTGAGACCTATGAACCTGGGTCTCTGATACCATGTTGACACGACCAAAAAATGGACGTGATGGCACTCGCCTTATCCCACCAAGACAAGTAAGCCTAAAACTCGACCATTACAATAAAATGCAAAAATTTCATAAGTTACTCAAAAGTACCCCCAAAATCTGATTGTCACGTGTACAAGACTCTAAAGTATTACAATTGATTCAAGAAAGAAAAAAAAAAGTCTCAAATGACTTTGTTTCTCGAATAGAACAAGATCATAAATAGGTGTAAGAAGGTTTGTTGAGATAATAAGCAGCTACCTCACAATTCTCCACAAGAAGCCTCAGACAAGGAGAAGAGAAAATATCACAAAGTCCGGGCTAGTAACCTACACAAAAATTGTAGTAGCAAGGGGTGAGTACCAAACCACATGGTACCCAGCAAGTAAGCTTCTAAACACAAGCTAAGGGGATAAAATATTAGTACTCCTTACACACCAACCGAAACTCCACAACTACAACCTGTATAAAATTCAGCCCAACCTAACAGTTTACAGTTTTCATAGCACCCAGCTCATCAAAATTATTGTAACAAATTTGCATATCCTCAATACAAACTCCATATTAAACAATCACAACTTTCACAAAAGACACTCACAATATCAACAACACGAAAGATCAAGTTCGTCAAATAGAGGTAATCAAATATCAAGTACTTTCCAACCACCAATAAAACACATAATCATCACGAATGAAGGATGTCATGGGATGCAATGCAATATGACACCATGAAATTATATGCATCAGAATACCACTTTCTCTCTCAACCGTATATACATGATACTCCTCGCAAATACATCGAGAGTTCATGACCCATGGGGGACTCGCGAGGTCCATATACCGACACGGACGATCTCAACGTGTCTGTGCGGACGATCTCAACCCACTATCATAAAATTAAATAATCCCCAGCACGGATGATCTCCACGTGCTTAACTTATAATCATAACCAATCACTCGCACGAACGGTCTCCACGTGCCCAAATTATATTCATACTCGATCTCAACACGGACAATCTCCACGTGTTAGACCTTTACTCATACTCAATCTCATGTCAATGTATGTGCACAATATTATATCAATCAAAATGGATGATGCAACATCTCAATAAATCAAATATCGCTATGACATAAAATCACCTCAATTAAAACAATTATACCGGTTCAATAAAGAAACACAACCACACACAAGAAATCAAGTCGCTGAATACATCAGCTAATGCCCATATGCTTTGGAATTCTCAAATTACAATCTATCATTTAGTAATAAACTTTCCTTTTAATCACACCGCTACTCGTATCATTCTCAACACATCACAGACAAACAAATAATCACATTGTCTTTTATTATCCCTTTTTATCATTAAAATTAATCAAGGTGGACAAGTCAACCCTTACAAATCCCATTACTCCCAAACACATACCACAAGGAAGTACATGTATTTCATACACTTAACAAGAGTTTAGAAATCCACTTGCCTCGATCAATCAAGAATTCACTCTGAAACTTGAGCCTTCCCTTTCGTTTGACTTCCAAATCAATGTGATCTATCCAAACACATAATCATAATAAGCTTTCAAAAATAAAAACAACCATATTATTATATGTCTAGCCTAAACTCAAAAAATCACCCAAACTATAGTCAAGTTCATAAGTCTTGATCCGATTAATATGTCAAGTTTCATATTCTCACATTCCAAGCCTAGAATTGAATTTCAATTTTTTTTCTAATATTATAATTCGAATGATATCCACATAATACCATACTCCTAATATTTAATTACCTATCTCAATATATTAAAATCTTAATCACAATATGCTAACCAAAAATAAAACTAGAAACCAACTTGTTACGGAAGATAACACACAGAACCTAAGCTATCTACAAATTTATTTCTATTTCACTCATTATTATTTCATCATTAATTTCCTCATCATAAATTCATTTAATCATTACATTATATTTATATATAATGGCAATCATTGTCATCATCACATGAAGAATACATAAGTTAGCATCCTATTTTTGTCTTTTCCAATTTACATATAATTCTTGACCAAAATACTTAATTGTCCACAACTCCAACCAAAATTACGCTACAGGGGGTCGGCGGTGCACACTTATTTTCTTATCAAACATTAATTAACCTATGAAATGGATAAGGTTTAGATGTTTGACAATTATTAGTTTCTCCACAACCCTAAAATCAATTAACAAATTACCGTTCGGTCAACTATATAAAAAGAAAAAAAAAAGTCAAAGCCATTATCCAACTTGTGTTCAATATACATGTGAAATTGTTTTAAATCATGTACATTCCAATGCAAAATTTTGTTATGAGCAGGTACTTACACGAAGGAATTTGCTTGTCGAAGGTTGCCCTCTTTGTTGGATGATGCACGATGCACGCTTTAGGGTAGTTTGTTTTTCTTTGAAGAATAATAGTTATACCTCAAAAGTGCAAAACCTTACTACTTATTTTAATTTATATGGGTCAAGTAGTATAAGGTCTTAAATGGATTATGGATTTAGCCCATTATTTACCAACTAAATTAATTATCTAAAAATTATCACGTCAAGTAAATAATTTTAGTTATCAAATAGTTCAAAATTTCCAAGTCAACTTCACCGACTGATCAAGAAATTTCTCGGGGTAATTATCGAAAGGGGTAAAATTGTTATTTTATAAAAGTTTTCAAAAATGACCTTCCGGGTCATTACAACTGAGATGACAAACAGCTACCTCACAAATCTCCAAAAAACCTCGGAAAAGGAGAAAATACATCATAAAGGTCCGGACTAGTAATCTACAAAAAAAATGTAGAAGCAAGGGGTGAGTACCAAACCACACGGTACTCAGCAAGTAAACCTCTAATCACAAGCTAAGGGGATGAAATACGATACTCCTACCATACCAAAAAAACCTCCACAACTACAACCTGCATAAAAATCAGCCCAACCTAACAACTCACAGTTTACATAGCACATCGCTCAACAACAACACTTAGACAATATCCTCCAACACAACACTTTGACAAATTACATATCTTCAACAACAAAACTTTAAAAAATTATATATCCTCAACAACAAGCTCAGTATTTCATCAATCAAAAGTTCCGCAGAAAGGCATTCAGAAGATCAGCAAAACACAATATCAAGTTCACTAATGATAAGTATGTGCAATACAATGGAATGCAATGTCAAGTATAACGATGCATGTCTGACCTAGTGATACACACCCGCTGTCTCTCAGTCAGGGAACCATGGAGACATATCTGTCCATGCATCTGTCGCGGCGCACGACATGACCCTCAATAATAGTAACCATCGCGGCGCACGATACGTCCCTCGATATATAGTATCCATCGCGGTGCGCGATACATCCTTCGAAATGGTACATCCTCTTTAAGTTCTCATCCTTTCTCAATGCACATAACACTTTTCACAACCATGTCTCAAAATAATGCAACTGACATGTTCACACAAATAAAGAAGATATGACCATTTTCATAACATTGCACAATTCACAACAACACAAACCTGATATCAGATCAACAATGATTCAACCAACTTTCAAACTTCCTCAACACATCACACATAAACAATTAATCATATTGCCTTTTGTTACTCTTTTTTCATCATTAGAATAAATCAATGTGGACAAGTCAACCCATCACCAAGTCTCATTACTCCCAAATATATACACAAGGAAATAAACGCATTTCATACACTTAACAAGGATTTAGAATCCACTTGCCTCAATAATCAAGAATTCACTCCGACACTTGAGCCTTTCACTTTCGTTGAGCTCCCAAATAAATGCAATTTATTCACATAATAATCACAATAAGATTTTGAAACTAACAACACTCATATCACTATGTGTCTAGTTTAGACCCAAAAACTCACTCAAATCCATAATTAAGTTCCTAATTTTGATATCAATTAATATATCAACACTCATATATTTTTTTTCCAAATTTCAAGCTTAGAGTTAAGTTCCAATTTCTCGAATATCATAACTCTAACGGTATTTATATATTAAAAAACATATAACATTTAATTACATATATTAATATATCAGAACTTGAATCATAGTATAATAATCAAAAATAAAATTTCAAACTTCCGTGATGAATTACACTAACAATATATCGCCTGAGGATGGACAAACTAAAACCACCAAAGTCATTCAATTCATATTTCATTCCTGATGATTACATCATCATTATCATCCCTACACCATAGATAACACCCACCAAAAACTCCTAATATCCTAAGTTAAAGAAACATATACAATAAAAAAAATTATATTCTTCTTAATTCATACCCATTTCTGATTTCTCTTTTTCTTTTACAATAAATTACAATATTTATAATAAAATAATAGTAATATGATATCCAGCAACAATACATTGACTAAGGTATATTAAACTTACTTGTTGCAGTTCGCCGTCGTCTGCTTGTGGCGAGGTTATGTCGCCTTTCTTCAAAGATTTTTTTTTAATAAAAGAATTAGCTAAAATAATATAGGGTATTAAGTTAAAATTATATTATATGTGAATTTGACCCATCAACCACAAATTAAATTAATTATTTAAATTATCCACTAACTAAATAATCCTAATTTAGCAATTAATTCAAAATTCTTATTTAAAATTTTTGGAAAGGGTCTTTTAGGAAAGTGAGAGGATTAGTTCTCAAAATGACCTAACGGGTCATTACATTATCCACCACTAAAAATCATGTTCGTCCTCGAACATAAAGAAGAAGGAAAAAAAACTAACCAATGTTACCAAAAGACTGAGTTATGACCTACCAGTCGGTGTTAATCTCTCCAAGTGAGCTCCTCCTTAAGACCATTCCATCAAGATCAACTAAGAACTGAACTCTCGAATCAAACTTTGAAAGATCCACAAATCAGGATTTATTACCAAACCACAGACTAACACATGAATCCATTATGAAACAAAACCATCTTAACCGTGACACAACCACCAAGATGACTATTTCCTTACATAGCCATGATAACATTCTTAGTCAATACCGACTACAACCAAAAGTAAACTTTAACCAACCACCACACACTCATAATGCACAAATCATCATAGATCTTATCAAGATTTTCTTTTCACAAAAATAATCTTTCTATGAATTTAAATTGTAAGAATCTTATCTTTAGACACTTGGTACTCATCAAGGGAGAATCAAACTTATCTAATCAAACTTATCTAACCCAAAGAAGAACAAGATCAAGTAAACACTCACTAAGCGGTGCACTCTAGGATGCAACACCTTTAACAAAACTGTCAGATAACTGTAACTATTCATAGAAGCTCTTGTATAAGTTCTCATAAGCAAGGTCGTGCATGTAGAATAACTAGTATATTTTAACTATCCCAAACAACACCAAATCTTCCATAACTGAAATGAACAAGTCTAACCAAAGATGCCACCCTACTAGGAGAAAAATTACAAGATCGGTACACCCGATCCACCACTAGGAATTCACCCATAGAAGCGAAAACACACACAAATGTAGAAAGTGAATCATACTCTAAACCATGTCCAGAATGAAGTAGTTGGTCACATAAGAATATACAGAAGCAAGGTCAAATAACACAAGATCTCCTTCCATAGGGTCCATACAAATAAAATTCCATTCATCTGACTCCATCTCTCAATTTTTAGCCACCCACAATCAACAAGTCTAATCCCCATCACAACATTACAAATACTCGATTCATCAAACTCCATATACTTCTCCCAGTACTCCATTGGAGCTAACAATCTTAATACCAATAAACATCATAGCTACACAAACCATTTACCTTACTCTCAAACTGTCAAAGTCTCCTTAGAAAACACATTGTAGCCTCTAAAAAATTAAAATTATGGCTCTGTTTTTTTCCATTTAAGAATTACATGACAGATATAAGTCACACCTAAGATTGATAACAATAATTTCAAATCTAAATACTTTTCCATCGAGGTAAATTAAATGAACCACACTCAATGTTAACTCCACACAAACTTTCACATAACATTTCTCTACTACCATTCATACCATCATATACCTCATGCCAAAACTCAAAGACATCATTGGTCACTCCAATACTTATGTATACTATATGCTCATAACCCAATCCTTTTATCTATAATTATTAACTCATACCTTGAAGATTATCCATCATATACCTCATGCCAAAACTCAAAGACATCATTGGTCACTCCAATACTTATGTATACTATATGCTCATAACCCAATCCTTTTATCTATAATTATTAACTCATACCTTGAAGATTATTATGAATCCACATATCTTAGCTTATCATTGATTGTCTATCCATCAACCTTATCATATCTTTTGCTATAAAAATCAACTGCACTCATTACAAAACTCAATATCACAAAATAAAAACTTATAATCACACTTGAGTCAAACGTATGTAAACTTCTTTATCAAATCTTATCCAACATCTTTTAGCTGATATGCATGACGTGTAACACTATCACAATAATCTAGGCAAAATAGATGGAACCATATGTTTCTAAATCAAATTATCCACTCTTTCTGAAGATACATATTTAGCCTTTGCAATCAAAGTAAAAATCATTATTTTCACCTCCTTCCAAAGGATAAACTACGTCCCAATTATTTTCTTTTATTTATGACTCTAGTTACTTTCAATTCTATTTGAGTGGTGTCTTAGCAGCTCATACAATTTTCCATGTAACCACGCTACTCACCAAATAATAGTAACGACAAACTTAATTCTCACTAGTCATCATTACAATATCAAAATTCTTTTAACCAACAATCCTTATCATATAGCTATGTCTCAATCATAATTCATCACGAACTCTTATTACCATTATATTCAGTTAGCCTTTGCCACACCACGAAGTCAACATTCTCAATGACATGATACCTCAAACCCAGTTATACCAATCAAATCCAGAAGAGTTACTCAATCTTGTATGCACTTTCTTAGTAAAATTCTTAATTACCTTCACACAAGTATACTCGTTGAGACTTATTTTACCTATAATCTAGTCATCCTAATATCGATCTACTTTCATGGAACTTACGATGAAATCACCACTCATTTAAAATTCTCGAGATACACTTCACAACCTAAACACATTAATATCGTGCCAAAGATCCATCACTAAAAGCTTCCTTATAAATAATGCTTAACTCATTCTTGTGTAGTAACAAGCTAGTTGGTTCCTCAATTATGAATACAACATTGAATCTCATTATATGAGCATGTGATACAAATGATTACTCTTTATGTAGTTAGTAATCACACTTAACAACACCGTATTCATTTCCATATACCACTAGTATAACATTGAAAAAATTTGTTAGATCCACCACTAGAACATATCATGCCCCTCGAGAAGGTTACAATCCGATAGCCTACACATTTCTACCCATTAAGTAACTACAATACACTACAAAATTCATTTGATATCTCATCCAAAGCGATATACATTCCTTCATAAATCAGGTCGATAGTAGAAATAACACACTTTATTACTCTAACCAAGTATGAATCGGTACCATTATAGTAGTGATTTCATGTTTCTCTTTGACATACACACAATTTCTAAAGTCTTAGTAGAAATTCTAACCTCAATTGGTGCCTCATTATTCTCATCATTTTCGAGGCAACCCATTCATGTTATGATAACTTTACTAATTATAGTTTTCAAAGTACCACCGGTCATTACCTATCCATTATTTTAATCATTCCACTTTCAATTATCGAACTAATCAAGATATTGCCTATTCCACACAAGTACTAGTCGCTTTATTGGGGCAACTAAAAAAAAAACATCCATAAAATCCCTCAAATTATTGTTCAACCTCATCATTCAGATGTCCTCAAAATATTTCATCAAGTAATCACCTAACTGAATCTATTCCAACCATTAACCATTTCAAATCTGACACAACCTTCTCATAAGCCTATCACTTCGACGTTTATAACAAACCTAACATTCAAAACATATACAACACACCAAATACAAGTAAGGGCACGAAAAACTGTCTTAAACAAAAAACCTTCCAAATGGAATAAGCTACTATAACTTTCTTTGTCGTCAAAGGAAAATGGAATTATACCTTAGTTCAGGATCTCCCTACTCGTATGTAGGAGGAGCTACTGCCTTCCTTCTAATAGGTTCGAAGAGAAAAGAAGACGAAACAATAAAGGTTCACTTTCATTGGTGCTTTCCCCTACACGTATATTGGGGTGAGAGCGGGCGCTAGCTTCCTAAATAGAATTTCTATGAGGTAGAGGCTAGATCAATAAAAGAAAGATAAGGAAAGTGTACAAGATTCATTTGATTGAAACAAGTTTCGTGTTGCTCACCACTCCTCGAGGCCAAGGACGGGGTCGAACCGTCATTCCACGATTTGCAGTGCGATATATTTCCATTATGTTACCTAGCCAAACCCGCCACCTCATGTGCCAAAGTAAAACGGTTGTTCTTCCTTCTCCGCTCCTTCTTTTTCTACATATGCGGCGGCGGGTTACCAGAGAAGGGGGGACAACTCCTTTCTTCATAAGCGAAAGTTAATAGAGTGAAGCGATAAAATTAAAATCAGACCAAATACGCACGATAGAGATCGAACAAGTGAAGATTTTTTCTAAAAGTCACTATAACCTCTCGAATATAAGTACAGACGTCTCCGTACCGATCCTCGAGACTCTATTTAGACTCGACTTGTACACACGTGAGATCTATGAACCTGGGGCTCTGATACCATTTTTGTCACGACCCAAAAATGGATGTGATGGCACTCATCTTATTCCACCAAGACAAGTCAGCCTAAAACTCAACCATTACAATAAAATGCGGAAAATTTACTATCAACTTAAATTATAGCCCAAAATCTGGTTGTCACGTGTACAAGCCTCTAAAGTATTATAATTGAATCATAAGAAAATATAAGTCTCAGATGACATTGTTTCTAGAGTAGAACAAAATTATAAACAGGAGTAAGAAGGTCTGCTGAGATGACAAACAACTACCTCACAAATCTCCAAGAAGCCTCGGAAAAGGAGAAAATATATCACAAAGGTCCGGACTAGTAACCTACAAAAAAATTGTAGAAGCAAGGGGTGAGTACCAAACCACACGGTACTCAGCAAGTAAACCTCTAAACACGAGCTAAGGGGATGAAAATACGGGTACTCCTACCACACCAAAAAAACCTCCACAACTACAACCTGCATAAAAATTAGCCCAACCTAACAACTCACAGTTTACATAGCACATCGCTCAACAACAACACTTAGACAATATCCTCCACAACAACACTTTGACAAATTACATATCTTCAACAACAACACTTCAACAAATTACATATCCTCAACAACAAGATCAGTATTCATCAATCAAAATTTTTGCAGAAAGGCATTCATAAGATCAGCAAAACACAATATCAGGTTCACTAATGATAAGTATGTGCAATGCAATGGAATGCAATGTCAAGTATAATGATGCATGTCTGACCTAGTGATACACACCCGTTGTCTCTCAGTCCGGAAACCATGGGGGACATATTTGTCCATGCATCTGTCGCGGCGCATGACACGACCCTTGATAATAGTAACCATCGCGGTGCGCGATACGTCCCTCAATATATAGTATCCATCGCGGCGCGTGATACATACCTCGAAATGGTACATCCTCTTTAAATTCTCATCCTTTCTCAATGCACATAACACTTTTCTTAACCATGTATCAAAATAATGCAACTGACATGTTCACACAAATAAAGAGAATATGACTATTTTCATAACATTGCACAATTCACAACAAAAGAAATCTGATATCACATCAACAATGATTCAACCAACTTTCAAACTTCCTCAACATCACACATAAACAATTAATCACATTGCCTTTTGTTACTCCTTTTTCATCATTAGAATAAATCAATGTGGACAAGTAAATCCATCACCAAGTTCCATTACTCCCAAACATATACCACAAGGAAGTACACATTTCACACACTTAACAAGGGTTTAGAAATCCACTTGCCTCAATAATCAAGAATTCACTCTGGCACTTGAGCCTTTCACTTTCGTTGAGATCCCAAATAAATGAAATATATTCACATAATAATCACAATAAGATTTTTAAACTAAAAACACTCATATTACTATGTGTCTAGTTTAGACCCAAAAACTCACCCAACACTCATATTTTTTTCCCAAATTTCAAGCTTAGGGTTAAGTTCCAATTTCTCGAATATCATAACTCTAACGGTATATATATATATTAAAATACATCTAAAATTTGATTACCTATATTAATATATCAAAACTTGAATCATAGTATAATAATCAAAAACAAAATTTCAAACTTTCGTGATGAATTACACTAACATATATGTCGCCTGAGGATGGACAAACTAAAACCACCAAAGTCATTCAATTCATATTTCATTCCTAATGATTACATCATCATTATCATCCCTACACCATATACAACACCCACCAAAAACTCCTAATATCCTAAGTTAAAGAAACGTATACAATAAAAAAAAAAATCTATTCTTCTTACTTCTTGCCCACTTTTGATTTCTCTTTTTCTTTTACAATAAACTATAACATAATAATAAAATAATAGTAATATGATATCCAGCAACAATAAATTGACTAAGGTATATTAAATTTACTTGTTGCAGTTCGCCGCCATCTGCTTGTGGCGAGGTTATGTCGCCTTTCTTCAAAGATTTTTTTTAATAAAAGAATTATCTAAAATAATATAGGATATTAACTTAAAATTATATTATATATGAATTTGACCCATCAGCTACAAATTAAATGCTAAATAATCATAATTAGGCAATTAATTCAAAATTCTCGTTTAAAAATTTTTGGAAAGGGTCTTTTAGGAAATAGAGAGGATTAGTTCTCAAAATGACCTAATGGGTCATTACATGAAACAAAGAAGATGATGCTTCAAACGTCAATTGTGAGTATCAAGCATACTACTCGTTTATTAATTTGTCACAAACTTGACAAGATTCAACGGTTAATAAATGAGAAAATGTGGTTGGTGCACCACATTATTGCTACTGAAGTTTTCAAAGGATATAGAAAAGAAGACGTTGACGAAGCATGGAGGAATACCGTTTTGCAACCATGTCTGAACATTGTGAAATGATTTTTCAAAAATGATGTTGAGTGTACATAAACTATTATTGTATCTATCTTCAGTTATTTTTTCTCTTGGGCACTTTAATGTTCGACCTATTTTGTACGGCATCAAGGATATATCTATGATATGACAATTTTTTCTCTCTCTCTCTCTCTATATATCTTATTCATGTCTCTAAAAAATTGTTATTTATAGAGAAATATTTATTTTAAGTTCCGATCCAAGCCCAAACCCCAAGTCCAAGTCCAAGTCTTCTATATTTAATATATATTAACATAAATACGTTCTTACACAATTACATGACAACATTCATAATGTCGAGAAAATGAATAACCGTAAATGTTCGAAAAGATTTTACCCCTAAAATTTTGAAAGAATAGAATTCTTGAATCAAAATTTTAAAAATTGTTACTTAGACAAAGAAGAGAAAATAGTAAATTTGCAATCTATCTGTAATGATGATTTAAAAAAAGATATTCTACCTAATTCAATCAAGATGATGGAAGCTTGACTCAATGAACTCTTATTTTATTTTTACATGTTGCACAAGATAAATACTCGTAATTGAAAGAGTAATCAATAATTGTTCCGTTCTCTTTCATGGAATTAGACTTAACACTTATGATGTGTTGTTAAATATTGTAAGAATTGAAGCATTATCACTTGACTATATTCCTTATGAAATATATTTAGTTCTTTTTACAATCCTATATAAAATCGATCTTTTAATCAATTTTGTATGTGATCTCATAAAAGTGTCCAACTAGAAAATCTAATCCTAAAAATTAATTAAGCTTAAATACCAACATTCAAGGTGACGTATCACGTATCCGTATATTTTTTCAAGAACTCTATATAAATATATATATATATATATATATATATATATATATATATATATATATATATATATATATATATATATATATATATTAAAAATAAATAAATAAATAAAAATTTGATATACCAATTAATAAGTTCATAATCACATTTTTACTATAAAAGTATGTGATCTCCTTTACAATGTACACTAGTAACTTTATCCTAAAATATATTTAATAATAATTACCAAATTTCAAGTGTATATATCTATAAGTTTTTCAAAAGTCATTCTTATCCTTAAATATATCAGTAATTCTGAATATGGTATGTCAATTAGTAAGTCCACAAACATATTTTCCTATAAAAGCTGAACGCATTTTCTTTCATAACCACCATCAAGAAAAATATAATTTTTTTTACATAGTATATTCCATCTCAAGCAAGGTTTCTATTTATTAACTTTATATTTAAAAGTTTTTTTAATGTTTGACTGAATGCATGAGTGGTTTCATGAGATTATTTGCTATTACAAGTTAATTATTATTTTGATTTTATTTTATGTGTAGCTAAAATGAACACTTTCATCAACAATAACAAGTTCAACAAGAAGATAGTGGTGTTCATAATGATAGCAACATGAACGGGGAAAAAAAAGATTGTCTCTCAGTTGACCTTGCCATCCTTTTTCGAGGAGAAATAATCAACTCCGACAAAATGCAAGTATATAAGGGCCTTGAAATTGTTACAAACTAGATCACGCACACTGAGAGATAAGGTGTACGACACTATTTGTTAGGTATATATATTTAATTCCAATAATATTTATATCAAATGACTACCTATATAATTTAATAGTTGTAATTGTAGATTCTAGTGGAAAATATACTCCACTATTGAAACATTATTTATTCCAATATAAGAAAGTTAATTTGATCACATTTTCTTAGGTGAAATTGAGCCAAATTCTGACTTCAGAGCTGAAGATATTTGCTTGAAAGCTATTGTCTACATAGAAAAAAATTTGGAATGCTCAACGTGTTCCAATTATTGTTGGAGGATCAAATTCGTATATTGAAAAACTTGTGAAAAATCTTGTGTTCATGTTCAAATATAAGTATGATACATGCTTTATTTGGATTGATGTAGAGTAATCGGTATTGAGTCGTAGAGTTAACATGAGGGTTGATGAAATGGTCAATGCAGGTAATTTTTGTACATCAATCAAGATACAATCATGCATATAGATAAAAAAAAAATCTTATATAATTTTCTTAATAATATTTTTGGTTATCAAATTTATGTTTCACTAAATAAAAATCTTCTTAAATTTATGTTGCATTTAGGGGTAGTGGATGAGGTGCGACAGATTTTTATTCCAGATGCAGACTACTCCAAAGAAATTCGACGGTTCATTGGTGTCCCCGAAATGGACAAATATTTAAGGGCTGAAATAAATATAAACGAAGATGATGAATCAAAGAAGATGATGCTTCAAACGTCAATTGCGAGTATCAAACATAATACTCGTTTATTAATTTGTCACAAACTTGACAAGATTCAACAGTTAATAAATGAGAAAATGTGGTTGGTGCACCACATTGTTGCTAATGACATTTACAAAGGATATAGAAAAGAAGACGTTGACGAAGCATGGAGTAATACCGTTTCGCAATCATGCATGGATATTGTGAAATGTTTTCTCAAAAATGATGTTGAGTGTACATAAACTATCATTGTATCTATCTTCAGTTATTTTTTCTCTTGGACACTTTAATGTTGGACCTATTTTGTACGGCATTAAGGATATATATATGATATGATAATTTTTTCTATATATATATTATTATTTTCTCTAAAAAGATTGTTATTTATACAAAAAATATTTATTTTAAGTTCCGATCCAAGTCCAAGTCCAAGTCCAAATCTTCTTTATTTAATATATATTAACATAAATACGTTCTTACACAATTACATGACATCATTCATAATGTCGAGATAATAAATGAACATAAATTTTCGGAAAGATTTTACCTTAAAAGTTTGAAAGAATAGAATTCTTGAATCAAAATTTTAAAAATTGTTACATTGACAAAGAAGAGAAAATAGTAAACTTGCAATCTATCGGTAATGTTGATTTAAGAAAATCTATTCTACCGAATTCAATCAAGATGATGGAAGCTTGATTCAATGAATACTTATTTTATTATTACATGTTGCACAAGACGAATACTCGTAATTGAAAGAGTAATCGATAATTGTTCCCTTCTTTTAATGGAATTAGACTTAACACTTATGACGTGTTGTTAAATAGTGTAAGAATTGAAGCATTATCACTTGAATATATTCTTATGAAATATATTTAGTTCTTTTTACAATCCTATTTTTAAAATCGATCTTTTAATCAATTCTATATGTGATCTCATAACAGTGTCCAACTAGAAAACCTAATCCTAAAATTATTTAAACTTAAACACCAACATTCAAGATGACGTATCCGTTTTTTTTTTTCAAGAACTATTTTTATATATATATATATATATATATATATATATATATATATATATATGATATACCAATTAATAAGTTCATAATCACATTTTTACTATAAAAGCCACTTGTATGTGATCTCCTTTACAATGTACACTAGTAACTTTATCCTAAAATATAGTTAATAATAATTACCAAAATTCAAGTGTACATATCTATAAGTTTTTCAAAAGTCATTCTTATTCTTAAATATATCAGTAATTCTGAATATGGTATGTCAATTAAGAAGTCCACAAAGATATTTTCCTATAAAAGCTGAATGCATTTTCTTTCATAACCATCATCAAGAAAAATGTAATTTTTTACATAGTATATTCCATCTCAAGCAAGGTTTCTATTTATTAACTTTATATTTACAATTTTTTTTAATGTTTGACTGAATGCATGAGTGATTTCCTGAGATTATTTGCTATTATAAGTTAATTATTATTTTGATTTTATTTTATGTGTAGCTAAAATGAACAATTTCATCAACAGTAACAAGTTCAACAAGAAGAAAGTGGTGTTCATAATGGGAGCAACGGGAACGGGGAAATCCCGTTTCTTTGTTGAATTTGCCACCCATTTTTGAGGAGAAATAATCAACTCTGACAAAATGCAAGTATATAAGGACCTTGAAATTATTACAAACAAGATCACGCACACTGAGAAACAAGGTGTACGACACTATTTGTTAGGTATATATATTTAATTCCAATAATATTTATATCAAATGACTACCTAGATAATTTAATAGTAGTAATTGTAGATTCTAGTGGAAAATATACTTTACTATTGAAATATTATTTATTCCAATACTGAGAAAGTTAATTTGATCAAATTTTCTTAGGTGGAATTGATTATGACTTCACAGCTGAAGTTTTTTGCTTGAAAGCTATTGTCTACATAGAAAAACTTTGGAATGCTCAACGTGTTCCAATTATTGTTGGAGGGTCAAATTTGTATATTAAAAAATTTGTAGAAGACCCTGTGTTCATGTTCAAATATAAGTATGATACATGCTTTATTTGGATTGATGTAGAGCAATCAGTATTGAATCGTAGAGTTGACATGAGGGTTGATGAAATGGTCGATGCAGGTAATTTTTGTACATCAATCAAGATACAATCATGCATATAGATAAAAACTTTTCTTATATAATTTTCTTAATAATATTTTTGGTTATCAAATGTAACAACCCATTCGATTGTTTTGAGCACTAGAACTTTTTCTTTGATAAAATACTTTCCCATAGATTTTAAATGGGTGTTTTGGACTATTCATAATTATAATTATAAAATTAGTGGGGTAGTTTTAATAGATTATTTAGTTGGTGGTTAAACAAAATAACATTAAAATTAATAGTGGGTCACTTTTACCCCTTTTATAATTAGTCTTTAAATAATTAGGGTAAGAAAATTGTTTGTAGAAGAAATGAAAAGAGGCGGATGTCATGATTCGACGCCACAAGCAAAGCCACTGCTTTCAGGTAGGAGCTTCAACTTTGAAATCTTGAAATACATAATAAACATGTAGTCACGAGAGTTGCAAGTATCTAAGGTTGTGATTTTCTACTATTGAGTGATTATTATGATTGTATGACAAGTTTTAGGAGATGTTGGGGCACCGCTCGAAAAGAATTTAAAATAGTTAGAGTCATAAATAAAATAAGATAAAATTTGTGGGAAGTGTAGCCTTCAGAAATAGGTGAGGGTAGAATAATTTCTCTGATTGGAAGGACTAAAAATGTATCTTCGAAGGGTTGGAGAATTGGGTACATAGATGTTTTGTTTCATCTAATTTGTTTTGGTTATGATAATGGTGTCATGGGTTTGTCAGATTGATTAAAAAGTAGAGGACAAGACTTGAGAAAAGAGTGTACTTACGTTCAACTCGAGTGTGGCGATAAGTTCTTTTGTGGTTTTAAGTTTAGTAAAGCGTACTATAGAATTTTTAGTGAAGGACATGGTAAGATCTATGAAGAGGTGATCAATGATAAGTTAAGATACATAAATTCCTAAAAATCTTCAAGGTATGAGCTAATGTTGATAGATAAAGGAATTTGATTATATGGTTGAAATCAAAGTTCAAGTTCCTTATTTTGAGTCTACATTTATGGTGATATGTTTTGTCAAGATATGGATTGATAAGATAAGAAATGATTGATTTCATTGGTATTGAGTATGTGAAAGAACATAGGCATGTTTTGGACCATAAAATTTGTTACTTTTGATTGTTAAAGGATCTAAGGAAGTGTTTCCCTCAGAGTTTTGATTTTAGAGTGTGAAGTAAAGCGTCATGAGTTGGTTGGTAAAAGGATGAGATCAGTAAGCGAGATAGAGAAACAAGAGTATGATATATTCAAGGGTCGAGATATTGAGAATTTTGCATCATGAGAAGAAACTGAGAAAAGTGAAGGAATATGACCTCTCGTATAAATTCTTGGGGTGTAGTTGAAGGTTGTATTTTTTTTCTAATAGATCAGATATGACGTTAATTTGTGAAGTAGCTTGTTACAGACATATTAGGGGTTTATCATCGACTTTAAAGATTGAGTTTTGGTTTGGGTGTCAAACAATGAGGTATGGAAAACTTAGTGTTTACGTGGGGTTAGATTATTCAAATTATGATAAATGACTCAAGAATAATGTACAAGGTGAGATATAATTCTACATGGTTATTAGGAATTTAGAGTTGGGTTAGTACTCCTCTATTGATGGGACTACATAGAATGTTAAGATGTGTTAAATAGACATTTGATGGTGAATAGAGGTTATGAACTTATAGTATACCGAATAATTTGAGTGACCAAGAATTTTCTTAAGTGTTGGCATGAGGTTGTGATGGTTTAGAAATGTAGCTTAAGCATGGTATATGGAAGTGGTGTGGAGTTAATTTTGGGTGTGATTTAATAGTTTTATTCCGATGGAAAATTACTATCAAATTTGAAATTAGTTTTATTAGCCTTGTTTGAGACTCGTATTTTTCATGAAATGCTTAAATAGAAAGAGAGATAGCCATAGTTTGAACATGTATTTGGTAAGAATACTTTGATACTAATGATGGCTTGGGTGTATCGCTCGATGGGTGATTACTTGATCATTTTCTTCGTTGGGTTAGATACGTTCGATTCTCCCTTGATGAGCACATGATGTAAAAGATTAAATTTTTATAACTTAAGCTCGTGAAAAGTTTGTGTTGTGAGAAGAAAATATTGATAAGATCTATGATGGTGTGTGCACTATGAGTGTGTGGTGGTTATTTCAAGTTCACTACTGATTATAGCCCGTACTGGTTTTGAAATTTTATCATGGTTATGTGATAAAGGATTCTACAAAATGGTTGTGCCAAGGTCCTTGAGAACATGTTAAGGATGTGAATACGATTAACTTTGGTGGTTATTGAAAATAGTTTGTTGTTAGTCGAGTTTACATACAATAATAGTTATTACTTAAGTATTGAGATGATCCCATTCGAGAGATTGTATGAGATGATCCCATTTGAGACATTGTATGAGACCTTATGTACTAATACTTTGAAAGAATTTTTGAGACACGTATTCTTTCTTGCCCTCGCCTTCCTCTTGATCTTTCGAGGACGAACGATGGATAAATTGGTATCTATTGTAACAACCCATTCGGTTGTTTTGAGAACTAGAACTTTTTCTTTGATAAAATACTTTCCGATAGATTATAAATTAGTGTTTTGGACTATTCATAATTATAATTATGAAATTAGTGGAGTAGTTTTAATAGATTATTTAGTTAATGGTTAAAGAAAACAACATTAAAATTAATAATGGGTCACTTTTACCCCTTTTATAATTAGTCTTTAAATAATTAGAGTAAGGAAATTATTTGTAGAAGAAACGAAAAGAGGCGGATGTCATGATTCGACGCCACAAGCAAAGCCACTGCTTTCAGGTAGGAGCTTCAACTTTGAAATCTTGAAATACGTAATAAACATGTAGTCACGAGAGAATAAGGAGAATTATAGTGATTTAGAAGCCATTGTTTCTTTTAATTAAATTAGTAATGTTACTGTACGTGAGTTGTTTGGATTTGGGCCAATATTTAGTGGGTAATGTGAGGTAATTATTTTAAGGATTATGATTTTGTCACAAAGGTATTGCATTCAATTATTAATTAATTATGGAAAAGGAATTAAGGGCTGCAATTGGCCAGTGATGCTTGGGATTAGTATATAGGAATATATGGTATAGGGTATGAGGCACTGTTATCATTCCCGTGAATTGTTCATAGTTCGTAGTCATGAGTTCTTTTATCAGAGTTATTTCTTATAGTTAATATATTATGACTCAAATTATGATATATTGAGATAGATAATTAAATTTTACGTGTATTAGATTATATGAAAATTAGTAGATTATGTAATTTGGAAGAATTAGATTTTAACTCTAGGTTTGAATTTAAGAAATATAGGGTTTAACCTATTAATTGAGATTATGGTTGAAACTTGATTATAAAGTTAAGTGTGTGTACTTACAAATATGCATATTTTATAGATTGAAAACATTCTGAGGCATTGAGAAAAGGGAAAACATTGGGAAAGTAGCTTGCTTGACATCAATTCTTCTGTGGAGGTAGGTTATGATTTACACTATTTGATAGTAAACACTTAGTAGTGATTGATATGCACTGAATTATATTGTGAAGTTTTCTATGTATTTGAATGTGGTTGTGTGGCTTGGTTGTGTGGTTTGTGATTGGTCTAGAATCCCGAGATTTGAAACTTATAATCTTGAACCCTCTTTATCGAAGTGATGCCTTGAATTGTAACGACCCGCTAGGTCGTTTTAAGAACTAAGACTATTTTGACTCCTTCTGAAAATTTAAAGGGGTATTTTTAAACTATTCGATAACTAGGAGTATCTAGTTGATGAGAATTTTACTAAATAATTAATATAGAAATAGTTAATGGGCCATATGTATAAATACTCCTTACAATTTGACTCATTAATTGAAATAGATTAGTAGGTTATTTTAGAAAATGAAGTAAAAGTTAGAAATTATCTGTGGCGGTGAATGCAGAACGTGAGGGACCAAACGAGATCTTCAGGTAGGAGGCAATTTGGAAATTTTCTTGATGTTTTTTTAATGGATCATAATGATATATATGTCACCGCATTGTTATCACTTTGATGGGTTATAAAGTTTTGAATTAGAGTAGTGGGAGAAAGTTTTTGTTTGTCTTTTTCTTGTGGTTGAAATTGGATTTTTACTTTGTTAATATGGAAATTTCAATGCAGTTTAGATGGATTGTCTATTTATTATTATTACACTTGGTGGAGAGGAAAAATTGATTGGAATAGTAACAGGGAATAATGATTTATTTTATTTTCTTCGTAGTAGTAGTTGTTGTTTTTTGGTAATATTAGTGGTATAGGTGTTTGTAATTAAGGAGTTGCAGGAAAGCATTTAGGGATCATATTAAGGTGTATTAATGGAGGGGGAGACTTTTGGGTTTAGGCAGTCACGACTGGTTTGTAACCAGTGATTAAATTTCAGTTGTTATTAAGAAAAAAATTTGTCATATTGCAAATTCAATTTAATATATTGAGATAGGTAATTAATTATTAGGTATATATTATATGATTTAACATTGAATTTTAGTGTGTTTGGAGAGATTAGAGTTCAATTCTTGGCTTGAAATTTAGCAAATATGATAATTTTGGCATATAAATTATATCAAGATTTGGAGCTTGATTTGAGATATGAGTGGGTCTTAGAGTCTATGATAGACATATAATAATTTGAATGTTACAAGCTCGCTTACTTATAAATATTGCATAATTGGTAGATTCTCAACGTTTTGAAACTTTGCTAAAAGGAAAGGAAAAATCTTGAAGATTCGTGGCACGAGGTTCGGCATTTAAGGTATGTTAAGGCCTTTTAGAATTGTTAAAGGATGTTTTCCTAATTAAAGATTTAAAATGAAATAGACAAAGGGGGTAAGGGTGAAAGATGGGGGTCTCGTATCAATGGTGTGACGGGCATTGGTACGAATACCGGTGTTATAAAAGGGAAAGTTACTACTATAGAATGTGGATTGTAATTTCAGAATGCCAAAGCATATGGGCATTAGCTGATATATTATTGACTTGAAATCCTTGTGTGATTGTGTTATCCTTTATTACACTCGTATAGTTGTGATAATTAATGTGGTTATGTATTATGTTGATATTTGACTGATTGAGGTGCATCATCATCCCCTTATTTGAAATAATATTGTGTACATGCATTGACATGAGATTGAGTATAAGTTGGGCACGTGGAGATTGTCCGTGCTGGGAATGGTGAGATGTAAAGATTAAAATGTGGGCACGTGGAGATCTTCCGTGCGAAAATTGTTTGATTTTATGATAGTGCGTTGAGATCATCCGCACAGACACGTGGAGATCGTCTGTGTCGGTATATGGACCTTGCGAGTCCCCCATGGGTCATGAACTCTCGATATATTTCCGAGGAGTATCATGTATACACGGTTGAGAAAGTACTGGATATTCTGAGACATATCATTTCATGGTATCACATTGCATTGCATTTCATAACATCCTTCATTCTTGATGATTTTGTGCTTTATTTGGTGGTTGGAAATTACTTAATGTTTGATTACCTATATTTGATGAAACTTGACTAGTAAGTGAAATATAGACTTGTATAATTAAAGAATTAATTTTTCTTATATAAACTTCCGTCTCTACTTCTTCGTTGTCGGTCAATGATATATACTGGGTACACGTGGTTTCGTACTCATACTACACTTGTTGTACTCTTTGTGGTGCAGATTCGATTTCGAGTACGAGCACATCTCGTGGAGCATTTTGAGTCCGAGCTTGGAGTATCTTGGAGTTGTGGTGAGCTTCTTGGCTGTTCTGTGACCCACACCTCCCTCTATCTTTTACTTATTCTATTATTTAGTATTCAGACAGGATATCCCTTATGTTAGATTTGTCATTTTAGTTTCAGACTTGCATAGTAATTTAGAAGCTCTTGTACTTATGACACCAACTCTTGGGTGGTTTTTTTTTAGCTTTCCGTTCGTACTAATAAAGAGCTTTATGTTGGAGATTTTCACTCAGTGTTTATTTTTTTTCTCACTATTTAGTTGGAATTGGTAAAATATGTTGGGTTGACTTACCTATTGGTTGGGAGCATAGGTGCAATCACGACTTGTGAATTTGAATCGTGACATGAACAAAGAAGGCTCGATGAAATATAATTAACTAATGGAAAAGTGGTGATATTAAATGATAAACTAATAATATTCTTGGATCGGAGTGTCACGTTCGACACGATATTTATGGATCTACGTGTCACATTTCGACACGATATTTTTGGATCGGAGTGTCACGTTCCGACACGCTATTCTTGAATCGGAGTGTCACGCTCCAACACAGTATAATTGGATCGGAGTGTCACGTTCCGACAGGATAGTATTAACGGAAAAACATATTGAATTAACAGAATGTACTCAATCTCAAAGAACTCAATTCCCCAAATGGTTTGTTGGAGGCACGAGTCCTCATGGATGATCTTGATATTGTTAGACTTATTACATATTTACATTAGTGTTGCTGACACTAGTTCATGTTGTTTGTTACTTATCACCTGTTAAGTGCTATAGTTGAGTTCATCCTATTATTCATTGTATATTAGTTTCTATTTTGGGTTGACCGATGATACCTACTCAGTACATGTTGCCCCATACTGAACCCTACTTGTGTTTTTCCTTATTTTCTTTTTACGGAGTGCAGCAAGTGTAACAGCGAATTTGACTCGCCCTCAGCTCTAGCCAGTCTCCAGCATATCAAGTTCCAGGGTGAGCTATTCGTTCAAGCTCGTGTTGAATTCTCTCAGTCATGACATGATGTCCTATGTTTTCGGACACGTACCATTTTATTCTTTTATTTTTGTGTATTTGATACTCTTAGACTTAGTATTTGGAGGTTAGATGTCCTTGATCTGATGACTCTTAGGTTTTGGGAATGTTATTTAATTAGATTTTGAGCTTCCGCATTATTCTTGTATAATATAATTTAAGGTTAAATTCGTTGGTTCGCCCACCTAGTTAGTTAAGTGTAGGTGCCACTCACGACTCGATTTGGGTCGTGACAAACTTGGTATCAGAGTGTTAGGTTCGGTGATCTCATCACACAAGGATAAGTCTAGTAGAGTCTTGCAGAGCGATATGGGACGCCTATACTTTTCTTCGAGAGGCTATAGATTTTTAGAAAAACTTCATTCCTTCTTTCTTTCGTGCTACTACTTGAGTCCAATTGGTATCTAGGTGATACAAAACCTTCTTCACTCTATTTCACATATGATTAGTACTAGAGTAGTAGAAATTGGAAACACCAACACCATCAAGAGAGTATGCGTCCTTAAAAATAGATATGTTTCCATGATTCACTATAGACATGTTATTACTAGTGACTAGTGTGATTTTTTTAGTAAGTTCTTAAAAGTTGAAGCCCCTATTCTTCATAGGTACTGAATATGAAGATGCTTATGATTTCCTTATTGTTTGTCATGATTGTTGTTTCATAAGATGGATATGATAGAGTGATTGGAGGTTGAGTTTTTAACTTACTAAATTTGGGAAAATGCGAAAACATGGTGGCAGCCTCATGTTGAGTCGTGCTGGTAACGACATTATCTATGAGTTAGGTAGCATTTTCTGGCTTCTTCATTGAGAAGTACTTTCTCTGGATCTTAAGGGATATGAGGTAGACGGGGTGAAGCAAGATGACTTTGCCATGGTGACAACATTCAAAAAATTCGTAAGGAATGACTAAATAATGAACACATTACATTGTGAAATACAGTTAGTAAAGTTATCATAACATATATGAGTTTCTTAGCGAATGATGAAATTATGTTGAGGCAATAGAGGGCAGGATCTCGATTATGTCTTCATAGATTGAGTGTATATCAAAGAATGTCATGATACTACTATTAGAAGAATATTGATGCTTACTTGATTAGAGTTATGAAGTGTGTTACTTTTTTTATCGACCTGATATAACAAAAAAATGCAAATTGCTTGGAGGTAGAGACAAAATGGATTTGATAATGTTTTATAATTATTCAATAAGCAGAATTGTGTAAGTTATTTGGATGCGATCTTCTCGATAGTTATGTTATGTGATGGATCTAACATACTTTCACGATGCGGTTCTAGTGTTATATGGAAAATAATATGTTGCTTGTCAAGTGGAAATATTAACTACTTAAAAGAGTTATCATTTGTATGACATGTTTAGATAATGAGATTCGGTGTTACATTTACATTTGAGAAACCAACTAGTTTATTACTACAGATGCTTGGGTTAAGCATTGTTTTAATGAAGTTTTTAGCGGTAGATCTTTGGTACAGTATTAATACATATAGGTTGTGAAATGTATCCTGAGGGTTCTGAATGAAGACTGATAATTTTATCTTAAACTTCAAAGGGTAGATTGATACTAGAGTGACAAACTTATAGAGAAAGAAAGTCCTAGTGAGTATACTTGGGTGAAGTAAATTGAAGATTTTAATAAGAAGGTGCGTATAAAATTAAGTTAGTCCCTTGAATTTGATTAGTATACCTAAGTTTAAGGTGTCAGGTTGAGGAAAAGGTTTACTCCGTGGTGATGGCAAGGGCTAAGTGAGCATGATTAAAAAAAAAAAAAGAGTTCGTGAGGGATTATGATTAGGATGCAACTATATAATAAGGATTTGTTGGTTAAATGAATTTTGTATGATAATGAAGACTTGCAAGTATCTAAGGTTGTGGTTTTCTATTATTGAGTGATTATTATGATTGTATGACAAGTTTTAGGAGATGTTGGGGCACCGCTCAAAAAGAATTTAAAATAGTTAGAGTCATAATTAAAATAAGATAAAATTTGTGGGAAGTGTAGCCTTTAGAAATAGGTGAGGGTAGAATAATTTCTCTGATTGGAAAGACTAAAAATGTATCTTCGAAGGGGTTGAGAATTGGGTACATAGATGTTTTGTTTCATCTGATTTGATTTTGTTATGATAATGGTGTCATGGGTTTGTCAGATTGATTAAAAAGTAGAGGACAAGACTTGAGAAAAGAGTGTACATATGTTCAACTCGAGTGTGGCGATAAGTTCTTTTGTGGTTTTAAGTTTAGTAAAGCGTACTAATGAAGTTTTCGTGAAGGACATGGTAAGATCTATGATGAAGCGATCAATGATAAGTTAAGATACATAAATTCCTAAAAATCTTCAAGGTATGAGCTAATGTTGATAGATAAAGGAATTTGGTTATATGGTTGAAATCAAAGTTCAAGTTCCTTATTTTGAGTCTACATTTATGGTGATATGTTTTGTCAAGATATGGATTGGTAAGATAAGAAATGATTGATTTCATTGGTATTGAGTATGTGAAAGAACATAGGCATGTTTTGGACCATAAAATTTGTTACTTTTGATTGTTAAAGGATCTAAGGAAGTGTTTCCCTCAGAGTATTAATTTTAGAGTGTGAAGTAAAGCGTCATGAGTTGGTTGGTAAAAGGATGAGATCAGTAAGCGAGATAGAGAAACAAGAGTATGATATATTCAAGGGTCGAGATATTGAGAATTTTGCATCATGAGAAGAAACTGAGAAAAGTGAAGGAATATGACCTCTCGTATAAATCCTTGGGGTGTAGTTGAAGGTTGTATTTTTTTCCTAATAGATCAGATATGACGTTAATTTGTGAACTATATTGTTACAGACTTATTAGGGGTTTATCATCGACTTTAAAGATTGAGTTTTGGTTTGGGTGTCAAACAATGAGGTACGGAAAATTTAGTCTTTACGTGGGGTTAGATTATTCAAATTATGATAAATGACTCAAGAATAATGTACAAGGTGAGATATAATTCTACATGGTTATTAGGAATTTAGAGTTGGGTTAGTACTCCTCTATTGATGGGACTACATAGAATGTTAAGATGCGTTAAATAGACATTTGATGGTTAATAGAGGTTATGAACTTATAGTATACTGAATAATTTGAGTGACCAAGAATTTCCTTAAGTGTTGGCATGAGGTTGTGATGGTTTAGAAATGTAGCTTAAGCATGGTATATGGAAGTGGTGTGGAGTTAATTTTGGGTGTGATTTAATAGTTTTATCCCGATGAAAAATTACTATCAAATTTAAAATTAGTGTTATTACCTTGTTTGAGACTCGTATTTTTCATGAAATGCTTAAATAGAAAGAGAGATAGCCATAGTTTGAACATGTATTTGGTAAGAATACTTTTATACTAATGATGGCTTGGGTGTATCGCTCGATGGGTGGTTACTTGATCATTTTCTTCGTTGGGTTAGATACGTTTGATTCTCCCTTGATGAGCACATGATGTAAAAGATTAAATTTTTATAACTTAAGCTCGTGAAAAGTTTGTGTTGTGAGAAGGAAATATTGATAAGATCTATGATGGTGTGTGCACTATGAGTGTGTGGTGGTTATTTCAAGTTCACTACTGATTATAGCCCATACTGGTTTTGAAATTTTATCATGGTTATGTGAGAAAGGATTCTACAAAATGGTTGTGCCAAGGTCCTTGAGAACATGTTAAGAATGTGAATACGATTAACTTTGGTAGTCATTGAAAATAGTTTGTTGTTAGTCGAGTTTACATACAATAATAGTTATTATTTAAGTATTGAGATGATCCCATTCGAGAGATTGTATGAGATGATCCCATTTGAGACATTGTATGAGACCTTATGTACTAATATTTTGAAAGAATTTTTGAGACACGTATTCTTTCTTGCCCTCGCCTTCCTCTTGATCTTTCGAGGACGAACGATGGATAAATTGTATCTATTGTAACAACCCATTCGGTTGTTTTGAGAACTAGAACTTTTTCTTTGATAAAATACTTTCCGATAGATTATAAATTAGTGTTTTGGACTATTCATAATTATAACTATTAAATTAGTGGAGTAGTTTTAATAGATTATTTAGTTAATTATTAAAGAAAATAACATTAAAATTAATAGTGGGTCACTTTTACCCCTTTTATAATTAGTCTTTAAATAATTAGAGTAAGAAAATTATTTGTAGAAGAAACGAAAAGAGGCGGATGTCATGATTCGACGCCACAAGCAAAGCCACTGCTTTCAGGTAGGAGCTTCAACTTTGAAATCTTGAAATACGTAATAAACATGTAGTCACGAGAGAATAAGGAGAATTATAGTGATTTAGAAGCCATGGTTTCTTTTAATTAAATTGGTAATGTTACTGTACGTGAGTTGTTTGGATTTGGGCCAATATTTAGTGGGTAATGTGAGGTAATTATTTTAAGGATTATGATTTTATCACAAGGTATTGAATTCAATTATTAATTAATTATGGAAAAGGAATTAAGGGTTGTAATTGGCCAGTGATGCTTGGGATTAGTATATAGGAATATATGGTATAGGGTATGAGGCACTGGAATGGTTATCATTCCCGTGAATTGTTCATAGATTCGTAGTCATGAGTTTTTTTATCAGAGCTATTTCTTATAGTTAATCTATTATGATTCAAATTATGATATATTGAGATAGATAATTAAATTTTACGTGTATTAGATTATATAAAAATTAGTAGATTATGTAATTGGGAAGAATTAGAGCTTAACCCTAGGTTTGAATTTAAGAAATATAGGGTTTAACCTATTAATTGAAATTATGGTTGAAACTTGATTATAAAGTTAAGTGTGTATGCAGATACGTAATTTTTGACCGAACATAAGGGTTTATACCATTTTTTTTTATTCCTTAAATATTTCTTTTATGTTTAACTTAGATATTTTAGTTTTGTCTTATTTTTATGAAGTTATTTTTATAGATTCGAGAACAACACAAATAGAATCATCTTTTAAGGTAAGTTTTATTTAAATTGATAAAAAAAATGAAAAGTTACAAAAATATATCTTCGTATAATTTAAATGTAATAAATAAACTAGTGTTTCTTAATTATATTTTTAATTAGTCATTTAGTTTTTTAATTGGTTCTAGATAACTAATATTTATTATTTATAATTTTAATATATTTAAATTATAAGAATATTATCCATTATCATCACATCTACCCACAACCCCACTATCACTTACCACATTCTCACATGATCCTCTCCACTCATCCACACACCCACATACACTCCTACATACTATATATATACATACATGAGAAAAGCAAAAGGAGAAAAAAAAAATCAGCAAAAACACATGGAAAAAAAAGAGAGGAGAGAATCACTCTCAAATCAGAAAATTTTCAGCAATAAAAAAAAAAAAACATTTCCATTTTTTCATCACTACTTTATCTAAACACAATATATATATATCACTCCATACGCTAAATAAAAGTTTTGTGGGTGTTCTAATCGAGGTTCAGTCAAGATTTTTGCGGTATTCAACTTTAACTTATCTCTTTTAATTTATATATGAAATCTGATGTAGTTTTATGAATTTTTCCTTATATAGTTTTGTTTCATTCAGAATTCGATTGAAATAAAAATGTAAAATTAAATACATTTTTTGTTATTTATTATTGTACAATTTTGATGCTCTGAATAAGTTTGTAGTTAATGTCACGTAGAATCTCATTGAATATAGAAAATTAATTAAGGTTTTAGAGTTAGTACATTGAATTTTTTCTTAGAAAAAATGTTAGTTGTGATATTTTAAAATGAATAGGTCATAACATCTTTTCTTATCTTGATTTAAATAATAATAATAAAGTAGATATAACTAAGCTAAATAAATAAATAAAATAAATTATTTTTGTTTTATGTTATCACACAAAAATAAGATTTATTCTAACAATTTGTTATTGTTTTATTGTATTAAAAAGTGTATGCTTAATTTTGACATTAACATTAAGAGTAATAAAAATATAAAATATTAACATATAAATAAAAGTTGTACAAATAATGCCAGAATTACATATTGTATCCTCAACATTTATATTTAGTTTACATTATTTAGTTTTATTTATAAAGGGAAATATTTATTTTAATGACTAGATTAGTTTTAGGCATATTAATAAATATTTGTTTCAATTAAGAATGTGGTTACACATCTTTTTTGAGACACTAAAAACTCAAGAATGCGATTACGCACCTTGATCAAATTATTTTAATAACTAACTTTCATTAATTTAAATCAAGAAGTGTAAATAAAAATTATTAGGTGTGATAAACTTGAGAGATGAAGACAGTTATGTCTCAAAATGTAAAAGTCAAGAATGCAGTTATGCATCTGATTTGAGATCAAATAAAATTTCAACAATAAAAAATGCAAACAATTCATGGCCTAAAAATAATATATCCAAAAATATTTTAAAATTAGTATAAGTCAATAAAAGCGACCGTGCTAGAACCACGGGATTCGAGGGATGCCTGATACCTTCTCCTCGGTCAACAGAATTCCTTACCTGAATTTCTGGTCCGCAAACCAAAATAAAAAGTCATTTTCTTTTGATTAAGGATTAAAATAAAAAGGTGACTTGAAACACCATAACTCTATTCCAAGTGGCGACTCTGAAAAAATAAAATAATCCCTTAATCAATAACGTTACTTAAATTGGAAAAACCCTTCTCCCCTCCGGGCCCGCGAAAAAGGGTGTGATATCTCTGGCGACTCTGCTGGGGACTAACAAAAATTTGAGCTTTGTATATTGACTTTTACTTAATTTTATTATTTTATTTGAGTGGATATATTTTGTTTGATGGCCTAATATGCTACTTGTTGTTCTTCTTTTTTTTATATTTATATTGTTGAGCTTCTTTAAAAATAAAAATAAAAAATAAAAATTACTCACACCTTATGAGTCTCTGACTACACTTGCACACATTCACAGGAATGCAGTTATGCATCGTACTCTCCCTTGAGATAAAGCTGGAGTGTCTTGGCACCTAGTGAAGGATGTTTAGTCACATATGTTAGGCGAGGTTGGACAAACAATAAAATCGGAATAGCGCTGCTACCGATAAGTTGTCCCTCTTTGACTCGAGTTGTCCACTTGAGTAAGCCAGTCTACACTTATCTTCTTCAGGTCCTGGTTACCACTAGTAGACTCCACTCATTTGAATAATTTATATTTGACTTAGTGAGTCTTGAAACAAGAGTTGAGTCCGCTTAGGACAAGTATCCCTCTCTTACTTGACAATTTAGCTCATTTTATGTGCTATATGGAAGTGCATATATTTAGAAAGTCTCTAGAAGTTGACTCATTTAGTGTGATTAGTGTAGTGAAATTTTAATTTTAAAAAAAAAAAACTTCTTATAGGAGTTATTATACTAAAAAAAAAAAAGATTTTTCACTATTCAACTAAAAATATATTTAAGTTTCTTTTGTATAATTAATAAAAAAAAAAATTCATTTTCAGACAAGTGTTAATATATAAAAAAATTTAATTATGCCGTTGAACCTGAACGAACTACGCACACCTAATTCTCACCCGAATGAGATACGTAGGCAACCCTCTTTGGGTTCAGTGATCTTTATTAAAAAAAATATTTTCAAAAATTCAAAAAAAAATAAGAAAGCCTTAATTTTTTATTAATAATAAGTTTTACTTTTAGTAATTCAAAAGAAAAATAAAGGATTTTAAAGATGAAAATAAAAAAAAAACTTAGTTATTAAGTTTTAGAATAAATGCAATGATCTTTATTCATGCTCTCAAATCATGTTACAGATTTGATCAATGCATTATCAAATTATTTTTTAAAAATAAAAATAAAAATAAATAAATTAATAATTAAGAAATGTCTAACCCTAACAAACTTTATCATTCATGCACACAGTTAAATTAAGGTGGTTGATTTGTGGTTAAGCTGGCATCCCATCCCTACAATACAAGAACACAAGAAAAAAAGAAAATGATTCAGAAAGATGGGAATGAGTCGGACAATGATGAGGTTCGAAATCAGATGGCCTTACAAGAACAAGAATCGACACAAGAGTTAAGGGTATTAAGACAACATATGACAGAGATGTACGAAGCTTGGATGAATGGACAAGCTCCACCGTCTTCAATTCGTGACTATCTAAATACAAATATGTCACTCCCAAACCAAGTGTCGACAAATGATCCAATTTATCCACCTGGGTTCGGTCCCTATACTAACACATCCAACGTTGCTGAAACTTCTACGATACGCCCTTTGAGTATACCAATGATGAGTAATCCACTCTTCGTGTCTACTGCGCCAACTAATAGCATCTCGCAATCTATATTGGAGCCGAAACCGCACAATGATCCTCCACCTAAAGTTCAACATGATCGAGATTATACCCCAGAAGTGACTTTTAAAATTCCAGGCTCTTACCCACACACTCATCAGTATAGTTCCCCTGTTGAAGCTGAAAAAGCTGTTAAGAACGAGAAACATGAAGAAATGATGAGAAAAATGAAGAGCTTGGAACAGGGTGTAAGAGATATGCAAGGATTGAGAGGTCACAAAAGTGTCTCATTCAATGATTTATGCATGTTTCCCCGCGTTCATCTACCCATTGCTTTTAAAACTCCAAAATTTGAGAAGTATGATGGACATGGAGATCCTCTAGCTCATTTAAAGAGATATTGTAATCAACTGAGAGGGGCCGGAAACAAAGAAGAATTGCTCATGGCTTATTTTGGGGAAAGTTTGATGAGAATTGCCTCAGAATGGTTCATAGATCAAGATACTTCTAACTGGCATACATCGAATGATTTGGCTCAATGTTTTGTTCAACAATTTCAATATAACATTGACATAGTTCTAGATCGTACTTCACTGGCCAACATGAGAAAAAAGACCATCGAAAATTTTTGTGAATATGCTATAAGGTGGAGGGAGCAAGCTTCGAGTGTTAAGCTGTCAATTAAAGAGTCTGAAATGATTGATGTTTTCCTCCAAGCGCAAGAACCAGACTACTTTCATTATTTACTTTCTGTTGTTGGCATTACATTTGCCGAAGTTATTAAGATTGGTGAAATGGTTGAAAATGGCATCAAGTCTGGAAAGATTGTAAGTCAAGCTGCCTTGAAAGTCACAACACGGGTGATTAAAAATGGATCAGAAAATCTTGGAGGAAAGAAACTGAAGGAGGATGTCGTGAATGTTGTGTCAGACACAAAGAAAAGTCCAGGGGGTCCATTTTATCAATCTGCACCACCTCAATACCATCACTATATCCCCATTCAAGATACACAATACTCTATGATCCCACCTCAGTATGCAGTCTATGGTACACAATCACGTGTACATCGACCAAACAATTCTCAATGGCGAGCACCAACACATCAAAATATTCGTCCATCTTCTCAAAATCTTCGAACACCCTATAATGTCTGTCCGAGACAGGGATTTGGAGGAGGTCAAAGGCCTAGAAATAATTTCACACCAATTGGAGAGTCTTACACAAGTTTATTTAATAAGTTGAAACATTTGAAGATGATAGAGCCGATTCCTCAAAATTATGGGACCCACATGCAGAAGGTTTCAATCCTACAATACGGTGTGCATATCATTCTGATGCTCCAGGGCACAGTACTGAAGATTGGCGGAATTTAAGAAGAAAGGTGAAAGAGATGATTCAAACAAAGAGGATTGTGGTTCAAAATGATGACCCCCCAAATGTTACTAAGAATCCTCTACCGGAGCATAATGATGTACACTTCATCGAAATGATATGTAATGATAAAGAATATGAAAATTCTTTAAATTCTCAAGAAAAAACAATTAAAATTGTTGAAGCTTTCATGAGGGCTACCGTGCAAAATAGTGGCTAAGAAGTCAAATTTGGTGATGGGGGATACACTCTTCTTTTCTCTAAAAAGAGAGTATTGATAGCTTATTTTGTCATCATTTCTGCTATGCAATCTTTCCTTATTTTATTTTAGTAAGTTAGATTTTTCAATCATTTCTCTTATATGTTTGTTTGTTGAGTCTTGTCGTAATTTGGGTTATTATAGAGTTGTAATCTGAAATTTAGTTTGTTGTCTGATTACTAAGTCCTTTAATCTTAATATAATATTTTTCTTGTGTCATTTTGATCCGTTTTATTTGGCTTTCCACATATGCATCTCTTTTCAATTCAATTTTTGTGACATGCTATGCAAGATGATTTGGTGAGATCTTATATATCTACTCATGGAATATATACGCCATATAAGTTCAAAAAAGAATATTCAAGAAAATGAAAAAAAAAGACTTAAACACCTTGATACATCCTTTAGTAAGAAAAAATGCATAAAGAATTGACATATGTCATTTGTCCTCAGAAGTTATTACTCAGATGGAGATTTCAAGCTAACAAATATATACATATCCAACAATGCATACGTTGCAAAGAGATAATGTCTGATTTTCACTTCACATCTTAAAGAGTAAGCTTGTATTTGACATTTTTAATAATTGATATGACGAAGGCATTTCATTCTAATATCCAAACATCGTGTAATCCTTTGCTACCCCTTTTGAGCCTTAAATTTATTCTTTTTCATACCCCTCTTTTGGAATCAAAATACAGTAAAAAAAAAAAGAGAAGAAAGAGTCACAAATTCAAAAAAAAAAAAAAAAAAAGAAAGAAAAAAAAGAAAATAGAAGTTAAAAAAATAGTCGAGAAAAAAAAGTTGAAAAAATAAAAAAAATCAATAACAACAAAAGAACAGACTTTCTGAACTACGTTTGACCTGATTCTTGCTTTGAAAAGATACGTAGGCAGCCTTATAATAAGGTTAGGTCCAACCAAGAAAAGAAATCTGAAAGGTCCTCATCACAAAAACTGGGGCAAAAAATAATAATAATATTATTATTTTATATTAAATAGAGTCGATTCCAAAAGTTGTAAGTCTTAACCCTGTTACCGCATTATCTTTGAGTCTTTATGACAATCATTTCTTTGTAACCCTATCCAAAAGCCACGTTACAATCCAAATAAAGACCTTCTGATCAAATTTTAACAATGACAAGTCAAGTAAGCTTTTAGTGTTGATTATCATATAAGAAAAACTCATGTCCTTCGTATGAGGAGTAAAAATGAGGGAATCTTATCGATGAAGATCCTTCAAAGTACTATAAGACATCAATTGTCTTGAGAGAAAGTGAAAAATGAGAAAGTCTTATTGGTGAAAACCCTCAGGGCACTATAAGACGATGATGAGTGAGAGAGATACAAAATGAGTGAGATTGTTGGTGAAAAACATTTTGAGGCACCACAAGTCAAATGTGAGGCATAAATCTAGTACAAAATTGGATTATAAAAGCATGACTTCAAAAGGCTGAAAGTTTGACCAAGATAAAGTTTAGATTCATTGGACAGATCAAGCCATTTAATCTCACATGCATGTCATGATCATTAGAATTGAGCATCACTCTAAAATGAGTCTTTTTTTATTTTATTTTTATTTTTATTTTTAATTTTATTTTCATTTATTTATTTTTCCTCAAAAGGAATTAAAAAAATTCTTTCTTTTTATTTTATTTTATTTTTATTATTTTGTATAGCTCAATTCCTTTTGTATTTCTTCCTTGAGTTAGTTTTCATTAAAGCATGCAGAAAATGATTTCAAAATTGCTATCATTTCTTAAACTGCTCAAAACATAGTGTGGTAAAGCACATCAAATGTGACATGATTCAAGAAATAGTGACGTTCATAGTAACTTGTCAACAATTGACAAAATTTGAGAATTTATTTGAATACAAGATTCAATGACTGTTAGAAGATGGAAACAATATGACGAATTTGAAGTTGGAAATTCTGAATAACTAGAGATGTATTTTAAGATTATCAAGGTGAGCTGAATAGCAGATGAAATAGTTTATCTCAAGCATAAAGTAGTTTTAAACATGGCAACAACATGAACAGTTATCCTTAAAGCCAATGCCACAAATCAACCGCCATTATAAAATAACAAATGAAAATTGAGGACTCAAATTTTGTAAACATTATTGCAAAAAAAAAATATTAATTAAAAATTACATATATTTTTTTCTCCTAAGATAAATATTTCCTAGTCTGAGATATTTATTTCTCATTTTCTTCTAGGATTAACACTTCCTAGTCGGAGACCGTTATTAATATGATTATTTTATTTATTCACTTATTTTCTCTGTTCTAGAATAAACACTATTTAGTTTGAGGCAGTTATTTTTCATTATTTATTATTATTATTATTATTATTATTATTTTCTAGGATAAAAACTTTCAATTCTAAAAAAAAAATAAAAAAAAATAAATAAATAACAAAATTAAAAATAAAATTTGAAATGTTATGGTAATTATATTTGATAATTCAGAGTAGCAGGACCCTCCTAAACAATGGGAACTAGAATAGTAGGACCCTCCTAAACAATGGGAATTAGAGTAGCAGGACCCTCCTAAACAATGGGAACTAGAATAGCAGGACCCTCATAAACTAGGGGAACTAGAATAACATGACTTTCCTAAACAATGGGTACTAGAATAGCAGGACCCTCCTAAACAATGGTAACTAGAATAGCAGGACCCTCCTAAACAATGGAAAGTAGATTAGCAGGACCCTCCTAACAATGGAAATTAGCGTAGCAGGACCCTCCTAAACAATGGGAAGTAGATTAGTAGGACTCTCATAAACAATGGGAACTAGAATAGCAGGACCCTCCTAAACAATGGGAAGTAGATTAGCAGGACCCTCCTAAACAATGGGAATTAGCGTAGCAGGACCCTCCTAAACAATGGAAGTAGATTAGCAGGACTCCCCTAAACAATGGAAAAAAGCGTAGCAGGACCCTCCTAAACAATGGGAAGTAGATTAGAAGGCCCTCCTAAACAATGTGAATTAGCTTAGCAGGACCCTCCTAAACAATGAGAAGTAGATTAAAAGGACCCTCCTAAACAATGGAAATTAGCATAGCAGGACCCTCCTAAACAATGGGAACTAGAGTAGCAGGACCCTCCTAAACAATGAGAATTAGCTTAGCAGGACCCTCCTAAACAATGGGAAGTAGATTAGCAGGACCCTCCTAAACAATGGGAATTAGCATAGCAGGACCTTCCTAAATAATGGGAACTAGAGTAGCAGGACCTTCCTAAACAATGGGAATTAGTGTAGCAGGACCCTCCTAAACAATGGGAAGTAGATTAGCAGGACCCTTCTAAACAATGAGAATTAGCATAACATGACCCTCGTAAACAATGAGAATTAGTGTAAAAAGACCCTCCTAAACAGTGGGATTAGCGTCTGAATAATGGGACGTAGTTTCAACATGACCCTCATAATGGGATTAGCAGGACCCTCCTGGATAATGAGATTTGGTAACTTTCTCCTAGGATAAATATTTACTAGTCTAAGATGTTATTTTATTTTTCTCCTAGGATAAACATTTCCTAGTTTGAAATAACTATTTTTTTTTCTCCTAGGATAAATTTTTCTTAGTCTAAGTATATATTTACATTTGTTAATAACCCACAAATTTTTTCCAGTAAAAACTGGGGCAAAATTTTTTTTTATTCTTTTGTTTGTGATGGTTTTCAGGTTTACTCAATCGAAACATGGATCTGAAATTGAAGAACAAAGTCTCAACTCTTTTTCAGATTGATCGATCCCATGATGGTCAGAATCTGCTTCTTCAATGCATGTTGCGACCTGACTTCCTCACATCTTTTACTAGTCAACTTCCGATCAAGAAAACATGCAGTCATTCAAGAGCATCTTCAAATTGTCATTTTTGAAGAATGTCAAAAGCTCCGTCTAAGTGGCAAGTTCAGCTTCCAATCCATTTCAAGGTTAAAATACTCACCCCAAAATCAAGGTGATACCTTAAAGTCAAGATTCAAGTGAAGACTCAAGAGAAGTTGCATAGATATGAGCTTGTACTTTTATTTTTCTTTTGACTAGTACCTTTCATTTTTATATAAATTGGATAAGAGCCACGATCTGGAGTCTCGATGGAACCTCACTTAAATTTCAATTTATCACCTTATCTCCTTAAACTACACGTGACCTGATTCCCTTACAACTCGGGATATGTAGGCTGTCCCAAACAAGGGCTCGGTCACATATTTTCTTCAAATAAGAGTTCGGTCAAAACTTGTCGCTTTGTCTACTTCTTTGTTTGAAAACACTTCGTGTTTTCTATCAAAGAGGGGCAAACTGTAGACACGTAACTTTTGACCGAACATAAGGGTTTATACAATTTTTTTTAGTCCTTAAATATTTCTTTTATGTTTAAGTTAGATATTTTAGTTTTGTCTTATTTTTATTAAGTTATTTTTATAGATTCGGAAATAATACAAATAGAATAATCTTTTAAGGTAAGTTTCATTTAAATTGATAAAAAAATGAAAAGTTACAAAAATATATCTTCTTATAATTTAAATGTAATAAATAAACTAGTGTTTCTTAATTATATTTTTAATTAGCCATTTAGTTTTTTAATTGGTTTTAGATAACTAATATTTATTATTTATAATTTTGATATATTTAAATTATAAGAATATTATCCATTATCATCACATCTACCCACAACCCCACTATCACTTCCCACATTCTCACATGATCCTCTCCACTCACCCACACACCCACATACACTCCTACATACTATATATATACACACATGAGAAAAGCAAAAGAGAAAAAAAAAATCAGCAAAAACACATGGAAAAAAAAAGAGGAGATGAATCACTCCCAAATCAGAAAATTTTCAGCAATAAAAAAAAATCAAAAACACATTCCCATTTTTTCATCAATACTTTATCTAAACACAATATATATATCACTCCATACGCCAAACAAAATTTTGTGTGTGTTGTAATCGAGGTTCAGTCAAGATTTTTGCGGTATTCAACTTTAACTTATCTCTTTTAATTTATATATGAAATCTGATGTAGTTTTATGAATTTTTCCTTATATAGTTTTGTTTCATTCAGAATTCGATTGAAATAAAAATGTAAAATTAAATACATTTGTTGTTATTTACTATTGTACAATTTTGATGCTCTGAATAAGTTTGTAGTTAATGTCACGTAGAATCTCATTGAATATAGAAAATTAATAAAGGTTTTAGAGTTAGTACATTGAATTTTTTTTTTAGAAAAAATGTTAGTTGTGATATTTTAAAATGAATAGGTCATAACATCTTTTCTTGTCTTGATTTAAATAATAATGATAAAGTAGATATAACTAAGCTAAAAAAATAAATAAAATAAAACAAATTATTTTTGTTTTATGTTATCACACAAAAATAAGATTTATTCTAACAATTTGTTATTGTTTTATTGTATTAAAAAGTGTATGCTTAATTTTGACTTTAACATTAAGAGTAATAAAAATATAAAACATTAACATATAAATAAAAGCTATACAAATAATGCCAGAATTACATATTGTATCCTCAACATTTATATTTAGTTTACATTATTTAGTTTTATTTATAAAGGAAAATATTTATTTTAATGACTAGATTAGTTTTAGGCATATTAATAAATATTTGTTTCAATTAAGAATGTGGTTACAATCTTTTTTGAGACACTAAAAACTCAAGAATGCGATTACGCACCTTGACCAAATTATTTTAATAACTAACTTTCATTAATTTAAATCAAGAAGTGTAAATAAAAATTATTAGGTGTGACGAACTTGAGAGATGAAGACAGTTATGTCTTCAAATGTCAAAGTCAAGAATGCAGTTATGCATCTGATTTGAGAACAAATAAAATTTCAACAATAAAAAATGCAAACAATTCATGGTCTAAAAATAATATATCCAAAAATATTTTAAAATTAGTATAAGTCAATAAAAGCGACCGTACTACAATCACGGGACTCGAGGGATGCCTGATACCTTCCCCTCGATCAACAAAATTCCTTACCTAAATTTCTGGTCCGCAAACCAAAATAAAAAGTCATTTCCTTTTGGTTAAGGATTAAAACAAAAAGGTGACTTGGAACACCATAACTCTATTCCAAGTGGCGACTCTGAAAAAATAAAATAATCCCTTAATCAATAACGTCACCTAAATTGGAAAAACCTTTCTCGCCTCCGAGCCCGCGAAAAAGGGGTGTGACAGTGTGTACTTACAAATTATGCATACTTTATATATTGGAAACATTCTGAGGCATTGAGAAAAGGAAAAACATTAGAAAAGTAGCTTGCTTGACATCAATTCTTCGGTGGAGGTAGGTTATGGTTTATAATATTTGATAGTAAACTCTTAATAGTGATTGATATGCATTGAATGATATTATGAAGTTTTGTATGTACTTGATTGTGTGATTGTGTGGCTTGGTTGTATGGTTTGTGATTGGTCTAGAATCCCGAGACTGTGAAACTTATAATCTTGAACCCTCTTTATCAAAGTGATGCCTTGAATAAAGAAGGCTCGATGAAATATTATTAACGAATGGAAAAGTGGTGATATTAAATGATAAACTAATGATATTCTTGGATCGGATTGTCACGTTCCGACATGGTATTCTTGGATCGGAGTGTCACATTCTGACATGGTATTATTGGATCGTAGTGTCACGTTCTGACACGGTATTCTTTGATCGGAGTGTCACGTTCTAACACGGTATAATTGAATCGAAGTGTCACGTTCCGACACAGTATTTTTGGATCGGAGTGCCACGTTCCGAAATGATATTTTTGGATCGGAGTGTAATGTTCCAACACGATATAATTGGATCGGAGTGTCACATTTCGACAAAATAGTATTAAAGAAAAAACATATTGAATTAACAGAATGTACTCAATCTCAAAGAACTAATTACCCAAATGGTTTAGTTGAAGGCATGAGTCCTCATGGATGATCTTGATATTGTTAGACTTATTACATATTTACTTTAGTGTTGTTGACACTAGTTCATGTTGTTTGTTGCTTATCATCTGTTAAGTGCTATAGTTGAGTTCATACTATTATTCATTGTATATTAGTTTCTATTTTGGGTTGGCCGTTGATACCTACTCAGTACATTTTGCCCCGTACTGAGCCCTACTTGTGTTTTTCCTTATTTTCCTTTTACGGAGTGCAGCAAGTGTAACAACAAATTTGACTCGCCCTTAGCTCTAGCCAGTCTCCAGCATATCAAGTTTCAGGGTGAGCTATTCGTTCAAGCTCGTGTTGGATTCTCTCGGTCATGACATGATGTCCTATATTTTCGGACACATACCATTTTATTCTCTTATTTTTGTGTATTTAATACTCTCAGACTTAGTATTTGGAGTTTAGATGTCCTTGATGTGATGACTTTCAAGTTTTGAGAAACGATATTTAATTAGATTTTGAGATTCCGCATTATTCTTGTATAATATAATTTAAGGTTAAATTCGTTGGTTCGCCCACCTAGGTAGTTAAGTGTGGGTGCCACTCACGACTCGATTTGGGTCGTGATATCAAATTTATGTTTCACTAAATAAAACTCTTCCTAAATTTATGTTACATTTAGGGCTAGTGGATGAGGTGCGACATATTTTCATTCTAGATGCAGACTACACCAAAGGAATTCGACGGTCCATTGATGTCCCCGAAATGGAAAAATATTTAAGGGAAGAAATAAATATAAACGAAGATGATGAATCAAAGAAGATGATGCTTCAAACGTCAATTGCGAGTATCAAGCATAATACTCGTTTATTAATTTGTCACAATCTTGACAAGATTCAACGGTTAATAAATGAGAAAATGTGGTTGGTGCACCACATTATTGCTACTAATGTTTTCAAAGGATATAGAAAAGAAGACGTTGATGAAGCATGGAGGAATACTGTTACGCAACAATGCCTGAAAATTGTGAAATGATTTCTCAAAAATGATGTTGAGTGTACATAAACTATCATTGTATCTATCTTCATTTATTTTTTCTCTTGGGCACTTGAATGTTGGACCTATTTTGTACGACATTAAGGATATATATATGATATGACAATTTTTTCTATATATATATTATTCTTGTCTCTAAAAATATTGTTAGTTATAGAGAAAATATTTATTTTAAGTTTCGATCCAAGCTCAAGCCCCAAGTCCAAGTCCAAGTCTTCTATATTTAATATATATTAACATAAATACGTTATTACATAATTACATGACATCATTCATAATGTCGAGAAAATAAATGACCATAAATGTTCGGAAAGATTTTACCCTTAAAATTTTGAAAGAGTAGAATTCTTGAATCAAAATTTTAAAAATTGTTACATAGACAAAGAAGAGAAAATAGTAAACTTGCAATCTATCAGTAATGATGATTTAAGAAAATATATTCTACCTAATTCAATCAAGATAATGGAAGCTTGATTCAATGAACTCTTATTATATTCTTACATGTTGCAAATGATAAATACTCGTAATTGAAAGAGTAATCGATAATTGTTCCCTTTCCTTTAATGGAATTAGACTTAACAATTGTGATGTGTTGTTAAATAGTGTAATAATGAAGCATTATCACTTGAATTTATTCCTTATGAAATATATTTAGTTCTTTTTTACAATCCTATTTAAAATCGATCTTTTAATCAATTCTGTATGTTATCTCATAACAGTTTCCAACTAGAAAACCTAATCCTAAAATTATTTAAGCTTAAACACTAACATTCAAGGTGACGTATCCGTATATTTTTTCAAGAACTATATATATATATATATATATATATATATATATATATATAATAAATAATATAAATATAAAAAATTTGATATACCAATTAATAAGTTCATAATAACTTTTTTACTATAAAAGCCGGTTGTATGTGATCTCCTTTACAATGTACACTAGTAACTTTATCCTAAAATATATTTAATAATAATTATCAAAATTCAAGTGTACATATCTATAAGTTTTTCAAAAGTCATTCTTATCCATAAATGTATCAGTAATTCTGAATATGTTATGTCAATTAATAAGTCCACAAACATATTTTCCTATAAAAGATAAATGCAATTTCTTTCATACCCACGATAAAAAAAAATATAATTTTTTTACATAGTATATTCCATCTCAAGCAAGGTTTCTATTTATTAACTTTATATTTACAAGTTTTTTTTAATGTTTGACTGAATGTATGAGTGGTTTTCTCAGATTATTTGCTACTATAAGTTAATTATTATTTTGATCTTATTTTATGTGTAGCTAAAATGAACACTTTCATCAACAATAACAAGTTCAACAAGAAGAAAGTGGTGTTCATAATGGGAGCAACGGAAACGGGGAAATCCCGTGTCTCTGTTGACCTTGCCACAGATTTTCGAGGAAAAATAATCAACTCCAACAAAATGCAAGAAGGGCCTTGAAATTGTTACAAACAAGATCACGCACACAAAGAAACAAGGTGTACGACACTATTTGTTAGGTATATATATTTAATTTCAATAATATTATATCAAATGACTACCTAGATAATTGAATAGTAGTAAATGTAGATTCTAGTGGAAAATATACTCTACTATTGAAACATTATTTATTCCAATACTGAGAAAGTAAATTTGATCACATTTTCTTAGGTGAAATTGATCCAGATTCTCACTTCACAGCTGAAGATTTTTGCTTGAAAGCTATTGTCTACATAGAAAAAATTTGGAATGCTCAACGTGTTCCAATTATTGTTGGAGGGTCAAATTCGTATATTGAAAAACTCGTGAAAGACCATGTGTTCATGTTCAAATATAAGTATGACACATGCTTTATTTGGATTGAGGTAGAGCAATCAATATTGAATCCTAGAGTTGACATGAGGGTTGATGAAATGGTCAATGCAGGTAATATTTGTACATCAATCAAGATACAATCATGCATATAAATAAAAAAAATTCTTATATAATTTTCTTAATAATATTTTTGGTTATCAAATTTATGTTTCACTAAATAAAACTCTTCTTAAATTTATGTTGCATTTAGGGTTAGTGGATAGGTGCGACAAATTTTCATTCCAGATGCAGACTACACCAAAGGAATCCGTAGGTCCATTAGTGTCCCGAAATGGACAAACATTTAAGGGAAGAAATAAATATAAACGAAGATGATGAATCAAAGAAGATGATGCTTCAAACGTCAATTGCGAGTATCAAGCATCATACTCGTTTATTAATTTGTCACAAACTTGACAAGATTCAACGATTAATAAATGAGAAAATGTGGTTGGTGCACCACATTATTGCTATTGACGTTTTCAAAGGATATAGAAAAGAAGACGTTGACGAAGCATGGAGGAATTCCATTTTGCAAACATACCTGGATATTGTGAAATGATTTCTCAAAAATGATGTTGAGTGGACATAAACTATCATTCTATCTATCTTCAGTAATTTTTCCCTTGGGCACTTTAATGTTGGACCTATTTTGTACGGCATTAAGGATATATACATGATATGACAATTTTTTCTATATGTATATGTAATGACCCACTAGGTCATTTTGAGCACTAGAATTATTTTGAATCTTTTTGTAAAATTTAAATTAAAATTTTGAACTATTTGATCACTACGATTATTTAGTTGGAGAGTGTTTATTATATAATTAAAAAAAAATCCCTTAGTTGGTGGTACATAGGTTGAGGCCACAATTTATTTAATGCCTATATTTATTAAAATAAGTTAATTAGTAGGGTTTAATAATTAAAAAAAATTCTATAACCGGAGCCTCAACACGATGCACAAAGAGAAGGTATCACCTTGCCAACCTCTGTATTCATCATTATAGATAGGATTACGTAATATTCTATATTAATGGTGTTGTGCGAAGGAAGTGAAACAAGAAATCAAGATTTGGAAAAAAATTGGTAGAAATTCCTTAAGGAGTTAAAGTGGGTGTTGGTTTTTTTTTTAATTATTAATTTGTATTGTAATATTTGGTGGGGGCGAAACCTAATAGCTGGAAAATTGTATATAATACTATTATATATATATATTCAACATATGCTAAAGTTTAAAGTAAGCATTTTGGAGGGGTAAATTATGTGATAATAATTACAGGTAAGAGGATATGAATTTAGGCTTACCGATCATATTTTTCTTTAAAGAATGTATGTTCATTTAATATTTGTACCAGTGGTTTAGAAACCATTTACTTAATTTGGCTTAATTTGGATTATTTTTTTTACATAATTATCATATTATGATTCAAGTTTGGATGATATTAATATATCTAATTGAAAACTAGATGTATGTATTATATGAATACCGTTAGATTTATGATATTAAAAGGGATTAAATTTAACTTTAGACTTGAATTTGAGAATATGAGACTTCATATTAATCGGTATCAAGATTAGAAATTTGATGATAAATTCATGTAGTATAGTTTATGGGAAAAGTAAGTACATATTATTTTATTTAGTTTTACTAAGATCAAGTTATATCCTTATGAGCCTAGATTAAACTTTCAGATCTTTGTGGTTCGGATGGAGGTATAGCAATATAGATGTGTATAAACTCATTTACTTATGAATAATGCATATGTGATAGATTCTGAACGTGTTAAATCTCTACAAAAGGGAAACTGGAAATCTTAAGGATTCATGACAAATGTTCAGCATTCGAGGTATGTTAAGACTTTCAGACTTGTTGAAGGACGTTTTCCTAATTAAAGATTAAAAAATGAAATAGGCAAAGGGGTAAGGGGGAAAGATGGGGTCTCGTATCAATTGTGTGACGGGCATTGGTACGAGTCCCAGTGTTATAAAGGGAAAGTTATTAATATAGAATGTGGATTGTAATTTGAGAATGCTGAAACATATGAGCATTAGCTGATATATTATTGACTTGAATTCCTTGTGTGATGGTGTTTTGTTTATAACACTTGTATAGTTGTGATAATTAAGGTGGTTATGTATTATGTTGATATTTGACTGATTGAGGTGCATCATCATCCCCTTATTTGAAATAATATTGTGCACATGCATTGACATGAGATTGAGTATAAGTTGGGCACGTGGAGATCGTCCGTGCTGGGGATGATGAGATGTAAAATTATAATTTGGGCACGTGGAGATCGTCCGTGTGGAAATTGTTTAATTTTATGATAGTGCGTTGCGATCGCCCGCACAAACACGTGGAGATCGTCTGTGTCGGTATATGGACCTCGCGAGTCCCCCATGCGTCATGAACTCTCGATGTATTTCTGAGGAGTATCATGTATATACAGTTGAGAGAGTACTTGGTAATCTGAGGCATATCATTTCATGGTGTCATATTGCATTGCATCTCATGACATCCTTCATTCTTGATGATTATATGTTTTTTTGGTGGTTGGAAGTTACTTGATGTTTGATTACCTCTATTTAATGAAACTTGATTGGTATGTGTAATATAGACTTGTATAATTAAAGAATTAATTTTTATTATATAAACTCCCGTCACTACTTCTTCGTTGTCGATCAATGAGATATACTGGATACACATGGTTTCGTACTCATACTACACTTTCTGCACTCTTTTCTGGTGTAGATTGAATTTCAAATTCGGGCACGTTCTTGGAGCTTGAATATGAGTTTGGATTATCTTAGAGTTGTGGTGCGCTGCTTGGGGTATTCTGCGGTCCGCACCTTCAATCTACCTCTATTTATTAGGTTATTGTGGCATTCTGATAGGATATTTCTTATGTTTAGATTTTCATATTAGTTTGGACTTGTATCCTATTGTAGAAGCTCTTGTACTTATGACACTAAATCTTGGGGGTGGTATTTTATTTTCCGCATTTATTTTTAAGACTAGTATGTTAGATATTAGTTTTCTACTTACCTTTTCACGTTTAAGTTGAATTGGTAAACTTATTGGATTGGCTTACCTATCGATTGGGAACATAGCTACCATCACGACTTGTGATTTGGGTCGTGACAAATTGGTATCAGAGCCCTAGGTTCATCGGTCTCACGAGTACAAGAGTTGTGTCTGGTAGAGTCTTGCGGATCAGTGCGGAGACGTCCGTTACTTATCTTCGAGAGGCTACAGGAATTTAGGGAACTTTCTTCTTTCATTCCTTATCGTGCATGTGTGGTTTGGTTTAAGGTCAAAATTTCTTGGTCCATTCTCTCATCAACGGTGAGGAGAATTTTTCAAATTTGACCCTTGTGAAAGGGGATGACATTGCGTGGTTGAGTACATATGCTACGTGGTTAGGAAAATATTTTGATAATGAGCCTTTCAATTCAACGGAAGGAAATTGACGAGGTTGGAGATAGTAAGAATGGTTTTCTCGAGGTATTATTTAGACAAGAAAACTGAAATTTTATTTGAATTTATTAGGACAATTTTGTGACTTGTGCTTACGATTCATGAATGTTTAGTAATGAAAAATTATAATGTCGATTTCTTGAAGAGAAGTGTAAGGGTGAGAAGATTTAATTGATCAAATAAGAGTTAAGTGATTATGGTAAGACTATGTGAAGAAGTTTTGAGAAAGGATAGAGATATAAAATGTGATCACTTCTCATGACGTTTGAGAGGGTAAAATTTGTTGCAAAATTTGTATGACAGATTTTCTTTTTATCCTTTAGAGTGGAGATATGGTGAAGATAATTTGAATAGTTCGAGTTGAAAGACACTATGGACATACTGTTAATAGAAGTCAAAAGGTTGATTAAGTCTAATACATTAAAAAATTATAAAAGGTTAAAGTGAAAATCAGTCAGTAAAGATATTTAAATGGAGGGTTACACATAATTAATGATGAATACATATTGTAAGGAGCTTTCCAGATATGAGATTGAGGATTAGTATAATAATTGAAAATAACAGGGGGAAAAGATATTTTTTTTTAGATATGGGATTTTAAAATGGCCAGGTGTATGAAGCTGCATGAGGACACCTATAGAGATGTATGCATAGTAGTATGAATCACTAAATAGATCATAGACCAATATAGCAATGATTGGAAATACTACCTTCATAAATAACTAATTGTACTGGGATAATTAAGGTGATTCAAAGTATCATTCGATATGCTCTCAATTTACTATAGTTTTATTTCGAGTGTAAATCTACTTCGTAAGTACATACCTTATTTGGATTTGAATGTGTTTTGAAGCTCTTGTTCTATGTTTGTGCATATTCTTAACCGGTAGATGATTCTTAGTGGTAGATCAATTACATCTATCTTATGTTGTTTACTTGGTAGTACATGACACGTGGACAGACTTAACTATTCTGAAGTTGTTAGGCTTCAATAGCATATAAAAATGGAGTAAATTTCTCTACATCATACAATTTCATACTAACTTTAATTATGTCTAGTATTTTAAAATTTAAGTGGCACGATAGTCTCAGTACTCATTCAAGAAAGGTGTTTTTGTCTCTAAAGTTTCAATGTGTGGGAACAAGTGTTGCTTCACCTATCCGTCTTATGTTTGTGATTCTAGTGATGATATGTCTCCTTTAGAGCCAATTCTAATGGTGAAAGAGTTTTTTTTAGAGTCTTCCATGTGAGTTTGATATCAAATTTAGTATTGACTTATAGCTAGACTGCGTATTTATAATATTTCTTATTGGAATACTATGGTGAATTTGAAAGAATAGTAACAAGACTTGTTGAGTAAAAAATTTCGTTGGATCAAGTATACGTTTGTTCGGTGTTTCCATCATATTGGGGTTCCTTTGTTATTATTTTTATCGAGGATTTATTGGTATACTCCCATAGTAGGAAGGATCACGAGCATTATTTGAGGATGGTTCTGTAAAATCTGAAGAAAAAATAAGCTTTATTCATGTTTTTTTAGTGTGAGTTTCAATTAATTTGGTGACATAGTGAAATGTGTAGTGATCAAGAAATGTAGTATGGGGGATCCAAGAAAATGGAGGCAGTTTCAAATTGGGTCTTACCTATTTTAGTTACGATATTTATAGTTCTTAGGCCTAGTTGGTTAGTATCAATGGTGCTCTCATTCATTACACCTGCATTGACTAGATCAACCTAGGCTATCCAATGTTTGGATGTGTGTGAGGTGAGCTTTCAAAAGTTCAATGTTGTTCTATTGCCCATGTTCCAGGTAAAGGGCTCGCCTAATCCTACTTCAAAAAGGATTGGAATTATTCTCTTTTTTGGTTTGGTTTCTACTTCTATTAGAAAAATGATTGAAATTGTAGTCCCATTTGTAGTTGGTTTTTTATTTGTAAGAAAAAGCACAACTTTATATATAGAGGAGGGTCTTGAGAGAATAATTCAATTACTATTTAGTATTTCTTTGAAAGACATTAGGACATAAGAGAGGTTTTTGAGAGAGCTTTCAACAAGAGAGAAGAAAAATGTTTGTTTTGCTGCAGTATTTTTCTCCGACCAGTAACCTTAAGATCTTGTTTAATAATTAACTAACCGTTGGATTGAGCTGAAATTTGGACGGATTGTTCCTGAAATCTTGATGATTGATTTGAACAGTGGAGATCAGATTCGAAGGTCAGAAAGATACTATTTTAGGTCTCGAACAGTGGCTGCATTTGGGTGGTGTTTCATTCTATTTATCTTTTGGTTGGGTATTAATGTGGAAAGGTAAGTGATCGATTATGCTTTGAGTTAGTTGAAACTGATTAATGAGAAGGATAATAATATCCATGATTTGGAGTTGACAATTGTAGTATCTGCAATGGGGATTTGAGGGAATTATTTTATGGTGTGCATTGTGAGGATTCCAATGGTCATCACGGTCTCCAATACATATTCAACTATAGAAATCTCAGTTTGAGATAACTAAGATGGTTAGATTTGCTTGAGGATTAGGGGTAACTATCCTTTAACATTGGGGCAAGGATGGATAGAAAATGTCAAGTCCAAATGTGCTAGGTATGAATAGTTTAGAGTTTTTGTAGGTGAGAGAGCTTTTTTTGACTATAAATGGCCCGAACTTATACGATAACTTTATGAAATTTGATATTTTAAAATTTTATGGGGTGTTGACTTACATAGAAGTGAGATCGTCCTTATTGAAGCATATTGTAGCTCAACGGTTTGATGACATAAATTTTGCGTAAGATTTGAGAAAAGGTGATACAAGATGAAGCGAATTAGGAGACGATTCTTTATGGTAAGATAGTTTTGAGGATACATTATTGTATTTGTATTCCTCGGATATGTGATTTGATTAGACTGATCATTTAGCAGGTTCTTATTTGAGGTACTCTATTCATTCGAGGGCTACTAGTATGTATCATAAATTAAAGAAAAAAATATTGATGGTGTCATATGAAGATGAATGTAGTATATTTCATATCTTAATATTTGAATTGCCAACAAGTGAAGTATTACACCAAATTTTGGAGTGTGACTCATAGGATGTCCATATCTAAGTGGAAGTGAGAGCATATTACTATGGACATTGTGGTAGGATTACCACATACTTTGGGTAAGTTTGAAAGTATATGAATTATCGTGGATCGACTGCCAAAACATTTATATTTTAAACTAATTTAAATTGCTTATAATTTTAAAAGTTGGCCATGATCTATACAAGGGAGATAATTCGCTTGCATAGGTGCACATTGCTATTACTTTGGATCGAGGCACACAAATTACATTTCATTTTAATGATTAATGTAGATGATGTTTGACACTCGAGTGAATTTTAGTGTCGATTTTTTTTCTTTAGCGATGTTTGGATACAACAAGGATTACAATTTGAGCATTGAAATGACACATTCGAGGCTTTGTATGGTAGAAGATTTTGATATTTGATGGTTGGTTTAATGCATTTGAGGTTAAGCCGTGAGATACAAATCTATCAAAGAGTTCTTGGATAGACTTGAGTAAATTTAAGATAAGCTTCTTATAGCTCAAAATAGACAAAAAGAGTTATATAGATCCAAATGTTGTGAGTTAGACTTCATAATTAAAGAACATATTTTGTTGAAGGTTCACTCCTGAAGTGTGTGATGAGATTCGAGAAGATGTAAAAGTTGAACTCAGAGATATATTGGTCCTTTCGAGGTTGTTCAACTTGTTGACTAAAGGACTTATGAGTTGGATTTCCCACTTCTAGCGTTCATTCTATATATTTCAAAATTGATGTTAAAGAAGTACCATTAGGATGAAGCTTGTATGATTCAACGAGATTCATGTTACTTAATAATATTTTGACTTTTGAGAAGGTGTGGATAAACTTCTTGGATATGTAGGTTAGAAAGTTGAGGTCGAAAGAAGTTGTTTTAGTAAAAGTTTGAAGGAAGGGTTGAAGAGGCTACTTAGGAGTACGAGCTAGACATGTGGATCAGATATCTCCATAGGTTTTTAGCGTTCAATTGCTTTTTTTTTCTTTTACCGTTCGAGGACGAACGATTGTTTTAGTGGTAGATGGTGTAATGACCCACTAGGTCGTTTTGAGCACTAGAATTATTTTGAATCTTTTTCTAAAATTTAAATTGAAATTTTGAGCTATTCGATCACTACGGTTATTTAGTTGGAGAGTGTTTATTATATAATTAAAAAAAAAATCCCTTAGTTGGTGGTACATAGGTTGAGGCCTCAATTTATTTAATGCATATATTTATTAAAATAAGTTAATTAGTAGGGTTTAATAAAAAAAAAAAATCTATAACCAGAGCCTCAACACGATGCACAAAGAGAACGATCACAGGTACCACCTTGCCAACCTCTGTATTCATCATTATAGATAGGATTATGTAATATTCTATATTAATGGTGTTGTGCGAAGGAAGTGAAACAAGAAATCAGGATTTGGAAAAAAATTGGTAGAAATTCCTTAAGGAGTTAAAGTGGGTGTTGGGTTTCTTATTTTTTTTCAATTTGTATTATAATATTTGGTGGGGACGAAACTGAATTGCTGGAAAATTGTATATAATACTATTCATATATATATTCAACATATGCTACAGTTTAAAGTTAGCATTTTGGAGGGGTAAATTATGTGATAATAATTACAGGTAAGAGGATATGGATTTAGGCTTACCGATCATATTTTTCTTTAAAGAATGTATGTTGATTTAATATTTGTACCAGTGGTTTAGAAACCATTTACTTAATTTGGCTTAATTTGGATTATTATTTTCACATAGTTATGATACTATGATTCAAGTTTGGATGATATTAATATATGTAATTGAATACTAAATGTATGTATTATATAAATATTGTTAGCTTTATGATATTAAAAGGGATTAAAATTTAACTCTAGACTTGAATTTGAGAATATAAAACTTCATATTAATCGGTATCAAGATTAGAAATTAGATGATAAATTCATGTCGTATAGTTTATGGGGAAAGTAAATACATATTATTTTATTTAGTTTTACTAAGATCAAGTTATATCCTTATGAGCCTAGATTAAACTTTCAGGTGATCTTTGTGGTTCGGGTGGAGGTATAGCAATATAGATGTGTATAAACTCATTTATTATGAATAATGCATATGTGATGGATTCTGAACGTGTTGAAGCTTTACAAAAGGGAAACTGGAAATCTTAATGATTCATGACACATGTTCAACATTCGAGGTATGTTAAGACTTGTTGAAGGACGTTTTCCTAATTAAAGATTAAAAAATAAAATAGACAAAGGGGTAAGGGCGAAAGATGGGGGTCTCGTATCAATGGTGTGACGGGCATTGGTACGAGTCCCAGTGTTATAAAGGGAAAGTTATTAATATAGAATGTGGATTGTAATTTGAGAATGCTAAAGCATATGGGCATTAGCTGATATATTATTGACTTGAATTCCTTGTGTGATGGTGTTTTGTTTATAACACTTGTATAGTTGTGATAATTAAGGTGGTTATGTATTATGTTGATATTTGACTGATTGAGGTGCATCATCTCCCCATATTTGAAATAATAATGTGCATATGCATTGACATGAGATTGAGTATAAGTTGGGCACGTGGAGATCGTCCGTGGTGGGGATGGTGAGATGTAAAATAATAATTTGGACACGTGGAGATCGTCTATGCGGAAATTGTTTGATTTTATGATAGTGCGTTGAGATCGTCCGCACAAACACATGGAGATCGTCCGTGTCGGTATATGGACCTCGCCAGTCCCCCATGGGTCATGAACTTTCGATGTATTTCCGAGAAGTATCATGTATATACAGTTGAGAGAGTACAGGGTATTCTGAGGCATATCATTTCATGGTGTCATATTGCATTGCATTTCACAACATCCTTCATTCTTGATGATTTTATGGTTTATTTGGTGGTTGGAAGTTACTTGATGTTTGATTACCTCTATTTAATGAAACTTGACTGGTAAGTGTAATATAGACTTATATAATTAAAGAATTGATTTTTCTTATATAAACTCCCATCACTACTTCTTCGTTGTCGGTCAATGAGATATACTGGTACACGTGGTTTCGTACTCAAACTACACTTGCTGCACTCTTTTGTGGTGCAGATTGAATTTCAAGTTCGGGCACGTTCTTGGAGCTTGAATATGAGTTTAGATTATCTTGGAGTTGTGGTGCGCTGCTTGGGATATTCTACGGCCCACACCTTCAATCTACCCTCTATTTATTAGGTTATTGTGGCATTCTGATAGATTATTTTATATTTTTAGATTTTCATATTAGTTTGGACTTGTATCCTATTGTAGAAGCTCTTGTACTTATGACACTAAATCTTGGGGGTGGTATTTTATTTTCCAAAGTTATTTTTAAGACTAGTATATTAGATATTAGTTTGCTACTTACCTTTTCACGTTTAAGTTGAATTGGTAAACTTATTGGATGGCTTACCAATCGGTTGGGAACATAGGTGGCATCACGACTTGTGATTTGGATCGTGATAATGTATTATTCTTGTCTCTAAAAACATTGTTATTTATAGAGAAAATACTTATTTTAAGTTTTGATCCAAGCCCAAGCACCAAGTCTAAGTCCATGTCGTCTATATTTATAAAAATTAACATAAATACGTTCTTACACAATTACATGCATCATTCATATTGTCGAGAAAATAAATGACCATAAATGTTCGAAAAGATTTTACCCATAAAATTTTGAAAGAATAGAATTCTTGAATCAAAATTTTAAAAATTGTTACATAGACAAAGAAGAGAAAATAGTAAACTTGCAATCTATCGGTAATGATGATTTAAGAAAATATATTCTACCAAATTCAATCAAGATGATGGAAGCTTGATTATATGAACTCTTATTTTATTATTACATGTTTCACAATATAAATACTCGTAATTGAAAGAGTAATCGATATTTTGTTGCCTTCCCTTTAATGGAATTAGACTTACCAATTATGACGTGTTGTTAAATAGTGTAATAATTGAAGCATTATCACTTGAATATATTCCTTATGAAATATATTTAGTTCTTTTTTAAATCCTATTTAAAATCGATCTTTTAATCAATTATGTATGTGATCTCATAACAATGTCCAACTAGAAAATCTAATCCTAAAATTATTTAAGCTTAAACACCAACATTCGAGGTGACATATCCGTATATTTTTTCAAGAACTATTTTTATGTATCCTAAATATATATATATATATATATATATATATATATATATATATATATATATATATATTATATATATTAAAAATAAATAAATAAATAAAAATTTGATATACGAATTAATAAGTTCATAATCACATTTTTACTATAAAAGCCAATTGTATGTGATCTCCTTTACAATGTACACTAGTAACTTTATCCTAAAATATATTTAATAATAATTACCAAAATTCAAGTGTACATATCTATAAGTTTTTCAAAAGTCATTCTTATCCTTAAATATATTAGTAATTCTGAATACGGTATGTCAATTAATAAGTCCACAAATATGTTTTCCTATAAAAGCTGAATGCAATTTCTTTCATAACACCATCAAGAAAAATATTATTTTTTTAAATAGTATATTTCATCTCAAGCAAGATTTCTATTTATTAACTTTATATTTACAATTTTTTTTTAATGTTTGACTGAATGCATGAGTGGTTTCCTTAGATTATTTGCTATTATAAGTTAATTATTATTTTAATCTTATTTTATGTGTAGCTAAAATGAACACTTTCATCAACAATAAAAAGTTCAACAAGAAGAAAGTGGTGTTCATAATGGGAGCAACGGGAATGGGGAAATTCCGTCTCTCTATTGACCTTGCCACCCATTTTCGAGGAGAAATAATCAACTCCGACAAAATGCAAGTATATAAGAGCCTTGAAATTGTTACAAACAAGATCACGCACACTGAGAAACAAGGTGTACGACACTATTTGTTAGGTATATATATTTAATTCCAATAATATTTATATTAAATGACTACCTAGATAATTTAATAGTAGTAATTGTAGATTCTAGTTGAAAATATACTCTAGTATTGAAATATTATTTATTCCAATACTGAGAAAGTTAATTTTATCACATTTTCTAAGGTGAAATTGAGCCAGATTCTGACTTCACAACTGAATATTTTTGCTTGAAAGCTATTGTCTACATAGCAAAAATTTTCAATGCTCAACGTGTTCCAATTATTGTTGGAGGGTCAAATTCGTCTATTGAAAAACTCGTGGAAGACCCCTTTCATGTTCAAATATAAGTATGATACATGCTTTATTTGGATTTAAGTAGAGCAATTAGTATTGAATCGTAGAGTTGACATGAGGGTTGATGAAATGGTCAAGGCAGTTAATTTTTGTACATCAGTCAAGATACAATCATGCATATATATAAAATCTTTTATTATATAATTTTCTTAATAATATTTTTGGTTATCAAATTTATGTTTCACTAAATAAAACTCTTCTTAAATTTATGTTGCATTTAGGGCTAGTTGATGAGGTGCGCTAGATTTTCATTCCAGATGCAGACTACATCAAAGAAATCCAACAGTCCATTAGTGTCCTCGAAATGGACAAATATTTAAGGGAAGAATGAAATATAAACGATGATGATGAATCAAATAAGATGATGCTTCAAACGTCAATTGCGAGTATCAAGCATAATACTCGTTTATTAATTTATCACAAACTTGAAAAGATTCAATGATTAATAAATGAGAAAATGTGGTTGGTGCACCACATTATTGCTACTGACGTTTTCAAAGGAGATAGAAAAGAAGATGTTTACAAAGTGTGGAGGAATACCGTTTTGCAACCATGTCTGGATATTGTGAAATGATTTCTCAAAAATGATGTTGAGTGTACATAAACTATCATTGTATCTATCTTCAGTTTTTTTTTCTCTTGGGCACTTTAATGTTGGACCTATTTTGTACGGCATTAAGGATATATATATATATGATATGATAATTTTTTATATATATATATATATATTATTCTTGTCTCTAAAAACATTGTTATTTATAGAGAGAATATTTATTTTAAGTTCCGATCCAAGCCCAAGCCTCAAGTCCAAGTCAAAGTCCAAGTCTTCTATATTTAATGTATATTAACATAAATAAGTTCTTACACAATTACATGACATCATTCAAAATGTCGAGATAATAAATGACCATAAATGTTCGGAAAGATTTTAACCTTAAAAGTTTGAAAGAATAGAATTCTTGAATCAAAATTTTAAAAATTGTTACATAGACAAAGAAGAGAAAATAGTAAACTTGCAATCTATCGGTAATGATGATTTAAGAAAATATATTCTACCTAATTCAATCAATATGATGGAAGCTTGATTCAATGAACTCTTATTTTATTATTATATGTTGCACAAGATAAATACGCGTGATTGAAAGAGTAATCGATATTTTGTTGCCTTCCCTTTAATGGAATTAGACTTACCAATTATGACGTGTTGTTAAATAGTGTAATAATTGAGCATTATCACTTGAATATATTCCTTATGAAATATATTTAGTTCTTTTTTAAATCCTATTTAAAATCGATCTTTTAATCAATTATGTATGTGATCTCATAACAATGTCCAACTAGAAAATCTAATCCTAAAATTATTTAAGCTTAAACACCAACATTCGAGGTGACATATCCGTATATTTTTCAAGAACTATTTTTATGTATCCTATATATATATATATATATATATATATATATATATATATATATATATATATATATATATATATATAAAAATAAATAAATAAATAAAAATTTGATATACGAATTAATAAGTTCATAATCACATTTTTACTATAAAAGCCAATTGTATGTGATCTCATTTGCAATGTACACTAGTAACTTTATCCTAAAATATATTTAATAATAATTACCATAATTCAAGTGTACATATCTATAAGTTTTTCAAAAGTCATTCTTATCCTTAGATATATCAGTAATTCTGAATATGGTATGTCAATTAATAAGTCCAGAAATATATTTTCCTATAAAAGTTGAATGCAATTTCTTTCATAACCACCATCAAGAAAAATATAATTTTTTTACATAGTATTCTCCATCTCAAGCAAGGTTTCTATTTATTAACTTTATATTTATAAGTTTTTTTTAATGTTTGACTGAATGCATGAGTGGTTTCCTGAGATTATTTGCTATTATAAGTTAATTATTATTTTGATCTTATTTTATGTGTAGCTAAAATGAACACTTTCATCAACAATAACAAGTTCAATAAGAAGAAAGTGGTGTTCATAATGGGAGCAACGGAAACGGGGAAATCCCGTCTCTGTGTTGATCTTGCCACCCATTTTCGAGGAGAAATAATCAATTCCGACAAAATATTTTGAGGATATTTGATGATGATGTTGAGCCATGTTTGGGGGATTTTATGAATGTGTTTAAATATTATTATATTTGTTTTGGGTGAGTTACCCCAGTAGAGAAAATAGTATTTGTGTGGTATAGCAATATCTTGAGTAGTTTGATAATTGAAAGTGGATGATTAAGAGAATGAATAGGAAATGAACAGTGTGAATTTGGAAATTCCAGTTACTAAAGTTGTATATGTATAGGTTATTTAGTGTATGACGGAATGATGTTGTATTAACCGAGGTCAAAATCTCTGTTACGATTTTATGGATTGAGTGTACATTTAGGAAGGTCATGATACGACTACTACAACGGTATCAATGTTTACTTGGTTAGAGTTATAGAGTGTGTTAGTTTTGCCATCGACCTGGTCTAAGAGAGAATGCATATGCTTAGCTAGATAAGGAATGAATTTGATAACGTTTTGTAGTTATTCAATAGATAGAAATGTGTGTGCTATTTGAGTATAATATTCTTTATAGGTATGATATGCTCTAGTGGTGGATCTAATAACTTTTTGCGATGTGACACTAGTTGTATATGGAAACGGATATATTGATGTTAAGTGTGATTAATAACTACTTAAGGAGTTATCAATTGTATTGCATGCTCATATGATAAGATTTGATGTTGCTTTCATATTTGAGAAACCAACTAGGTTGTTACTGTAAGTGTTTAGAGTTAAGATGCGTATAATGAAGATTTTAGTGGTGGATCACTGATACGATATTAATGTGTTAAGTTGATAAGTGTATCTCGAAGTTTCAAAATAAGGACCGATGATTTAATTTTAATGTCCAAGGGATTGAATATATATCATAATGACATACTTATGAGTAAAATAAGTCTCAAAGGATATGCTTGTGAAGGTAATTGAAGATTTTAGTAAGAAAGTGCGCATGAGATTAAGTTAGTTTGATTTTGGTTGGTATAAATAGATTTAAGGTGTCATATTGGTGAAATGGTTGACATCGTGCTGATAAAATGAGTTAACTGAGTATGATGGTAATAAGAGTTCGTGATGAATTGTGAGTGAGATGCAGCTATATGATAAGGATTGTTGGTAAATTGAATTTTGTATTATAATGACGACTTGTGGGTATCTAAGATTATGATTTGTTACTATTTGGTTAGTAGTTTGATTTTTAGAAAGTTGTATGAGGTGTTGGGACACCACTCGGATAGAATTGAAATGATGATATTTACTCACATTGTAAGGGCCAAAGATGTATCTTCAAAGAGAGTGGATAATTGAATTCAGAGACATATGGTTTCATCTGTTTTGCCTAGATTATTGTGATAGTTTTACACAGAACTAGTGGATAAAACTTGAGAAATGAGTGTACGGACATTAAGCTTGAGTATGATGATTAGTTCATTTGTGGTTTTGAGTCTAATAATGAGTATGGTAGGATTTTTAGCGAAATATATGATAAGGTTGATGGAGAGGCGATCAATGATAAGTTAAGATACGTGATTTCATAAAACATTTCAAGGTATGAGCTAATGTTGATAGATAAAGGGATTGGGTTACACAGTTGAATTCAAAATTCAAGTTTTTCATGGTGAGTTTAGGTATTTGGTAGTGTGTTTTGTCAAGGTATGGATTGATAAGGTAAGAAATAATTGATCGCATTGAGTATGAAACATTTGGAAGGACTTAAAATCTGAATAGTAAGTTTGATTACTTTTTATTGTTATACCTAAGGGGGTTTCACATAATGTTATGATTTAGAGGATAAGGCAAAAATGTTGTGGGTTGTTTGCCAACGAATAAGACTGGTAAACGAATCAGCAAATGGAACAAAAGTTTGGTGTATTGAAGAGTTCAAACTATTTAGAATTTTATATCACGGGAAGAATTTGAGAAAAGTGGAGGAATAAGACCACTCGTATAAACATTGGATTGAATTGGATTTAAAGGTTGTCTTGTTTATTGCCTTTGATTTTAGATATGTCCATATATGTGAATTGGTTCAGTTTTATCATCGATTTTTATAAATATTGAGTCTTGATTTGGGTTACAAGCAATGATGTGTGGAAGATTCTATGTGGTTATGTCGAATTAGATTGTTCAAAATATGATTGGTAATTAATGGATGTTAACCGAGTGGACCTACAGTCCTACATGGATAATGAGGATTTTGAGGGAATTGAAACTACTTGATGGGACGATATAGGTTGTTATGATGCATTACATAAGCCTTTGATGGTGACTAGAGGGTATGAGCTTATGGTAGATAGAATTATTGGAGTGACTATGATTATTGTTTTAGTTGGCATGAGATATGTGATGATTTGAAATGGTAGTTTAACATTGTACGTGAAAATTTGTGTGGACTTGACTGTGGGTATGATTTAATAGCTTTATCTCGATAAGAAGGTAGTATCAGATTTGAAATTTGTGTTATCAACCTTAGGTGGGACTTGTATATGTCATGGAATATTTACATGAAAAAAAAATGGGAGCCGTAGTTTAGCAATTATAGAGGGGACAATGTGTTCGCTAAGAAGACTTTGATACTAGTGAATATTTGAGAGTAAAGTAACTGGTTGGTGTAGTTATGATGGTTGTTGGTATTAAGAGTGTTAGTTTCAATGAAGTACTGTGTAGAGCATATGTGGTTCGATAAAACAAGTATGTGATTAATTAGAATCGGGATTAGATTGATGATTATTGGTAGCTAGAAATTTAAAGAGATAGGGTCGTATGAATGAAAATGTCTGATATTGGCACGTTGGAAGAACTACTTAGTGTTATACGACTTTGGTTCGATAAATTCTTATGTGACCACATATTTTGTTCCAGACAAGATTTGGAGTATGATTCATTGCATATGTCCACGTGTGTTTCTACATTTATGGGTGAATTTCTAGTGGTGGATCGGATATACCGATCCTCTATTGTCCTCTTGATAGGATAGGATCCTTGGGCAGACTTGGGCATTTCAGTTATGATAGATGTGGTGTTGGGTGAAATAATGAAAGTATACCAGTAATTCTACGCGCACAATGTTGCTTATGAGAGCTTATATAAGAGCTACTATGAAGAGTTACAATTGTCTAAGGGTATATTAGATATCTACAATTTTGAATTGTATTGCTTGTTGGTTATTTACTTGATATTGTTCTTTGGGTTAGATAAGTTTGATTCTCCCTTGATGAGTACCCGTTATCTAAAGATCATATTGTTATAACTTAAGCTCGTGAAGGGATTGTGTTTTGAAAATGAAATATTGATAAGATCGGTGATGGTTTGTGCATTATGCAGGTGTGGTGGTTGGTTCAGGTTCACTTCTTGTGGTAATACGTATTGATTCCGAAGGTTACCTTGGTTATCTGAGAAAAGATTCGTCATGATGATTATGTTGAGTTTTAGTGGGTTCGAGTTTAGACTCGGTTCATGGATTAGTTTGTAGGTTGGTAATCACTTGTGATTTTTTTAGGTCTGTCAAAATTTGATTCGAAAGTTAAGTTCTTAGTAGTGGTTCTTAATGAAAATGGTTTTAAGGAGGAGCTCACATGGAGAGATGAACACCGACTAGTGGGTCATAACTTAGACTTATGGTAACCTCAGTTATTCTTCTTTCTTCTTCCTTATGTTCGAGGACGAACATGATTTTTAGTGATGGATGATGTAATGACCCGGACCCAAAAAGTTATTCTTTTATAATTTTGAATATTCATTTGACTATAATTAATTAATTTGTTGGTAATTTATTTATTGTTAATAATAATGGGTCAAGTCTGAAATATTAAAATACGTTAGTAGGAATTATTATTTTTTATACATAATTAATTTTAAAAAAAAAAGAAAGTGATGGAAGAAAACTGACCTAAACGTGCGACTAAAATCAAAGAAGTTGAAAAAAAATATATGAAGGAATACTCTGGCGCCGTCTCATAGGAGCAATACCTTGAGGTAATGATTTTCAATCTGATATTGTTGGAGATGATTAGCGAATTCCTAATTAACTGAGGGTCATAGTAGTATTATTTTATTATTATTATAATTAGGGGGATAAAGTGTAGCCTACATTTTGAATTCAAATCATATGTGTTGTTCGTGATTTAAGAAAAAATAATTTGCTGGGTTATAAGTGATTGAATAATGATTAGTTAATAATTATATAGTGATTGCACGACATGTTGTTAGTAGCTTTGGAGAATTTAATGTTAATGCTTCATTTGGAAGTGTGCCAATTCCAGTGGACTATCAATATATTGTCATTAATTATCAATAGATTTTGGGTAATTATTGGACGGTGATTGCAACTAATTATGGGTAAGTGGTGTGTGATTGGATAATTGTTGGAAATAGAAATTTGGCTACAATGCCAATTTAATGATCTTAGGTATTAAGATTAGATTAAGGTTATAAACATCTTAGGATTTAATTTGTGGTTAAGGTCACTGGTCTTAGGAATTAGTGGCTCGATTCCTTTTAAAAGTTATTGGATTATCATGTTATGATTCAAGTTTTGATATATTGAGATAGGTGATTAAATGTTAGGTGTATTGTATTGTATGAATATCTATAATTTATAGTAATTGGAGGAACTAAGACTTCACCCTAGACTTGGAACTTGGAAAAAAATTATGATTGTTAAAATGTTATTTGAAATCTAGAGTTACGAAATTGATGATTAAGCCTAGCGAATTTTTATGTCAAGGCTAAACACATAGTAATGTGAGTGTTGTTAGTTTCGAATCTTATTATGAATATCTACTTGAATAGATTGCATTGAATTGGAATCCTAACGAGAAGGAAAGGCTCAAGCACCGGAGTAATTGCTCGATTATTTGAGGCAAGTGAATTTCTAAACCCTTGTTAAGTGTATGAAATTTGTGTATTTCCTTGTGGTGTGTGTTGGGAGTAATGGGACTTGGTGAAGGTTTGACTTGTCCACTCTGATTAATTTCAATGATAAACAGGGAAATGTGATTATTTGTTTGTATGTGATGTGTTGAGAATGGTACGAATACCGCTGTTATAAAGGGAAGGTTTATTACTATAGAATGTGGATTGTGATTCGAGAATGCCAAAGCATATGGACATTAACTGATATATTATTGATTTGATTTATTATGTGTGATTGTGTTCTTTACTGAACCCGTATAATTGTGATAATTGAGGTGATTATATGTTATAACGGTATTTGATTTATCGGGATGTTGCATCATCTCCTTTATTTGATATCATATTGTGCACATGCATTGACATGAGATTGGGTATGAGTAAAGTTCTAACATGTGGAGATCATCCGTGTTGAGATCGAGTTATGATTATTTGGGCACATGAAGATCGTCCGTGCGATAGAAAAGTTATGATTATGATTTGGGCACGTGGAGATCGTCCGTGCAAAATTTATTTGATTTATGATAGTGCGTTGAGATCGTCCGCACAGACACGTGGAGATCGTCTGTGTCAGTATATGGACCTCGCGAGTCCCCCATGGGTCATGAACTCTCGGTGTATTTCCGAGGAGTATCATGTATATACGGTTGAGAGAGAAATTGATATTCTGAGACATATCACTTCATGGTGTCATATTGCATTTCATCCCATGACATTCTCCATTCTTGATAATTATGTGTTTTATTGGTGGTTGGGAAGTACTTGATATTTGATTACCTCTATTTGACGAACTTGATCTTGTGTGTTGTTGATATTGTGAGTGCCTTTTTGTGAAAGTTGTGATTGTTGAATATTGAGTTTGTAGTTTAGGATGTGTAATTTGTTAAAATGATTTTGATGAGCTGGGTGCTATGAAAATTGTGAACTGTTAGGTTGGGCTGATTTTTATGCAGGTTGTACTTGTGGAGGTTCGATTGGTGTGTAAGGAGTACTCGTATTTTATCCCCTTAGTTTGTGTTTAGAAGTTTACTTGTTGGGTACTGTGTGGGTGGTACTCACCCCTTGCTACTATAATTTTTTTGTAGGTTACTAGCCCGAACTTTGTGATATTTCTCTTCTCCTTGTCTCAGGCTTCTTGGAGATTTGTGAGGTACCTGTTTGTCGTCTCAGCGGACTTTCTTTCTCCTTAGTTATGACCTTGTTCTTTTCTATAAACAAGTTCATTTGAGACTAGCGTTTCTTTTGAATCAATTGAATACTTTAAAGGCTTGTACACGTGACAAACAGATTTTGGGGTGTTTTGAATTGATTATGAAATTTCCGCATTTTATTGTAAAGGTTGAGTTTTAGGCTGACTTGTCTTGGTGGGATAAGACGAGTGCCATCACGTCCAATTTTGGGTTGTGACAATATAAGGGCCTTGAAATTGTTACAAACAAGATCACGCACACTAAGAAACAAGGTGTACGACACTATTCGTTAGGTATAAATATATTTAATTCCAGTAATATTTATATCAAATGACTACCTAGATAATTTAATAGTAGTAATTGTAGATTCTAAGGAAAATATACTCTACTATTGAAATATTATTTATTCCAATACTGAGAAAGTTAATTTGATCACATTTTCTTAGGTGAAACTGAGCCAGATTCAGACTTCATAGCTGAAGATTTTTTCTTGAAAGCTATTGTCTACATAGACAAAATTTGGAATGCTCAACGTGTTCCAATTATTGTTGGAGGGTCAAATTCATAGATTGAAAAACTCGTGAAAGACAATGTGTTCAAGTTCAAATATAAGTATGATACATGCTTTATTTGGATTGATGTAGAGCAATAAGTATTGAATCGTAGAGTTGACATGATGGTTGATGAAATGATCAATGCATGTAATTTTATTACATCAATCAAGATACAATCATGCATATAGATAAAAACTTTTCTTATATAATTTTCTTAATAATATTTCTGGTTATCAAATTTATGTTTCACTAAATAAAACACTTCTTAAATATATGTTACATTTAGGGCTAGTGGATGAGGTGCGACAGATTTTCATTCTAGATGCAGACTACACCAAAGAAATCAGACGGTCCGTTGGTGTCTCCGAAATGGACAAATATTTAAGGGAAGAAACAAATATAAATGAAGATGATGAATCAAAGAAGATGATGCTTCAAACGTCAATTGCGAGTATCAAGCATAATACTAGTTTATTAATTTGTCACCAACTTGACAAGATTCAACGGTTAATAAATGAAAAAAAGTGGTTGGTGCACCATATTATTGCAACTTACGTTTTGAAAGGAGATAGAAAAAAAGATGTTGACGAAGTGTGGAGGAATACCGTTTTGCAACCATGCCTGGATATTGTGAAATGATTTCTCAAAATTGATGTTGAGTGTACATAAACTATCATTGTATCTATCTTCAGTTATTTTTTCTCTTGGGCACTTTAATGTTGGACCTATTTTGTACGGCATTAGCCATATATATATGATTTGCCAATTTTTTCTATATATATATTATTCTTGTCGCTAAAAACATTGTTATTTATAGAGAAAATATTTATTTTTAAGTTTCGATTCAAGCCCAAGCCCCAAGTCCAAGTCCAAGTCCAAGTCTTCTATATTTAATATATATTAACATAAATATGTTCTTACACAATTACATGACATCATTAATAATGTCGAGAAAATAAATTACCATAAATACTTTCGAGAGATTTTACCCTTAACATTTTGAAAGAATAGAATTCTTGAATCAAAATTTTATAAATTGTTACATAGACAAAGAAGAGAAAATAGTAAACTTGCAATCTATCGGTAATGATGATGTAAGAATATATTATACCTAATTCAATCAAGATGCTGGAAGCTTGATTCAATAAACTCTTATTTTATTATTACATGTTGCACAAGATAAATACTCGTAAATAAAAGAGTGATCGATAATTATTCTCTTCCCTTTAATGGGATTAGACTTAACACTTATGACGTGTTGTTAAATAGGTTAAGAATTAAAGCATTATCACTTGAATATATTCCTTATGAAATATATTTAGTTCTCTTTGCAATCCTATTTAAAATCGATCTTTTAATCAATTCTGTATGTGATCTCATAACAGTGTCCAACTAGAAAACCTAATCCTAAAATTATTTAAGCTTAAACACCAACATTCAAGGTGACGTATCCGTATATTTTTTCAAGAACTATTTTTATGTATCCTAAATATATATATATATATATATATATAAAATAAATAAATAAATAAAAATTAATATTCATAATCACATTTTTACTATAAAATCCATTTGTATGTGATCTCCTTTACAGTGTACACTAGTAACTTTATCCTAAATTATACTTAATAATAATTACCAAAATTCAAGTGAACATATCTATAAGTTTTTCAAAAGTCATTTTTATTCTTAAATATATCAGTAATTCTGAATATGGTATGTCAATTAATAAGTCCACAAAATATTTTCCTATAAAAGCTGAATGCAATTTCTTTCATAACCACCATCAAGAAAAACATAATTTTTTTACATAATATATTCCATCTCAAGCAAGGTTTCTATTTATTAACTTTATATTTACAAGTTTTTTTAATGTTTGACTGAATGAATGAATGGTTTCCTGAGATTATTTGCTATTATAAGTTAATTATTATTTTAATCTTATTTTATGTGTAGCTAAAATGAACACTTTCATAAACAATAACAACTTCAACAAGAAGAAAGTGGTTTCATAATGGGAGCAACGGAAATGGGGAAATCCCGTCTCTCTGTTGACCTTGCCACCCATTTTCGAGGAGAAATAATCAACTCCGACAAAATGCAGGTATATAAAGGCCTTGAAATTGTTACAAACAAAATCACACACACTGAGACACAAGGTGTACGACACTATTTGATAAGTATATATATTTAATTACAATAATATTTATATCAAATGATTGCCTAGATAATTTAATAGTAGTAACTGTAGATTCTAGGGGAAATATTTTCTACTATTGAAACATTATTTATTTCAATAATGAGAAAGTTAATTTGATCACATTTTCTTAGGTGAAATTGAGCTAGATTCTGACTTCGCAGCTGAAGATTTTTGCTTGAAAGATATTGTTTACATAGGAAAAAATTGAAATGCTCAACGTGTTCCAATTATTGTTGGAGGTTCAAATTCGTATATTGAAAATCTCGTGGAAGACCCTGTGTTCATGTTCAAATATAAGTATGATACATGCTTTATTTGGATTGATGTAGAGTAATCAATATTGAATCGTAGAGTTGATATGAGGGTTGATGAAATGGTCAATACAAATAATTTTTGTACATCAATCAAGATACAATTATGCATATAGATAAAAACTTTTCTTATATAATTTTCTTAATAATATTTTTAGTTATCAAATTTATGTTTCACTAAATAAAACTCTTCTTAAATTTATGTTGCATTTAGGACTAGTGGATGAGGTGCGACAGATTTCATTCCAGATGCAGACTGCACCAAAGAAATCCGACGGTCCATTGGTTTCCCTGAAACGGACAATTATTTAAGGGAAGAAACAAATATAAATGAAGATGATGAATAAAAGAAGATAATGTTAGACATTTGCAGAGCAATGACGCATCGGATATATAGAGTGATCGACATAACTCCAGCCATTGTTAGCGATATAGTCGGAGTCTACAATTCTTCTTTCCTTCAAAGATCTTCTAAGCACTCAAAACCTCACTCTTAGATGATATGGAGTTTTAGAAGTAATGTGCTTAGGGACCTTTGAACCAAATGACATATTTTTAATCGTGCTTCCATCAAGAACGATTAAGAGTTTATGGGAAGTTACCAGCCACTTAGTAGGATAGTGGATTCATGTAGTGGGATAATGGTTAACTACCCATTATCCCATTAGTGGGATAATGGATAATTAACCACTTTCCCATTAGTGGGATAATGGGTAGTTAACTACCTCCCCATTAGTGGAATAATGGGTAGTTAACTACCTTTTCATTAGTGGAATAATGGGTCCATGAAGTGGGATAAGGGATCCATCCAATACGGACCATATCAGCATTAACAAAAATGCTAACATTCTCCCACTTGGTCCGTATATTCTAATCCCATTAATGAAATATAATACACGAATCATGGCGATAGTTTCTCTTGCAGTGAGTAGTATCTTCATGTATCACAATGCACTATATCTCTGAACTTTAACCCATATAATTAAATGAATAAACTCAATATTTATTCAAGGTCCATACTTTAGTGACATTTCTGAAAATAAAACTGAATGTGCACACAATTAACGAGAAATATCATATAAAATAGAGTTTCGTAAACATTCATTGTTACAACGAAATTTTACATTGTGGGACTAAGTCCAATTGTGACTACATGATCCTTAAATTTTTGTGGTGGCATGCCTTTAGTTAAAGGATCAGCTAACATTACTTCAGTGCTAACGTGTTCAATGACCACTTTCTTGTCTTTAACACGTTCTCTTATGACTAGATATTTGAAGTCGATATGCTTGCTTTGACTACCACTTTTATTATTCTTAGCCATAAAAACAGCAGCTGAATTGTCACAATATAATCTTAATGGCTTAGATATAGAGTCGACAATTCTAAGTTCAGAAATAAAACTCTTTGACCATACACCATGTGAGGTAGCCTCAAAACAAGAAACGAATTCAGCCTCCATAGTGGAAGTAGTAACTAGAGTCTGTTTGGCAATTCTCCAAGATATAGATCCACCGGCTAACATAAATATGTATCCTGAAGTTGATTTTCGTGAATCAACACAGCCAGCAAAGTCTGAATCAGAGTATCCAATGACTTCCAAGTAATCTGATCGTTTGTACATAAGCATGTAGTGTTTTGTTCCTTGAAGATATCTTAAGACTTTCTTTGAAGCTCTCCAGTGGTCAAGACCTGGATTACTCTGATATCTTCCTAACATTCCAACAACAAATGATATGTCAGGTCTTGTACAAACCTGAGCATACATCAAGCTTCCGACAGCAGAAGCGTAAGGAATGTCCTTCATTTGTTCCCTCTCAAGATCGTTCTTCGGGCACTGATTCAAGTTGAACTTGTCACCCTTTACGATAGGAGCTACACTTGGTGAACAATCTTTCATTCGGAACCTCTCTAAAATTTTATTGATATAGGATTCTTGAGATAAACCTAAGGTACCTTGATGTCTATCTCGATGAATCTTAATACCAATAACATAAGATGCATTACCCATATCTTTCATATCAAAATTTTTAGAGAGAAATTGTTTCACCTCTGTATTATTCCCTTATCATTGGATGCAAGTAAGATATCATCCACATATAGAACTAAGAAACATATTTTACTCCCACTGATCTTATGGTATATACATTGATCCATAATGTTCTCAACAAAGTCGAATGAAGAGATTACATTATGTAATTTCAAATACCATTCAAGGGAAGCTTGTTTTAGTCCATATATGGATTTCTTTAACTTGCATATCAAGTGCTCACCATTACTAGAGGAGAATCCTTCAAGTTGTTTCATATAAACCTCTTCCTCTAGATCACCATTGAGAAATGTGGTTTTCACATCCATCTGTTGCAATTCTAAATCAAAGTGTGCTACTAATGCCAATATTATGCGCAAGGAATCCTTTTTAGACACAGAAAAAATGTCTCAGTGTAATCAATTCGTTCCTTTTGAGTGAATACTTTAGCAACGAGTCTTGCTTTATATCTTTCTATGTTGCCTAATGAGTCCTCTTTAGTCTTGAAAATCCATTTACATCCAATGGTTTTAACACCATTAGGCAAATCGACAAGATCCCAGACCTCATTAGTTTTCATAGAATTCATCTCTTCTTTCATGGCATTGTACCACAATTCAGACTCTTTAGAATTCATGGCTTGTGAAAAAGACTCAGGATCATTTTCAACTCCAATGTCAGATTCTTACAAATATACAACAAAGTCACTAGGAATTGCTGATTTTCTTTCTATAGTAGATCTTCTCAATATTGCACCAACATTTTCCTGTGGATTATGTTGTTCAACTGGTTGTTCAATAATTTCAGGAATTACTTGAACAACTTGATCTATATGCATGTTTTCAGCAGCTTGTGGAATCTCATTGATTGGTTGCTCAACACCCAATTGAACTTGAGGGGTATTATGTACAACAATCAATTTTTGACTTGAAGTGGAAGGTTGATCTCTTATAGAAATTGTATTCTGAAATTGATCACTCCCACTAATTAAGTCATTTTGAAGAAATTTTGCATTTCTTGATTCCACAATCCTAGTATTGTTATATAACGCCCCAAAATGAACTAAGGTGAACTAGAGTCTCATGGTTGTTTCTTGAGTTAATTTTAAGTTAAACGGAGTTAGTTTGGTGTCCTTAGGCAGTGTGCAAAGTTTGGTTAAGTTTGGGGTTCAATCGACTAAAAACGTCTATGACGTTCGGATGGTATGCCTTAAAATGTACTTGTATGTCTTGGCAAGTTTGGATGAGTTTTATGTGTTCGTTTTACTTGAAACATGCGTCGGATGTTCCTTAGACCTAGACGACTTAGTTTAGGGGTTTGACGTCTGGGCATGACCTCACCTAGGACCCCAAGGACTCTAGATGAAAGGCCCCAAGACTTGGGCAAGTCTGCCCATCAGTAGCTCACGACGGCCATGGCGACGGTCCGTCGTACTCAGGACGGTCCGTCGAGCCAGGGCGTCGTGGGTGACAGAGAGTGAAATTGGGACAGGCTCCATTTAGAAGCCAAGTGTTCCTCGACGGAACCCCGTGACGGTCCGTGGTGGACGTGACGGTCCGTCGAGGAGGTCTCGTCGACGAAGCCTGCCAGTGCATGATTTAAAGGCTGCCAGCTTAGGGTGTTTTATGTAAATACACCCCAAGCCTTATAAGACTCTATTACACCCTAAACCTAGAGAAGAGCCCCCTTTTCTCTTCAAGATCCAACTCTCTCTCTCTCTCAAGAAAACTCTCTCAACTCTCTTGGAAGCTAGAAGTCAAGGAAGGATAGGAGGACGGATTGGGACTTGTTTCTTCATCAAATTCGTGGGTTTCTTTCTCCAAAAGGTATGGTATCCATTCTTGAATACCTTTCCATTCAAGAAGCCAACTTCCAAAATGGTTTTCAAAAAGGGGTTTTAAACTCAACTTCTTCTAAACTTTGATTTCTATTATGGGTCTTCTTGTAACTAAGTTCTAATGGTTTAAATGTATTTATCTTGGTTTGAATAGATGATTTTGATGTTAAAACTCCATGAAACTCTTGTTTATGCATACTTCAATTATTGACTTGAAAATGGGTTATGTGAGCATGATTTGAGTAGGGTATGAACTTGGGTCATTCTTGTATTTGTCATGTTGGTGTAGCTACTTCCCTAAGGGCCTTAATATGGTGAAATATTGATAAATTGCTTATGGGTAATGATGGTTTGATTTGTTGATGAGTTGCTCTCATTGTATAATTCTTATTATGAATTGTTATTTGAGTGGTATGGTCCACCTTATGGGTTGCGGTGCTAATTGATGAATTTGATGTTACTTAGTATGGTTTGAGTATGTGATCTTGAAGGTCTAATATGTGAAATGAAGATATATATTGGAAATGGGTCTTGTGTTGTGTTTGATGTAGCTTGAATTGCATGTTTGACCTAGTTTATGTCTAAATGAAGTATATGATTATGAGAAGTATGTAGAGTGTGTGGCTTGATGAATCAAGGTTAAAGTATGAGTAGAACTTGATGATAATGAAATGATGCTTATATGCAAGGTGTGCACATGTACACACACACTCTTTTAAGATTTGTATTATGTCAAGTTGAGCAAAAAGGGGAAATCTTGAGGTGGACACACTTCGTGAGTTGAGATGTAGTGTCTAGTAACAACCTCTCCATTTCCTAGTGAGCTTTCTAAGATAGACTATTATGTTGAGAAATCCGTGTGGAGTTATGCCTAGCACCGAGAGGATATGAAGGGGAGGTGGATTGCACTTCGTTAGTTGAGATGTTGCAATCCAAAGTACCTCTTGAGATGAGTACTCCTCGTTAGTAGAGAGTGAGTTACTTAGTAACAATCTCCTTATCCCTTAACTATGTGACCGCATAGGTGTAGCTATTGGAAAAGCCATGTAAACGCTAAGAAGCATGACCTTACATTCGGCAAGTAAGGATCCCTCATCCGATAGGGGTTAATATCGGGATTCCATGTCTAGCTCTCATGGTCTTTGTCGGTTAAGCTAACTCCCACAAAAGAATTGATTTGAAACTAATTATCTTGTGTATTGTTGAAATTGTGTATGTATGTCGTGAAGTGCTCAATCCACATTAGTTACCGAGTAGGAGCATTGAGTGGGAGTAGTAGTATGGGATGCTATTCTCACATTGCACTTGGTGTGACCTATACCTACTATGGGAGAAGATTACCTTCATGAAATCCGTGTGAATGAGTACTATGGTGTAGTGTTATGGAGGATTATTGTGGAGTACTTGAGTAAATGGAATCCATTAGGAGTACTAAGTGGGAGTGGTAGTATGGGATGCTACTCTCACATTGCACTTGGTATGACCTATATTTCCATGAGTGTTTTGCATATGTTAGCCAAGGGCGTGGATTTGATTTCTAACGAAGTAAGCCTAAGATTTGGTAGTTTTAAGGGTCGCTTTGGTGTGCTTTGAAGGGAGGTGTAACGAGAGTCCCTTCTTGGCTCACCTTAGGGAGTCTTAGGATAACCTTGGGTTAGGGCAACTTCAAAGGAAAAGGGTTCATATGACTTGGACCGTGCCATTCACTGTAAGGTCTTCATTGTAAGAATTCAAAATGTTCACTATGATGCTTTATTCAATTTTATTGCAAGTTTAGCAAAGTTAATTGAAATGTTCCTTTTGTTTACTTTAAGTTTGGTAAGATAGCCATAAAGTGTTAATTGTTGATTCTTATGTGGGTTTGCTTCTAGATTCATGAAGATTATATTTGAATTGCATAAAAAGCTATCTTTACTAAAATGTCCCTTTTTGCATGTTTTTGCATATGCCATACTTAGTACATTGTTGTACTAACCCCATACTTTTTATACCTTATGAGTATAGGTTGGAAGCCCTTTTGGGAGGATCGGAGTCGAAGCTTGGGAACTTTATCTCTCAAGAATTTGGTATGTCCTCATATATTCGAGGACATAGTTTTATATTTCTTAGTTTCTTTATTAATACTTAAAAATGTATTTACTTTTATCGTAAAGGGGCCGTGTCCCTAAGATTCCAAGTTGTGTCTTTAAGTTGGCTTGTGACGATAAGATTTCTTAGTATTTATGAAAAGACTTTTATTATTATTATCGTGAAAAGTTTTAATTCCGCACTACTTTTCATGCTTTATGTTATGAATGCTAGTTAGAGGGCTTGTACGAGACCCCAAAGGGGTCAAGTACGCCCGGTCACGATTCGAAGGTTTTCCCTAACTTCTAGGGGGTGCTTGCGGGTCGTGACATGTTAGATGGACAGTAGAATCTGTATCCTTTAGACCTTTAGGCATATCCAATGAAATATCAACTAATGGTCCTAGGATCCAGTTTCTTTTCTTGTGGGTTATAAATTCTAACTTCAGACGGGCATCCCCATACACGTATATGTGTCAAACTAGGTTTCCAACCTTTGAATAACTCAAAAGGCGTCTTTGGAACAACCTTGGTTGAAACTCGATTTAATGTATACGCTGCTGTCTTAAGAGATTCAATCCATAAGGACTTAGGTAGCTTATATCTACTTAACATACTATGCACCATGTCCAATAATGTTCGGTTTCTTCTTTCTGCTACACCATTTTGATCCGGAGAACCAGGCATAGTATATTGGGCAACAATCCAATTTTGTTGAAGAAACTTCGCAAACGGACCTTATGCTTGTCCATCTTCTGTATATCTACCATAATATTCACCACCTCTATCAGTTCTCACACTCTTAATTTGTTTTTTGCATTGTTTCTCTAATTTAGCCTTGAAAACCTTAAAGGCTTCTAATGCTTCGCTCTTATTATGAAGCATGTAGAGATATATATATCGTGAGTAATCATCTATAAAGGTGATAAAGTATTTCTGACCATATGCGTCCATGTCTGGACAACATATATCTGAACGTATGATTTCTAATACAGTTGAACTCCTCTTGGAACCTTTCTTTGACTTGTTGGTATGCTTGCCTTTAATGCAGTTCGTACAAGTATAAAAATCAGTAAAATTTAAAGTACTAAGTACTCCATCACTTACTAATCTCTTAATTCTATCAATAGAGATATGTCCCAATCTCCTATGCCACAAGATAGAGGAATCTTCATTTATAACACATCTTTTAGTGCCAGTTTGTACATGCATAACAATATGAGTGAAATCATTTTGTAAATTAAGAGAAAAAAGACCATCAGAAAATATACCATATCCAATAAGTTTAGATTTATAAAATAGTTTGGAATCTCCTTCTAGAAAGAAGAAATATCCCAAAGGTACAAGTCTTGATACTGAAATTAAATTCCTAGAAAAATTAGGAACATAAAAAGTCTTTTTCAACTCTAAAATAAAACCACTATAAAGAACTAAATTGCATGTCCCAATAGCTTCCACATGCGACTGCATCTTGTTTCCAGAATAGATACTTTGCTCAGCTCCCACTGGCTTCCGCAGGTTTCTTAAATCCTGCAAGGAATTCATAATATGGATTGTAGAAGCAGAATCAATCCACCACGTGTTATGATTAACATCAATCATATTAGCTTCATAACAAACAAGAGATATAGAAGTACCTTTCTTAACAAGCCATTGTTGAAACTTGACACAATCTTGCCTTATGTGCCCCTTTTTTCTACAGAAGCGACACTTGACTTTCTTTTTTATGTCAGTTTCAAGTGGTGCCTTTCCTTTAGACCACTTGTTGGCTTGATTGGTCTTCTTTCCTTGAGTAGTCATGAATGCACTTTATCCTGTTTCCATCAGTAGTCGACCTTCCTCTTGAACACACATGGCCATGAGTTCATTAATAGAACATTTATCTTTATGCGTGTTATAAGAGATCTTAAAGGGACCATACTGTGCAGGTAGAGTATTCAGGATATAGTGCACAAAAAAAGTTTCAGACATTTCAACTTCAAGAATCTTTAGTTGAGCCGCTAAGTCTCGCATTTTTATAATGTGCTCACACACATTTCTCAATCTAGTGAGCCTCATTGATGAGAATTTCATAAATAAGGTGCTGGCAAGTGCCTTATCTGAAGTCTCAAACTGTTCGTCAATAGCCTTCAGTAATGCCTTGACATCGTTATGCTGTTCGACAGAATCAGGAATACCAGCAGAGAATTTGGTCTTAATGAACATAACACTCAAACGGTTAGAGCGTTCCCATTGTTCATGAAGAAAAATATCATCTTGAGTGTTGATTTCATTAATAGGTGGCTCGTCTTTCCTGATAGCATAACCAATAGCCATACACCCTAAGTGAAGGAGAATTCTCTCCTTCCAAATCTTATAGTTCTCACCATTCAGTTCGGAAATATCACAAATATCAGAAAAATTTGCATGTTGCATAATTGCAAAAAATATACATACATACTTAACATAAATTTGAGGCAAATAATATAAAGTTGAATCTACTGACATAAAAATTGCCAGTGGGCTAAATTTTTAATTCAATTAGATTCGTATTTATGATAAAATTGTCAATTTAGTAGCATGATATTATATCTTTATGACAAAACTATTAAACTCTCATTCATAATTCCTGTGGGTAATTATGAAAAGTATTTAAAATTTTATCTTAATTAATTATGCAACTTAATAATAAAGAAATTAAGTTATCATATCATGCATAATTAATTACAATTCTAATGTCTAAAAATTTCGTTATGTGATCCTTAACTTCTAAAGTTTTATTCAATTAAAGATGTTGTGGCTAAACTTTAATCAAATAAATTCTAGATCACTTAGACATTTATTTTTTTAAGTGATCCAAAATATAATATATAATATCATTTCATTAAGATTGCTATGGCTAAATCTCAATCAAATAAAATTATATGAATCACTAAATATTAACTCAAAATCATATACAAGATTTATTGTTGAACATTATGCAACAAAACAACAATCTCTTTGTTTTTTATTATTAGAAACTGTTTTCAAAAATTTCAAAACAAGACCTGATTTTTTAAGAACCATTTTGAGCGACTTTAGAGAATTTCGACAATTAACAAAGCAGAGGAAATTCAACCGCTCTGATGCCAAATGTTAGACAATTGCAGAGCAATGACGCAGCAGAAATATAGAGTGATCGACATACCTCCAGCCATTGTTAGCGATATAGTCGGAGTCTACAATTCTTCTTTCCTTCAAAGATCTTCTAAGCACTCAAAACCTCACTCTTAGATGGTATGGAGTTTTAGAAGTAATGTGCTCAGGGACCTTTGAACCAAATGACATATTTATAACCGTGCTTCCATCAAGAACGGTTAAGAGATTATGAGAATTTACCAATCACTTAGTAGAATAGTAGATTCATGTAGTGGTATAATGAGTAGTTAACCATTATCCCATTAGTGGGATAATGGATAATTAACCACTTTTCCATTAGTGGGATAATGGACAGTTAAATACCTTCCCATTAGTGGAATAATGGGTAGTTAACTACCTTTCATTAATGGAATAATGGGTCCATGAAGTGGGATAAGGGATCCATCTAATACAGACCATATCAGCATTAACAAAAATGCTAACAGATGATGCTTCAAACGTCAATTGCGAGTATCAAGCATAATACTCGTTTATTAATTTGTCACCAACTTGACAAGATTCAACTGTTAATAAATGAGAAAATGTGATTGGTGCACCATATTATTGCAACTAACGTTTTCAAAGGAGATAGAAAAGAAGATGTTGACGAAATGTGGAGGAATACCGTTTTGCAACCATGCCTGGATATTGTGAAATAATTTCTCAAAAATGATGTTGAGTGTACATAAACTATCATTGTATCTATCTTCAGTTATTTTTTCTCTTGGACACATTAATGTTGGACCTATTTTGTACGACATTATGGATATATATATATATATATATATATTATATGATAATTTTTTCTATATATATATATTATTCTTGTCTCTAAAAACAATTTCATTTATAGAGAAAATATTTATTTTAAGTTCCGATCCAAGCCCAAGCCCCAGTGCCAACTCCAAGTCTTCTATATTTAATATATATTAACATAAATTCGTTCTTACACAATTACATGACATCATTCATAATGTCAAGAAAATAAATGACCATAAATACTTTAGAGAGATTTTACCCTTAAAATTTTGAAAGAATAGAATTCTTGAATCGAAATTTTAAAAATTGTTACATAGACAAAGAAGAGAAAATAGTAAACTTGCAATCTATCGGTAATGATGATTTAAGAAAATATGTTCTACCTAATTCAATCAAGATGATGGAAGCTTGATTCAATGAACTCTTATTTTATTATTACATGTTGCAAAAGATATATATTCGTAATTGAAAGAGTAATCGATAATTTTTTTTTCCCTTTAATGGAATTAGACTTAACACTTATGACGTGTTGTTAAATAGTGTAAGAATTGAAGCATTATCACTTGAATATATTCCTTATGAAATATATTTAGTTCTTTTTGCAATCCTATTTAAAATTGATCTTTTAATCAGTTCTGTATGTGATCTCATAACAGTGTCCACCTAGAAAACCTAATCCTAAAATTATTTAAGCTTAAACCCCAACATTCATTGTGATGTATCCGTATATTTTTTCAAGAACTATTTTTATATATCATATATATATTTATATATTAAAAATAAATAAATAAATGAAAATTTGATATACCAATTAATAAGCTCATAATCACATTTTTAATATAAAAGCCAGTTGTATGTGATATCCTTTACAATGTACACTAGTAACTTTATCCTAACATATATTTAATAATAATTATCAAAATTCAAGTGTACATATCTATAAGTTTTTGAAAAGTCATTCTTATCCTTAAATATATCAGTAATTCTCATTACTTGTGGATAAAGCTCTTAAGCTTAAGCTTTTACGAACTGAAAGATCTTCCCATTCTAAATAAGAATGAGAGTCTTTCAACTAGATGTGCTTCTTTGGCTGGGTTTGACAGAGAGAGCGTGAGATAGTTGGTCTAATAACTAGTCCAACTTCCTTGTATCTAAAAGCGATGACAGGATGTTATGCTATGTCAATTAATAAGTCCACAAACATATTTTTGTATAAAAGATGAATGCAATTTCTTTCATAATCACCATCAAAAAAAATATAATTTTTTTAGAGTATATTCCATCTCAAGCAAGGTTTCTATTTATTAACTTTATATTTACAAGTTTTTTTTTAATGTTTGACTGAATGCATAAGTGATTTTCTGAGATTATTTGCTATTATAAGTTAATTATTATTTTGATCTTATTTTATGTGTAGCTAAAATGAACACTTTCATCAACAATAACAAGTTCAACAAGAAGAAAGTGGTGTTCATAATGGGAACAACAGGAACAGGGAACTCCCGTCTCTCTGTTGACCTTGCCACCCATTTTCGAGGAGAAATAATCAACTCCGACAAAATGCAAGTAAATAAAGGCCTTCAAATTGTTACAAACAAGATCATGCACACTGAGAAACAAGGTGTACGACACTATTTGTTAGGTATATATTAATTTCAATAATATTTATATCAAATGACTACCTAAATATTTCATAGTAAGTAGTTGTACTTCTGTGGTAAATATACTCTACTATTGAACATTATTTATTCCATACTGAGAAAGTCAATTTGATCACATTCTTAGGTGAAATTCAGCCAGATTCTGATTTCACAGGTGAAGATTTTTGTTGAAAGCTATTGTCTACATAGAAAATATTTGGAATACTCAACGTGTTCCAATTATTTTTTGGAGGGTCAATTTGAATATTGAAAAACTCGTGAAGAGCATGGTTCATGTTCAATATAAGTATGTAACATGCTTTATTTAGATTGATGTAGAGCAATCAGAATATTGAATCGTAGAGTTGACATGAGGGTTGATGAAATGGTCAATGCAGGTATTATTTGTACATCAATCAAGATACAATCATGCATATAGATATAACTTTTCTTATATAATTTTCTAAATAATATTTTTGGTTATCAAATTGATGTTCACTAAATAAATCTTCTTAAATTAATGTTGCATTTAGGGCTAGTGGATGAGGTGCGACAAATTTTCATTCCAGATGCAGACTACATCAAAGGAATCCGACGGTTCATTGGTGTCCCCGAAATGGACAATTATTTAGGAAAGAAACAAATATAAACGAAGATGCTGAATAAAAGAAGATGATGCTTCGAAACGTCAATTGTGAGAATCAAGCATAGTACCCGTTTATTAATTTGTCAACAACTTGAAAAGATTCAACGTTTCATAAATGAGAAAATGTGGATGTTGCACCAATATTATTGCTACTGTGTTTTCAAGGAGATAGAAAAGAAGATGTTGACGAAGTGTAGAGGAATACCGTTTTGCACCAAGCCTGGATATATTTGAAACGATTTCTCAAAATGATGTCGAGTGTACATAAACTATCATTGTATCCATCTTCAGTTATGTTTTATCTTGGACACTTTAATGTTGGACCTATTTTGTACGGCAGATATATCCTTAATGCCGTACAAAATAGGTCAACATTAAAGTGTCCAAGATAAAACTAACTGGGATGGATACATAGATAGTTTATATGTACACTCGACATCATTTTGAGAAACATTTCACAATATCCAGGCATGGTTGCAAAACGGTATTCCTCCACACTTCGTCAACATCTTCTTTTCTATCTCCTTTGAAACAACAGTAGCAATAATATGGTGCACCATCCACATTTTCCCATTTATGAAACGTTGAATCTTTTCAAGTGTTATTTATAAAGAAAATATTTATTTTAAGTTCGATCCAAGCCCAAGCCCCAGTCTAATCCAAGTCTTCTATATTAATATATTTAACATAATACATTCTTACACACTTACATGACATCATTCATAATTTCGAGAATAAATGACCATAAATACTTTAGAGGGATTTTACCTTAAAATTTTGAAGTAAATCTTGAATCGAAATTATAAGAATTGTTACATAGACAAGAAGAATAGTACGTTGCAAACTTTATCGTAATGATGATTTAAGAAAATATATTTTTCCTAATTCAATCAAGATGATGAAGCTTGATTCAATGAATCTTTATTTTATTATTACATGTTGCAAAGATATAATATCGTAATTGAAAAGTAATCGATAATTTTTTCCCTTTATGGAATTAGACTTAACACTTATGACGTGTGTTAAATAGTGTAAGAATTGAAGCATTATCACTTGAATATATTCTGAGAAATAATTTAGTTCTTTTTGCAATCCTATTTAAAATGACTTTTAATCAATCTGTATGTGATCTCATAACAGTGTCCACTAGAAACTAATCCTAAAATTATTTAAGCTTAACACCAACATTCAGTGTGAGTATCCGTATATTTTTTCAAGAACTATTTTTATATATCTATATATATATATATATTATATATATAAAGTATAATATAGTGGGCGTCATATTAGTAAATATCTTTGAATTTTATTATTGGATATAAATTTTTTATTTTATTTTTTATATTATATATATATATATATATATATATAATATATCTTATATTAAAATTATAATAATAAAAATTTTATATTAATTAATTAAGTTTTTATATTATTTACTTAAAGCAGTTTGTATGTGATCTCCTTTACAATGTACACGTAACTTTATACTAAAATATATTAATAATAATTACCAAATTCAACTGTACATATCTATAAGTTTTTCAAAAGTCATTCTTATCCTTAAATATATAAGTAATTCTGAATATGGTATGTCAATTAATAAGTCCACAAACATATTTTATTATAAAAGCTGAATGCATTTTCTTTCATAACCACCATCAAGAAAAATATAATTTTTTTACATAGTATATTCCATCTCAAGCAAGGTTTCTATTTATTAACTTTATATTTACAAGTTTTTTTTAATGTTTGACTGAATGCATGAGTGGTTTCCTGAGATTATTTGCTATTATAAGTTAATTATTATTTTGATCTTATTTTATGTGTAGCTAAAATGAACACTTTCATCAACAATAACAAGTTCAACAAGAAGAAAGTGGTGTTCATAATGGGAGCAACGGAAACGGAAATTCCGTCTCTCTGTTCACCTTGCCACCCATTTTAGAGGAGAAATAATCAACTCCGACAAAATGCAAGTATATAAGGGCTTTGAAATTGTTACAAACAAGACCACGCACACTAACAAACAAGGTGTACGACACTATTTGTTAGGTATATATATTTAATTCCAATAATATTTATATCAAATGACTACCTAGAGAATTTAATACAAGTAATTGTAGATTCTAGTGGAAAATATACTTTACTATTAAAATATTATATATTCCAATACTGAGAAAGTTAATTTGATCATATTTTTTTAGGTGAAATGCCAGATTCTGACTTCACAGCTTAAGATTTTTGCTTGAAAGCTATTGTCTACATAAAAAAAAATTTAGAATGCTCAACGTGTTCCCATTATTGTTGGAGGGTCAAATTCGTATATTGAAAAACTCGTGAAAGACCATGTGTTCATGTTCAAATATAAGTGTGATACATACTTTATTTGGATTGATGTAGAGCAATCAATATTGAATCGTAGAGTTGACATGAGGGTTGATTAAATAATCAATGCAGTTAATTTTTGTACATCAATCAAGATACAATCATGCATATAGATAAAAACTTTTCTTATAGAATATTCTTAATAATATTTTTGGTTGTCAAATTGATGTTTCACTAATAAAACTCTTCTTAAATTTATGTTGCATTTAGGGCTAGTGGTGAGGTGCGATAGATTTTCATTCCAGATGCAAACTATACCAAAGGAATACGACGGTCCATTGGTGTCCCCGAAATGGATAAATATTTAAGGAAAGAAACAAATATAAACGAAGATAATGAATCAAAGAAGATGATACTTCAAACGTCAATTGTGAGTATCAAGCATAATACTCATTTATTAATTTGTCACCAACTTGACAATATTCAACGGTTAATAAATGAGAAAATGTGGTTGGTTCACCATATTATTGCAACTGACGTTTTCAAACGAGATAGAAAAGAAGATGTTGACGAAGTGTGGAGGAATACCGTTTTGCAACCATGCCTAGATATTGTGAAATAATTTCTCAAAAATGATGTTGAGTGTACATAAACTATCATTGTATCTATCTTCAGTTATTTTTTCTCTTGGGCACTTTAATGTTGGACCTATTTTCTACGGCATTAAGGATATATATATGATATGACAATTTTTTCTATATATATATATTATTCTTGTCTCTAAAAACATTGTTAATTATAGAGAATATATTTAATTTAAGTTCCGATCCAAGCCCAAGCCCCAAGTCCAAGTTCAAGTCTTCTATATTAATATATATTAACATAAATATGTTCTTACACAATTACATGACATCATTCATAATGTTGAGAAAATAAATGACCATAAATACTTTAGAGGGATTTTACCCTTAAAATTTTGAAAGAATAGAATTCTTGAATCAAGATTTTAAAATTTTACATAGACAAAGAAGAGAAAATAGTAAACTTTCAATCTATCGATAATGATGATTTAAGAAAATATATTCTACCTAATTCAATCTAGATGCTGGAAGCTTGATTCAATGAACTCTTATTTTATTATTACATGTTGCACAAGATAAATACTCGTAATTGAAATAGTAATCGATAATTGTTCCCTTCCCTTTAATGGAATTAGACTTAACACTTATGACGTGTTGTTAAATAGTGTAAGAATTGAAGCACTATCACTTGAATATATTGTCATGACCGGAAAGGTCCTCTTTAGAAAATTTGAATATTTGTTTAACTTAAGTTAATAATCGATAGTTAATGGACTAAAATAATTATTTAATAAGACCCTATACTATTTGATCCTTATATAATAAAAGAAGTGAGTAAAATTTATCACTTTTAGCACTAATTAATTCTGAAAATAAAAAAAACAAAAGACAGAAGGAACAGAAGAAGGGTTACGGTATCTCGCATGTTACCAATTGCTTCAGGTAAAATTTCGATTGAAGTTTTAATCTTTCTATGTATGCTATTGCATTAACTGCTCTTTATAATACCTAGGCTTTCATTAAATGATATATATACATGTATACAATTGAAAAGGGGGTTTTTGGAATAAAAAAATTGTCAGATCCTATACATTAATACTATTATATTATTATATTATTGTATTAGATTGGAAATTGGAATGAGGAAGACTTATGATGTGCGTATTGTTCCGGCGGCTTTGATTATGTGTGGGACGAGGCAATACAAAATTTATAATTGTTATTATATTTTTTATATATGATCTGTTGTCAATTTTTGGGGGCTAACTGAAATAAATTAGTGGTTGAAACTAAAGAAATTAGTGAAAGATAATAAATAAAATCAATGGATTAGAAGCATTGGATGAGGGAATATGCATATGAATGTACGTTGGTACAGTGAATATACATTTTGGAAAACTAAGAAAGGAATTGGGAGTATTTAGATTGGCCATAATGAGCCAATGATTGGTCATAATGAGCCAATCATTGGCCATAATGAGCCAATCATTGACTGGAAAAAAATTTGTTAAACAGATGGAAAATAAAATAAAATAAAAGGGATCAATTTTTTCGTTAGCACTGTTCTAATTAAATTAGTAGTGTAAATTTTATATCTTGGTCATTATAATGTGAATCTAGTGTTGATAGGTGGGCATGTGTAATTAAATATTATATGTATGGTGTTGAGTGAATGTCATTCGAATTATGATAGTGAAAAAGAAATAATCGAAATTTAATCCTAGGATTAAAATTTGAAAAAATATGATTTTGAAAATTTTAATTGACATCAAGAATTACAAACTTGATTATAAATTACGGTGAATTTTCAGGTCAAGGTAAAACACAAAAAAAATGTGGGTATTGTTAGTTTCGAAACCTTATTGTGAATTTATATACTTGAATAGATTGCATCAATTTGGAAGCTCAACGGAAAGAGAAGACTCAAGTCCCGGAGTGATTATTCGAGTGGCTAAGGCAAGTGAATTTCTAAACCCTTGTTAAGCGTATGAAATTCGTGTATTTCCTTATGTGGTGTTGAGAATGATATGGAGAATTGTTGCTTATTTGTGGTGTTGTATGCATTGTTATAAATTGTGCTTTGTTATCAAATGACTATCTCCTTATTTTTATTTGAGCATGTCATTTGCATTGCATCTGAAACATGATTGTGATAAGAGGATTTACCATTTCGAGGGTCGTATTGCGCGTCGCGATTGATATTATATTTCAAGAAACGTATCGCGCGCCGCGACAGTTACTATTATCGAGGGTAGTTTCATGCGCTGCGACAGATGCATGGACAGATATGTCCCCCATTGTCCCAGACTGAGAGACAACGGGTGTGTATCGTTAGGGAAGATATGGATCACTATACTTGAAATTGCATCTCATGGCATTACATATTTTTATTATTGATGAACTTGAACATGTGTTTTGCTGATCTTGTTAGTGTTTCTCTGTGAAACTTGTGACTGTTGAATATTGAGTTGTTATTGAGAATATGTAAGCTGATAGAGTGTGGTTATTGAGTTGTGTGTTTGGTAAACTGTGAACTGTTAGGCTGTAGCGTGGAGGTTCGATAGGGTGGAAGGAGTACCCGTATTTTGTTCACTTAACTTGTGTTTTGAGGTTTGCTTGTTGGGTACCGCGTGGTTCGGTACTCACCCTTGCTTCTATAAATTTTTGTAGGTTACAAGCCCGGATCTTCGTGATACCTTCCATTCTCTTCATTTCCGAGGCATCTTGTGGAGGATTGTGAGGTAGTTGCTTGTCATCTCAGCAAACTTTCCTACTCCAGTTTATGAATTTGTTTTTACTTGAAAGACAACTTCATTTTAGACTCGTATTTTTATTTCAATTCTAGTATTTATATTAGAGGCTTGTGCACGTGACAACTAGGTTTTGGGGATTGGATTAAATTGAATTGTTTTCGTAATAGTAATTGTTATCCGACTTTGGTTTTATTTCCGCATTTTATCAAAATTATTGGGTTAGGCTGACTTGTCTTGGTGGAATAAGACGAGTTCCATCACACCCATTTATGGGTCGTGACAAAATAGTATCAAAGCACCAATCTCATAGGTCTAATATGTATACAAGCCGAGTCTACGTAGAGTCTCAAGGATCAGTACGGAGACGTCTGTACTTATCTCTGAGAGGCTATAAAGACTATTAGGAAACTTTCTTTTGTCCATTCTTTCATATCGTGCGTGGTTACCTTCTTTAGTACTGAGTTGTTGTATACTCTTTTGATAGATGACGAGGGCTAGAGCTAATGTTACTGGTGGTAGAGGAGAGGCACTTCCTGAGGCAGTTGTTGAGGACCCATCTAGGGGTAGGGGTAGAGCTCGAGCTAGAGGTCGTGCTCGTGTACGACACTAGCCAGAGGTCGTGGCCGTGGAACAACACCAGTGAGAGGTCGTGCTAGAGAGGTCTCTCGAGAGCCTCAGATTGATGACCGAGAGGACCAAGTTCCTCTAGAGCATGCAGTCACACCTTTTCTTCAGGATACATTATTAAGGGTGTTAAGTGTGTTGGAGGGCTTTACTCAAACCCAAGAGCAGCAGCAAGCTCCAGTTGTTCAGGATGTTGTGGGGCAGCTACCAGGGGATCCCATGGTTCAGAATGATGTTGCACCAGCAGTTAGGGATCAAGTTGCACCGGTGGTTGTTCTGACAGAGGATGAGCAGCGTAGGTATGAAAGTTTTCGAAAGATGGACCCACCTCAGTTTCAGGGTGGGAAGAGGGAGACGCTCATGAGTTTCTGACTACATGCTGAGAGTTACTAGAGGTGGATGGATTAGCTGAGTCACATGGGGTTCGATATGATACACTCCAGCTTCGTGGGCCAGCGAGAGAGTGGTGGAGGACTTATTCGGGGGCTTTGCCAGTTAGATCTCCTCCAGTGAATTGGGAGAAGTTTTCTAGTGCATTCCATGATCATTTTATCCCTTGGAGTGTGAGGAAGAAAAGTCGCTTGAGGTTTGAGAATCTGAGACAAGATGGTTTATCGGTTATAGAGTATGAGGCATTTTTTTGCCAGTTGTCTAGGCATGCATTGGCCATTATTCTAGATGAGACAGAGAGGATCCCAGATTTTTGAGGGATTGACTTTCTCTATCAGGTCAGTTGTGTTGCGGGCATCTAAAGAGGGGGCTTCTTTCCAGTCCATTGTGAGCATAGCCAAAGAGGAGGAATTGATGGAGAGAGAGGAGTTTGGGGACCCTAAAAGGGCCCGTACACCAGTTCAATTTCATGGTGCCTCATCTGGAGGTGGGGGATCACAGAGACGGAGTGGTTTCTTTCAGCAGTGGGGTATCTGAGGGTGGTCATCTGAGGGTGGTCATACATCCAGAGGTTCTTATAGCCCGAGCCAGGGCTCTTACGGTTCACAACAGCGACCTACAGGGCGAGGCAATTATAGTGCATTTTCAGGGTCCACACAGCAGTTCCCAGGTCAGAGAATTTTCTTTACTTGTGGAGATCCCGATCACCTGATGCGGCAGTGTACTTATCAAAGGGGTCGTGGTGGGCCTCAACCTAATTCTTCATTTCAGACTAGACCAACAGCACCACAGGGTAGAGGTCGTGGCATAGTTCAATCAGGTAGAGGTGATAGAGTTTCTAGTAGTTGTGTTGCAGCTCAACAGAGTGGGGGTAGAGGTACCACCCAGGAAGGAGGTGGACGATGGGGCCACTGTTATGCTTTTCCAGGGAGACCTGAAGCGGAGACCTCTGATGCTATTATTACAGGTATCATCCCAATATGCCGTCGACCTGCGTCTGTATTGTTTGATCTAGGGTCTACATTCTCTTATGTGTCCACCATTTTTGCTGCTGAATTTGATATGATATGTGATAGCATGACTTGTACCTATTGGTGTTTCTACACCGTGGGTAAGCCCTTAGTGGTGGATCGAGTGTATCGATCCTGTCTTGTTTCTTTGGGTGGGTATGACACTTGGGTAGACTCAATCATTCTGGGGATTGTAGACTTTGATGTTATCATGGGTATGAATTGGCTTTCTCCTTATCATGTTGTCCTTGATTGTAATACTAAGACTGTGACTTTAGCGATGCGTGGTGTTCCGAGGGTTGAGTGGAAGAGTGTTAGTGGTTCTTATCCTAGCAAGGTCATCTCTTTTATCTATGCTCAGAGATTGGTGGAGAGAGGGTGTTTATCTTACTTAGCTTTTATTAAGGATACTAGTGTTGAACCATTTCCCATGGACTCTGTTCCCGTGATTCAGGAGTTTCCCGATGTATTTCCTTCTTATCTTCAAGGTGTTCCTCTCGATAGGGATATTGATTTTGCTATTGATTTAGAGACGGGCACTAAACCTATTTCTATCCTTCCATATCGTATGGATCCAGTAGAGTTGAAAGAGTCGAAGGATCAGTTGCAGGATTTATTGAGTAAGGGTTTTATTCGCCCTAGTGTGTCACCTTGGGGTGCCCCTATATTGTTTGTGAAGAAGAAGGATGGGACTATGAGGATGTGTATTGATTACAAACAGTTGAACAAGGTAACAGTGAAGAATAAGTATCCTCTTCCGCATATTGATGACTTATTTGATCAGCTATACGGAGCATCATTGTTCTCTAATATTGATTTGAGGTCCGGGTATCATCAGTTGAAGATTAGGGCATTAGATATTCCTAAGACAACTTTTCAGACTCGATATGGGCATTATGAGTTCCTAGTGATGTCCTTTGGATTGACTAATGCCCCTGCAACATTCATAGAGTTGATGAATGGTGTGTTTCGACCATACCTTGATTCTTTTGTGATTGTTTTCATTGATGACATCTTGGTTTACTCCAAGACTGAGGAGGACCATGTATGACACTTGAGGATTGTACTTCAGAGGTTGAGAGAAGAAAAGTTGTATGCCAAGTTCTCAAAGTGTGAGTTCTGGCTTACTTCTGTGGAATTCTTGGGACACGTGGTGTCCAAGAAGGGTATTAGAGTAGATCCGGCCAAGATTGAGGCAGTTAGAGGCTGGACGTGACCTACTTCACCTACTGAGATTAGGAGTTTTGTGGGATTGGCATGCTATTATCGATGATTTGTTTAGAGTTTCTCTACTATTGCAGCTCCATTGACTAGATTGACACGACAGGATGTAGGTTTTCAATGGTCTGATGAGTGTGAGGAGAGCTTTCAAAAGCTCAAGACTTTGTTGACTTCGACTCCTGTGTTGACTCTACCTGAGGAGGGTGTAGATTTTACTGTGTAGTGTGATGCTTCAGGAGTTGGTTTAGGTGGTGTGTTGATGCAGAAGGGGAAAGTGATTGCTTATGCTTCTAGGAAGTTGAAGTCCCATGAGAAGAACTACCCTACTCATGATTTGGAGTTGGCGGCTGTGATATTTGTACTTAAGTTATTGCGTCATTATTTGTATGGGGTGCATTGTGAGATCTTCACTGATCATCAGAGTTTTCAGTATATTTTTAGTCAGAGGGATTTAAAATTGAGGCAGCGAAGATGGCTTGAGTTACTGAAGGATTATGATGTGACCATTCTGTATCATCCGGGGAAGGCCAATGTTGTGGCCGATGTTTTGAGTAGGAAGAATCCTAGCATGAGGAGTCTTGCATCGCGTAGTATTGAGGAGAGACCATTGGCTAGAGATGTTTAGATGTTAGCAAACAGTCTTGTCCGATTGCAGATTTCAGAAGAGAGTGATGGGATGATTGCTTTTATTGAGGCTCGGTCTTCTTTAGTCGAGCAGATTCGTGCACACCAGTTTGATGATGAGAAGTTATGTCTCATTCGAGACAAACTTTTGAGAGAGGTAGCCAAGGAGGCTGTCCTTGATTGTGATGGTGTTTTGAGGATCGGGGGCAGGATTTGTGTGCCTAAGACGGGCGATTTGATTAGATTGATGCTTGAGGAGGCCCATTGTTCTCAATATTCCATACATCCGGGGGCGGCGAAGATGTATCATGATCTGAGTCAGCATTAATGGTGGTGTGGGATGAAAAGGGATATTTCAGACTTTGTTTTGAGGTGTTTGACTTGCTAGCAGGTCAAGTGTGAGCACCAGCGGCCCGGGGGTATATCTTAGAGGATGCCTATTCCTACTTGGAAGTAGGAGCGGGTTACTATGGACTTTCTTGTGGGTTTGCCTACCACAGTGGGTGGTTATGACTCTATTTGGGTTGTTGTTTATAGGCTGACCAAGTCTGCCCACTTCTTTCCGGTACGGGTGAAGTATACGGCAGAAAAGTTAGCCGAGCTATATATCAGTCAGGTTGTGCGACTACATGGAGTTCCTGTTTCTATCATATCAGATCGAGGTTCACTATTTACTTCTCACTTCTGGAAGGCATTACAGCATGGTCTGAGTACTCAGTTAGATATGAGTACAACCTTTCACCCTCAGACAGATGGTTAGTCTAAGCGGAAGCTTCAGGTGTTGGAACATATGCTTCGAGCGTGTGTGATCGATTTTGGTGCTAGATGGGATCGAATTTACCCTTAGCAGAGTTTGCCTACAATAACAGTTATCGCTCTAGTATCCAGATGGGCCCATTTGAGGCATTGTATGGCATAAGGTATAGAACTCCGATTGGTTGGTTTGATTCGGCGGAGATGGACTCTTTAGATACAGACTTGCTTAGAGATGCTATGGAGCAAGTTCGTATGATTCAGTATAGACGGTTGAAAGCTCAGAGTCGACAGAAGAGTAATGCAGACCGGAGAATTAGAGCTTTAGTATTTATGGAGGGTGATCATGTTTGGCTCCGAGTATCACCCATGAAGGGTGTGATGAGGTTCGAAAAGAAGGGCAAGCTTAGTCCTAGATTTATTGGACCTTTTGAGATATTAATCCGAGTGGGAGAGGTGGCGTACAAGTTGGCCTTGCCACCTAGTTTGTCGGCAGTCCATCCTGTTTTCCATGTCTCTATGCTTCGGAAGTATATTCCGGATGAATCTTACGTGATTTCACTCGATTCAGTGGAGTTGAGTCCAGACTTGACATTTGAGGAGGAACCTATAGCTATATTGGACAGGCAGGTTCGGAATCTTAGGACCAAGAAAATTGCTTCAGTAAAGGTGCAGTCGAAGCACCGATCAGTAGGAGAGGCAACTTGGGAGACAGAGTCTGACATGCGTGCCAGATATCCTCAACTTTTTGAAGCTTCAGATACTTACTTTTACTTTATGTTGAGGACGAACATGAATTTTAGTGGTGGATAATGTAATGACCCGAAAGGTCCTCTTTAGAAATTTTGAATATTTATTTAACTTAAGTTAATTAATCGATAGTTAATGAACTAAAGTGATTATTTAATAAGACCCTATACTATTTGACCCTTATATAATAAAAGAAGTGAGTAAAATTTATCAATTTTAGCATTAATTAGTTTTGAAAATAAATAAACAAAAGAAAGAAGGAACGGAAGAAGGGTTACGGTATCTCGCCGGTTACCAATTGCTTCAGATAAAATTTCAATTGAAGTTTTAATCTTTCTATATATGCTATTGCATTAACAACTCTTTATAATACCCAGGCTTTCATTAAATGTTATATATATATATATGTATACAATTGAAAAGGGGGTTGTTGGAATAAAAAAATTGTCATATCCTATACATTAATACTATTATATTATTATATTGTTGTATTAGATTGGAAATTGGAATGAGGAAGACTTATGATGTGCGTATTGTTCCGGCGACTTTGATTATGTGTGGGACGAGGCAATACTAAATTTATAATTGTTATTATATTTTTTTATATGATTTGTTGTCAATTTTGGGGGCTAAGTGAAATAAATTAGTGTTTGAAATTAAAGAAATTAGTGAAAGATAATAAAATAAAATCAATGGATTAGAAGCATTGGATGAGGAAATATGCATATGAATGTACGTTGGTACAGTGAATATACATTCTGGGAAACTAAGAAAGGAATTGGGAGTATTTAGATTGGCCATAATGACTCAATCATTGGCTGGAAAATTTTTTGTTAAATAGAAGGAAAATAAATAAATTAAAAGGGATCAATTTTTTCGTTAGCACTGTTCTAATTAAATTAGTAGTGCAAATTTTATATCTTGGTCATTATACTGGGAGTCTAGTGTGGGAATCTAGTGTTGATAGGTGGACATGTGTAATAAAATATTATATGTATGGTGTTGAGTGAATGTCATTCGAATTATGATAGTGGAAAAAAAATAATCGAAATTTAATCCTAGGCTTGAAACTTGAAAAACTATGATGGTGGAAATTTTAATTGACATCAAGAATTACAAATTTGATTATAAATTGAGGTAAATTGTTAGGTCAAGGTTAAACACACAAAACAATATGGGTATTGTTAGTTTCGAAACCTTATTGTGAATTTATATACTTGAATATATTGCATCAATTTGGAAACTCAACGGAAAGGGAAGACTCAATTTCCGGAGTGATTATTCGAGTGACTAAGGCAAGTGGATTTCTAAACCCTTGTTAAGCGTATGAAATTCGTGTATTTCCTTGTGTAGTGTTGAGAATAATATGGAGACTTGTTGCTTATTTGTGGTGTTGTATGTATTGTTGTAAATTGTGCTTTGTTATCAAATAATTATCTCCTCATTTTTATTTGAGCATGTCATTTGCATTGCATATGAAACATGGTTGTGATAAGAGTTATGTGATAAGAGGATGTACCATTTTGAGGGTCGTATCACGCGCCGCGATGGATATTATATTTTGAGGTACGTATCACGCTCCGCGACGGTTACCATTATTGAGGATCGTGTCGTGCGCCGCGACAGATGCATGGACAGATATGTCCCCCATGGGTCCCAGACTGAGAGACAGCGGGTGTGTATATTTAGGGAAGACATGCATCACTATACTTGACATTGCATCTCATGAAATTACATATTTTTATTATTGATGAACTTGAACACGTGTTTTGCTGATCTTGTTAGTGTTTCTCTGTTAAACTTGTGACTGTTGAGTATTGAGAATATGTAAACTGATAGAGTGTGGTTATTGAGTTGTGTGTTTGGTAAACTGTGAACTGTTAGGCTATAGCGTGGAGGTTCAGATAGGGTGTAAGGAGTACTCGTATTTTGTTCACTTAACTTGTGTTTTGGGGTTTGCTTGTTGGGTACCACGTGATTTGGTACTCACCCCTTGCTTCCAAAATTTTTTGTAGGTTACGAGACCGGATCTTCGTGATACCTTCCATTCTCTTTGTTTCCGAGGCATCTTGTGGAGGATTGTGAGGTATCTACTTGTCATCTCAGCGAACTTTCCTACTCCAGTTTATGACTTTGTTTTTACTTGAAAGACAACTTCATTTTAGACTCGTGTTTTTATTTTAATTCAAGTATTTACATTAGAGGCTTGTGCACGTGACAACCAGATTTTGGGGATTGGATTAAGTTAAATTCTTTTCGTAATAGTAATTGTTATCAGACTTTGGTTTTATTTCCGCATTTTATCAAAATTATTGGGTTAGACTGACTTGTCTTGGTGGGATAAGATGAGCGCCATCACACCCATTTTTGGGTCGTGACATATATTCCTTATGAAATATATTTAGTTCTTTTTGCAATCCTATTTAAAATCGATCTTTTAATCAATTATGTATGTGATCTCATAACAATGTCCAACTAGAAAACCTAATCCTAAAATTATTTAACCTTAAACACCAACATACAAGGTGACTTATCCGTATATTTTTTCAAGAACTATTTTTATATATCCTAAATATATATATATATATATATATATATTAAAAATAAATAAATAAATAAAAATTTGATATACCAATTAATAAGTTCATAATCACATTTTTACTATAAAAGCCAGTTGTATGTGATCTCCTTTACAATGTACACTCGTAATTTTATCCTAAAATATATTTAATAATTACCAAAATTCAAGTGTACATATCTATAAGTTTTTCAAAAGTCATTCTTATCCTTAAATATATCAGTAATTCAGAATATGGTATGTCAATTTATAAGCCCACAAACATATTTTCCTATAAAAGCTGAAATGCAATTTCTTTCATAACCACCATCAAGAAAAATATAATTTTTTACATAGTATATTACATCTCAAGCAAGGTTTCTATTTATTAACTTTATATTTACAATTTTTTTTTGATGTTCGACTGAATGCATGAGTGGTTCCTGAGATTATTTGATATTATAAGTTAATTATTATTTTGATCTTATTTTATGTGTAGCTAGAATGAACACTTTCATCAACAATAACAAGTTCAACAAGAACAAAGTGGTGTTCATAATGGGATCAATGGGAACGGGAAAATCCCGTCTCTCTGTTGACCTTGCCACCCATTTTCGAGGAGAAATAATCAACTTCGACAAAATGCAAGTATATAAGGGCCTTGAAATTGTTACAAACAAGATCACACACACTGAGAAACAAGGTGTACGACACTATTTGTTAGGTATATATATTTAATTCCAATAATATTTATATAAAATGACTACCTAGATAATTTAATAGTAGTAATTGTAGATTCTAGTGGAAAATATACTCTACTATTGAGACATTATTTATTCCAATACTGAGAAAGTTAATTTGATCACATTTTCTCAGGTGAAATTGAGCCAGATTTTGACTTCACAGCTGAAGATTTTTGCTTGAAAGCTATTGTCTACGTAGAAAAATTTAGAATGCTCAACGTGTTCCAATTATTGTTGGAGGGTCAAATTCGTATATTGAAAAACTCGTGGAAGACCCTGTGTTCATGTTCATATATAAGTATGATACATGCTTTATTTAGATTGATGTAGAGTAATCAGTATTGAATCGTAGAGTTGACATGAGGGTTGATGAAATGGTCAATGCAGGTAATTTTTGTACATCAATCAAGATACAATCATGCATATAGATAAAAACTTTTCTTATATAATTTTCTTAATAGTATTTTTGGTTATCAAATTTATGTTTCACTAAATTAAACTCTTCTTAAATTTATGTTGCATTTAGGGCTAGTGGATGAGGTGCGACAGATTTTCATTCCAGATGCAGACTACACCAAAGAAATCCGACAGTCCATTTCCGAAATGGACTAATATTTAAGGGAAGAAATAAATATAAACGAAGATGATGAATCAAAGAAGATAATGCTTCAAACATCAATTGCGAGAATCAAGCATAATACTCGTTTACTAATTTGTCACAAACTTGACAAGATTCAACGGTTAATAAATGAGAAAATGTGGTGGGTGCACCATATTATTGCTACTGACGTTTTCAATTAATATACAAAAGAAACATTGACGAAGCATGGAGAAATACCATTTTGCAACCATGCCTGGATATTGTGAAATAATTTCTCAACAATGATGTTGAGTGTACATAAACTATCATTGTATCTATCTTCAGTTATTTTTTCTCTTGGGCAGTTTAATGTTGGACCTATTTTGTACGGCATTAAGGATATATATATGATATGACAATTTATATATATATATATATATATATATATATATATATATATATATTCTTGTCTCTAAAAACATTGTTACTGATAGAGAAAATATTTTATTTAAGTTCCGATCCAAGCCCAAGCCCAAGCCCCAAGACCAAGTCTAAGTCTTCTATATTTAATATATATTAACATAAATATGTTCTTACACAATTACATGTCATCATTCATAATGTCGAAAAAATAAATGACCATAAATACTTTAGAGACCAAAATTGTGGTTATCAACCCCCGATGTGGGAGAAGTAGTTGTAATGCCAAATACTTATTGTATTTAATCAAATCAAAATGGTACATACACAACAGAGAAGAAATATATTATGCTAAGAGAGTCTAGATCACTTTTTACTTTGGTTAATGTTATTTTAGCGGATCAAATTTCACAAAAAAATATTTTGAATTTTTAGTTTAGTAGATATTTTTTATCTGAATGGAATCAATTTAAATAGTAGTGATTTCATAAATAAAAAAGAGTATAATCTTATTAATAATGCTTGAAACTCTAAATTTGACGAAACGTATTATATAAATTATTTAGAAGTGTGACGTGAAATAATCACTTGCTATAAACCAGAATTGTGTTGAAAAACTAACTTGTGTGAGGGTATAGAAGATAATTTTTTTTTTTTAGCAATTGGTGACATGCATGAATGTAGAAGTTATGCCAAATCTTTTGTGCATTTTGTTTTTCTTTTCCCAAAGTGATTCTGTGCACTTGAAAGTGTAAAGCAATGAAATATACTTACTACTGCATGTCCTATTCTTAACCATTTAATTTAGGTATTGTAACAACGATAATACTTCCATGTCCAGCAATCACAATCAATCCATAAATTATCCTTAAACTCAAATATAATTTGAAGAATCAATTAAATTTTAATGCGATTTTAAGTTATTAATTATTATGGTGTGTAGTACTTTTTAAATAATACTGTTTTTATTTTCTCACCTCCATTTATTTGGCACTGGAAAAATCAATATTTTTTTGTATGTTTATAAAATTTTAAACTAACTATTGTGATCTATATTAACTTTTACGTTAGTTTAAAATAATATATATATTACTTCCTTTATCTTAATTAACCAAATATTTATTTGTGTCTTTTCAATATTTTAAGTTATTAATTTTTGTGCTTTACTTTTTACGTCATTTTCAAACTCACTCTATTTACTCAGTTTATGCGTACTAATGAAGTTTTGAGGAACAACGTCACACTACACTTCATATGTCTTCAAAATATTTTAAATGGATAATTAATCTGATTTATAACATTTTTTATTTTTTGCATAATTTCAAATAATATATATAATTTTTTGTCCCAATTTAAATAATACAAATATAACTTCAAGAATCAACAACTTTTTAATATATTTTAAGTTGTTAATTTGATAATATATAATATACTTTACGTCATTTTCAAATAATATAAAAACTAATCAAATAAATTTAAAGATTATAACTCACTTATAAAGGGATGATAAGAAAAACAAAAACAATTATGGGTGTGTTTGGTATGAAGGAAAATGTTTTCCATAGAAAATGTTTTTCTAGAAAATGTTTTCCTGGAAAATAAGTAGATTTTGAAGTTATTTTCTCATGTTTGGTTGGTGATTAGAAAATATTTTCCGAAAATAATTTTTAGTGTTTGATTTATGAATGAAAAATATTTTTGAGAGACATCTTTTAATTTTACTAGAGTATTTTTTTTATGAAATTGAAAATATTTTTTAAAATTAAAACTATTATTTTTTTGGGTGGTGGTGGTGGTGGGGTGGGGTGGGGGGTAGTGGGTGGGCGGGGGAGGGGGAGGAGTGAAAAATAAAAATTAAAACTTGATAGTATTTTTAAAAAACAAAATTAATTTTTTTGGGGGGTGGGGTGGGTGGGGGGCTGGCGGGGGGAGTTAGGAGTTTAAAAATAAAAATTTGAAGTTGAAAATATTTTATAAAAAGAAAAATTAAATTTTTTGGTGAGGGGTGGGGTATGGGCAGGGGGGGGGGTCAGGGATCGGGTGAAAAAATAAAATTTTAAAATTGAAATATTTTTTAAAATTGATATTTTTCCCAAAAAAAAATGTAATTTGAAATTGGAGGAGAATTTTGGGAAATGTTTTCCTTAATTTTTGAAGGGAAAGTCATTTTTCTTAATTTTGAGGAAAATGAGTTAATTTGGAAAACATTTTCAAAACTTTTGTCCCAACCAAACATCAAAAAATTGAAAAACATTTTCACACTCTATAATTTGACAATTTTGGCATGGTAAATAAATATAGAGTAGTTTAGAAAAATGAAAATGAGTGTGTGGAAGTATAAAACAAAGTTTAAAGTCGGAAAACGCAACTTCAATCACTATAATTTATTTGTCCTAAACGGAGAAGGTAGATGCATAGAAAAAATAAAGTAGAATAGAACTAAAACATACTAAAATTTATGATGTATTAAAAATAGCCCTTATTTGTAACAACATATATAGAGCTGCTTGTGAGGCCTAGAAGGCGTTGTCGAAACATCACTTCAAGAATAGTTCCAAAACAATATTTAGTGAAAATCATCTCAGCAATATCCACCCACATTCCAAGTATATTATAACTTTCAAAAATTATTTCCTATTTATTTTCTTAAGAAACTTACAAAAATAACTATATTTATAGGGTTATGAATATCAATAGCTATAAGTATGTTATTGACAATAAATGACTACAATTTATATAACTTTTTAGCTGTATTTTTGTATAATTTTTTATTTTTTATTCATACATTAATACATCTTTAAGTACAACAAACTAAATAAGGAATTGACTCTAAATATAACACAGTATCCTTACATTATGTCCATACAATAAGCAACTTCTCATAATTAACTTTATAGCTAAAAACTACTTATTTAAACACATATGAGATCATATTCTTTATTAGTTTAACAAAAATTGTGATACATCATAATCAGTTTTCTTGTTGTCTCTATATTTCTTATTATGGCGTCGTAAAGGTTTTTTTTTTTTTTTTGGTTAATTCAAGTTATTTTATGTAAGCAAATTTTTGAATTTGTGAATGAAGGTTAAGTATTTCGATTTTGAATAAGTGAACTATATGGCAATAGATACACTAGTTGTTAAACTAAAAAATGAATACTCCATATAGAATACAATGAATACATTGCTGTTAAACACAAAAATTAATACGTTAGATACAACTATACTTGTATTCCCTAATCAACTTTTTATCTTCGATATAGTACTTATCTATCTAGATATAACTGTATTCACAAATCAACATTTCAACTTGTGATATAACAATACAAGTAACTATATATATAAATATTGATACATTTCAATATTGTTGTTAAGCAAAAATATGGGTACATTAGACAAACGAGCAAAAAAGATACAATTTGTGGGTATCAAACTGTATAAATATGAATATATTAGACAAACGAGCAAAAAAAAATATAATTTGTGGGTATCAAAATGTATAAGTATTCTTCTAAATAAAATTTTGAAAAGACCAATAATATTGTATTGATGTATCCAACATGCTTGAATTTTCTAATCAAAATTTTAAATCTGACATAATACTTATGTATTCAAATATAATTGTATTCACGGATCAACATTTCAACTTGTGATTATATAATAATACAAATATCTATGTAAATAAATATTCTACTATGTACAAATTTGACGATAAAACCCCCTCAATTTCTTTATTTTTTATGTTCTTCTTGTACTAATTTTTTAACAATTATATACATACGAAATCAAATTTTCTAAGAATTTCAACACAAGAGTACAATCCATAATGACAATGACACAATACATGTGCTGAGATATATAAGTAAATGACATTACTCTTAAAAAAATAAAGCTTACAAATCTCAATTTCATTTTCCTCTTGTTCTTGCTAGACGCTCTTTTTTCACACCCACTTTAATCAATATTGTTGACTTTTCTCCATTTTTCAAGATTACTTTTCACTTCTGAACCTTTATTTCCTATTTACTGATTTTGCATATGGTCATTAATCTTTTTTGTTCTACTTTCGTTCTCCATTGCAATAATTGATCGTGAAATTTTGACTTGTTGTTGAGTAATACACAAAACAAAAGAAGATAGTTCATCCAACAATCTATCGAATAAATGTATACCTTTCGTTACCCTCCTCCGAGTATCAATTTTAGCCATGTGATCACTCTCATTTTTCGAATATACCAAGATGTCGTCAATGAAGACAATGACAAATGAATCTAGGTAACTTCGAAACACCCTATTCATTATGTCCATAAATGCCGCGAGCATTAGTGAGATCAAAGGACATAACTAAGAACTCGTAGTGCCCATATTTAGTCCAAAATGCCGTCTTTGGTACATCCTCATCTCTCACCCTAAGTTGGTGATATCCCGACCTCAAATCAATCTTAGAAAAGTAGCTTGTCCCTTGGAGTTGATCAAACAAGTCGTCAATCCGAGGGAGAGGATACTTATTCTTGATTGTGACTTTGTTGAGTTGGCGATAATCGATACACATTCTTAAGGACCCATCCTTCTTCTTCAAAAATAAAATCGGAGCACCCCATGTCGATATACTAGGCCTTATGAAACCCTTGTCTAGTAAATCCTTGAGTTGTGCCTTCAATTTCTTCAATTAGGCCGGAGCCATCCGATAAGGAGGAATTGAAATGGGATTTGTTTCCGGTAGCAAATCGATACCAAAATTAATTTCCCATTCGGGAGGAGTACCGGGAAGGTCATTAGGAAAGACCTCTGGAAATTCGCTCACTATAAGGACCAACTCAATGGGAGGAATTTTGGAGTCCAAATCTTTGACTCTTACTATGTGATAAAGACAACCCTTTGAGATAATTTTGCATGCCTTTAGACAAGAAATGATACGACCCCTAGGAATAGAACTTCCCCCCCTTCCACTCAACAACAGGTTCATTTGAGAAATTAAACCTCACCACCCTTGTTATACAATCAATAGTGGCAAAACACGAATGTAACCAATCCATACCCAAAATGATATCAAAATCAAGCATATCTAGTTCTACTAGATCTACATTAGAAACTCTATTGGGAAACATGATAGGACAATTTCTATATATCCTCTTTGCAACTACCGAATCACCCAACGGAGAAGATACTAAAAAGGGGTCATGCAAGATATCGGGTAAAGTATCAAACTTTTTAGATACTAGAGGGGTAACAAATGATAAAGTAGCTCCGGGATCAAGTAAGACATATACATCAATAGAGAAGACTTTTAACATACCCGTCACCACGTCGGGAGAAGTCTCTTGCTCACCCCTAGAGCGGAGAGCATAGAAGCGGTTTTTCTTTGGAGTCTCATTTGAACCACTTGCTTGAGCTTGACCACTCTTGTCTTGGCCCTTCACATTAGGGCAATCTCGAACCTTGTGCCCAACTTTCCCACAATCAAAGCACTTATCCGTCCCTATGAGACAAGCACCATAATGCTTGTTTCCACACCCACCACAAGTTGGCTTCTCATTTGGTGAACTAGTACCTCTTCCCTTCTTAGGCTTAGGGTTTGCACAATTTTCATTAAAAGCCTTAGGGAACTTGGTTGGAACTTGACTTGAGAACCTCTTTTTGAACCTAGGCTTGTCTTGGATCTCAAGCCTATTCTTTGACGAACTACCATCATAAGATCTTGCCCTTTTTGCATCTCTACTTTTCCTCCTATCCCTTGCCTCCTCCACTTGCCTAGCATGCACCATAAGATGGGAAATTTTCATGTTGTCATGTAGCATAGCCGAATGACACTCCCTTTGCAAGTCTTCCGACAACCTCATCACAAAGCGGTTCATTTCATCTCTGGGATCGGAAACCAAAGAAGGAGCATATTTTGACAATTGAGTAAATTTCATGGAATATTCAAGAACACTCATACCTCCTTGACGAAGGTTGATGAACTCCGCCACTTTAGCTCCCCTCATCTCCCTTGGAAAGAACCGATCAAGAAAAGCCTTCTTGAAGATCTCCCAAGTCACCGGACCACCCCTAAGAGGCCTATTGTCCCTCCATTGCACATACCAAGTTTGAGCCACATCTTTGAGTTGATAAGTGGCCAACTCGGCCTTCTAACTAGTAGACAACCTCATAACAAAAAGTATCTTGTAGACTTCGTCAATGAAATTTTGGGGGTCTTCTTCAACCTTAGACCTGTAGAAAGTGGGAGGATTCATCCTAGTGAAGCCCCCTAGACGAGATGCCATGGTAGTGACTTGTTGATGAGCTCGGGGTACAACCTCCTGATTAGCTTGGGATGTCATAGCTTGGGCTTGAGTAGTGGCGTCTTGGGCTTGAGTAGTAATGGCTTGAGCCATTTGGAGAAGGGAAGCCCTTATATTCTCATCCGTCAACGGTGGAGGATTGACCGGAGCTTGGTCATCCACAACATCTTCTTCAAGAGGAAGAACTTGATCACCACGGGGAGGAGATCCCGCATTGGCAATCTCCTCTTCAAGTCTTCATGCCACATTCCTTCGAGTGTTCATTTCTCCTATAATCACAACAATAGGATTAGATGCAAAAACACACCATAAGTATACTCTAATGGCACATAATTAGATTTCCAAGAAAAGAGAGAGATTCCTGAACATCGTATAGATTCGTATCCATAAGTGTGGCGCGCTTCACAATTATGAACACGAATCTACATAGACTTGGTCGAGAGAGACATCAACATCAAGGATATTCAACCTCATGCTCTGATACCAAGTTTGTCACATCCGAGTTTACCTCTAGACGTAACCGGCGTCGTCGTCCTCTTTGAGGACTAAGACTAGCCCCTTAGTTTACACCATTGCATTCATAAGTCAAAAATACGGAAGAATTTAAAACTTTTTAAATATTTCTACATTGAGGTTTACATAGACCTCTACATACACATACATATAATTATATTGAGTATACATAGACCCTTTGCATAAGAAGATTACATAGTCTTCTAATTTTACTGCGCGCATGCGCGCGCGCGCGCGCACACACACACACATATATATATATATAAAACATAAAATAGAGTCTCAAAGTCGTCTAATCTCATAACCATCTAAAACGATCATAGCAATTTGGGAATAGCCCTACATCAATACCAAGAAGACACATATAGTCTTGTACAAATCGTACTAAAATGAAATAGAATGAACATAAGAGTCTAAAAAGTAAAGCAACTCTGTAAGCTAGATATCGGCATCGCCCTCGGAAAGTGTGGACTTACCCACTTGGATGGTAGAGAATATCCAATTCTTCTTCAAGTCATCTCAAATGAGCCTTCAACGACCGAAACCTAAAATGTTTGGCAAAAGGAAGAAAATGGGGTTAGTACGCCACTTGTACTAAGTATGAGACCATATGCACATATAATGTCAAATCATGCTAAAAAGGACATTTAGTTAAATCATGACATTTTTTTATCCTCTGAAAATCTTATGCATAATCAAACAAACCATACCAAACAACAATGACATATTCATTTAAGTAAAGTAAGTAATATGCATACCATCATACAAGAACCCATTATCTACTATAGCCCTATTATCAAGGAATAACATCACAAGCATGAATAAGTGTTTATCATAGCATAATAAGCAAGACAAGTACTCACGAATTCCTATCAAGTCAACAAGTGCAATAACTAAGCAAAGCCCCATAACCTTACTTAGTCAAGTAACTCAACAAGAAATCCATAACCAATGCCCAACTTTACACAATATGACTCGTAATGATACATAACATCATACTTTAACAATATAGGCCAAATACATGTTCATAAGCATAACCATTACCATATGATATCATTTACATGTAAAGTCAACATACTATCATCATTTACATCATTAGCATATACATACATAATATCAACCTCCTAAAGCTCCCCTCAAGGCAAACTAGTGCAAGGCATAGGTAGAGTCCCATACCCCTACCCAAGATAAGTCAAACCTCTTGAGTCACTCTAGTTAAATACCTTATTACTTTATTTTAGTTTAGGGAACACTTGCCTTAACCGACATAGACCACATGAGCTAAGTGTGGAATCCGGTGTTGTAAAACCTTACACCGATGGAAGGTGGTCTACCATCCAAGATAGAACCTAACATGAAACGTAGCATCTAGGTGGATCCACTAGCTAGTATTCCTATGGTGGAAACATAGTTAAGGAACTTGGGTCCGTCTTGGAAGCATCACTGTACACCCTATTTGGGTCATGAGGCTATCCACCCAGTGAGGACCGTAGTGAACCCTATCTTCCCTATGTGGAAAAGTGTCACCCCCTCACACACAAGATCACTCGGTGCTAAGATAAGTCCCTTCTTAAAATGTCTTTAATGTCTTTATTTTTCAATCACACCTTAGTTTAGGTCATAGGGTCTAGCCCTTGTATAATCATGATCATCATAGCTCAATATGAATTGCATGAATATAATCCTCTCATTACAATGCATATAAGTAAGGTCAACACATTTGCATGTTCATTCATAATAAGGCACATTGGTAGTTATCAACACCCTCATAACATTTCACCTTATTAACCTTACAACCATAGACAAGACATTTCAATTCAACATTATACCACCCTATCAAACCTAATCAAGGCACACTCCAATACAACATCATGGCTTAATCACAATTCACCATAAATTGAAGTAAAGTATAGGGACATAAGACTTACCAAGACTCCTTCAGAATTCATGACCAATGTCTTACCATGAACCCATAAATCAACCCAATTAGGGGAGTAACTTCATCACACAATGATAACCAATAAGATAACAAGTCCAATTGCATCACTATAACACAATTCAACACTAGATTATAGTTTAAGACAATATACTTAGGTCAATTTCACAATCTACTCCATAACCTAAATCATATATCAAGAACTAGAATGATAGACCTATAATTTATCTTAATTTATTCATAATAACACCATAGGATAGTAATTTAAATCAATAACCAAGTCAATTGAATGATCATAATATAATATAGGTCAAGATCACAATCTAGGGTTAGGGGTTGAGGATCATGTTCTTCAATGTAGACCAAACCATCAACAATTACCATAATCAAGTTAAAATACATGTTAATATATTCAATATAACCTAAATAAATCATCAACAACTCAATTCATAACTTCAATTTCGAGATTAGATGAAACCCACTTGAAAACTCAAGTTTTGGAAATACTTTAAAGGAACCCTTTGAGCAAAGAGGTCTCAAAGGTGAATAGATCCCATAACTTAATGTTTTGATGAACATTAGGAGATGAAATCTTCCTTTCCAACCCCAAAACCCTTCCTTAGCTTAGTCTTCAATGGTGTCTTCCTATAGAGAGAGAAAGAAGAGAGAAGGAAGAGAGTTTATTTTGTGAGTTGTGTTTTGACTAATGAGGGTTGGGGTCTTTATATTGGGGGTTAATTAAGTTAATTAAGCTCCCTTAATCCCCTAAATAACCCCCCTAACCCCTTAACTAATTTAATGACTTAATTTAAAACGTGTAGAAAAGTTGCAGACCCCATCGACGAGAACACGATCGACGGATCGTTAATCCATCGACCGGCAGGCCTGCCTCCGTGCTGCACAACCGTAATTTTGGTCAGAGACTGGTGCATGCGGGGGATTTCTCCATTTTTCTAAGTGTGGGACGACGGTTGGCAGCGACGACCCATCGATCCACACACGAATCATGGCCTGCATCTCGTCGATGCACACTGCCCAGGCAGTGTTGACATCAACTTGCAAGGGTCCTCCTCAAGGACCCTTGGTTGGTCCTTGGGGAGTCGTACTCGGACGTTTTGACCATGAAATAACTAAAATACATGTTATACAACTTTTTACAAATTTCATACATTTCTGACTCCTAAAAGCTAGTCAAATAGACTAAGGCACGCTAGTACCACTTTGAACCAACTCCCCGACATCATGGACGTTCTTGGATATTTTGGTTTCTAAACTTCCTAAATGACCTATATTCATTAAAATAGACTTAAAAACAGTGTCTATACCTCATGGAATCTATGTTAGGCTTTACGACATGTCTTGGATTTTCAAAGTGTTACAACAACACACATCTAATTGGTAAAATCTCGAAATAAATTTCATTTTAATTACAAAAATACCACACGAAACAAGAAGGCATGACAACAACCAACTGCTTCTTTTGCCACTTCTATATATGTAAAATATATATAACACATGTTGAAATATATCTTGACTATGCCATCAACTCTATCCTTGTTTTAGTTGTACTCATCGCCAAAATTGCCTTATTTCATAACTGAACTTGAGCATGTATCACTCCCTGTGAGTTCGACCCCAAATCATTCTTAGGTATTATACTGCTTAACTATCTTTTGCATCTAGAACATGATTAGGTGTGCTTTAATCGTTAATCAAAATGGTGCCACTGCGGGGTGTGGTGTTGTTTGAAATTCTTTTATTTAAGTTGAATTGTGATCTTTTTGGTTTTAGTTGAATCGACTTACTTTAGTTTTTGTTTTTTGTTGATTGTGTTGAATAGTGGACGAGATGAGCGTAAATTAGAGTAATGGTGCAACCAAGATGATATTGGGAACCTTAATGATGTGAATGACCCAATTCAATTGTGTGGTGTTGGTGCAATACGTCTACCTCCAATTGAAGGGAATTTCATCTTCCATGTCACAAGAACAGTGCTACGTCTCCTCCAAATAAATGGATTATATGGAGGATTGGATCACGAAGACCCGCATGAGCATACTCGAAACTTCGCGTATATTTGTGGTCCGTTCTCAGTCAAGAACGTATCACAAGAATCAGTGCGTCTCAGGTTGTTCCCATTCTCTTTAATGTGTGAGGCTAGTAAATTCTTGGCTTAGTTACAAAGGGGTTCCATACCCTCTTGGGATGAGCTTACCGCATCATTCAATGTGTGATTCTTTCCTTTGTAAAAGATAATTACACTTACGGATAGGATCCAAGATTTCAAACACTTGGAAGGTGAACCTATCCATGAGACGTGGTTGAGGTTTAAGAAGTTGGTATTTCAATGTCAAACCCAAGGGTTGCAACATCATATAATGCAACATTAATTCTATAGAAACCTTGACTCGATGAACAAAGGAGTTACTGATTAACTTATTCCCGGAGGTATAATGGAACAACCTTATGATATACGTGCTTGCCAGCTAGAGTTCGAAGTTCTCATGATGATTGAGAGATTTATTACTACTGCAATGACACCTTTCAGGTCTGTTATTTATTCCCTCACATCGAGAGTAAAGGTTTGCGAGAGAGGGCAGGGTTCTAATGATGCGGTGACGGATTTGAAAGCTGATTTACATGAGTTAAAGAAGGATGTGGACCATCTTAAGTCCATTTACTTTACTTCTCTATTTGGGATGGTGGAGATCCAGATGACCCAAGTGTAGATGTTCAAGCTTCTGCTAAGGTTCCTCATGCTATCACCAGATATGATGCTAGGGTTGATGCTGCTGATGTTGAGTCTGACGTTGATATAGGTGAGGATTATCTTGAGGTGCAAGATGAGTCTGTTTGTGAGGACATGGTGACATAAGGGTTCCATGTTCGAGACAACTAGATACGACTCTTTTAGGTATACTTCCATGGCAGGCTCCAATAGGCCAAGGTTGATGTGACCCCGGGCATTGATGCCCAGACCGATTGAGTGCTTGAGATGCAGACTTCACCCCAGGCCTCACCTAACATGATGATTTCCCCTCCCTCTCTGTTATTCTTTTATATACTCTATTTTTATTTTTGTTTCATTTGAGGACAACTCCTTACTTTTGTTGGGTGGGTGAGGTATTTCCATACCTACCTCTTGTGATAATGATTTTGTTTTGATGATTCATTTGGTGAATATTGAGGTGTGAATATTGGGCTTATTTGGTTTATTTATATATCTTGGTTTTGACATTGCAGACTTTTTAGCTTGTGGCCCATGTTTTTTGAACGAAAATGGTTTTGAAGATAATTTTTAAAATTTTGCCACCTCTTTTGTGTTTGATTACTTCTATTCATTTGTGAATTTAAGTGTCAGTTGTGATCGATACCGATATCTTAAATAGTGCTCTTATTTGAACGAAATGAATTTGCGGCTATGATGAGGCAAACTAAGTTACATAGATAATATGTGAACTTTTAGCATCTCGTTGCTACTAGCCGGTTGTCAAATGAGTGTCATGTGATGATTGTTGCACGCTAGCTAGAAAGTGTGGCGTCGTGTTTTATTTTTGTACCAATGCCTTGTGTGATGAGATCACTTTGACATTGTGTTTGATGACACCTAGAATTTGCCCCCTTGGTCCGGTTGATTGAGTGATGCAAGCATTTTAAATGAGCTTAAGCAAGAATTTTGAAGAGTGAACCAATTTGACCATATACCTCTTTTGTGACCAACCTTGTGAGAAGTGTAAACCTAGCTTGGCACCTTTTGAGGCTTTCCCTTTACTTAGAAGAAACTTGAACAATTATGACCTCTCTTTATCATTTAACCCTAACTTTTTTGAACTATTATTTTTTTGAATAACCAACTTAGGACAAAGCCTAAGTTGGGGGTGTGGTGAAACAGAATGGAAGTCAAGAAGTATGACAATTCCCCCCTGGATTTTGGATTGTTTTGAAAAAGATAGAACCCCTCCATGTAAAAAAAAAAAATAGAAAGAAAGTAAAGTAAAGAAAAGATTGAAAAAGAGCACAAAAATATTGTGAAATAAAGTGTGTGAACATATGAAAAAAGGGGTATCCGGTTATTCATGTATAATTGAATAATTGGGTGGGGTTTGAACATGTTTGAATATAAAAGAGAAAGAGAAAGAGTTATTTACAGGCCATACTTATGAAGGTAGAATCCACTAAAATGAAAGAACCATACCATTCCACGCAGCCCCGTTACATGTCTTGAAAAAACCTTTTTGATCTTGAGTGAGCTGAAACAAATATTGATTGGAGAATAAGGGCAAACCTATGGGTGAAGGAATTCATGTGTTCGTCTTTGTGAGTATAAGAGTTGCATGCTGTTCCAAGACTTTAAATTGTTGAAGAATTTGGTGGGAATATGGAATCATCTTTGTTGTGCGGGCATTTACATAACTTTTTTGAGCTTGAACTTGCATTTGAAGCAAGTATTGTGAACTTGAGTATCTTTGATAATGGTGAGTCATAATTTTAATCTTTGAGTGCACAATTGGACGTGATATGTCTAGTTTGAAATTTTTGTGTGTATTGATGATTGAGTCTTATGCAACACTTCTTAAGACATCCTTATTGAACAAGTGATCTTGAGTTTTACTTGCAGACAAGCAAAAGTTTATGTTGGGTTGTTGATGAGTCTGAGATATGGACTCATTTAGGGTTTTATTTTGATAGTTTTAGTATCCTAAAATGCCTAATTTATGCTATAAGCTGATGTTAAAACATTTATTTGTATGTATGTGAGCTAAGGAGGAAGGTAAGGACATTAACATGCAAAAAGGACTGTAACAAGATGAAGAAGTGAAGAAAGTCAATCCTGTTATCGCCAAGATCATTCGGCGATTCATCTAGTGGCTCTTCATCCCACCCAAAGTTCTAGTGTGATAGCCTTGAGGGAAGAAACCAAGTTGACGACAGGGATGGGCAGTCATTGAATCACCGATCAGTTGCGCGATGACAAAATGGATCTCCCAAAGTTATAGGACCTGAGCATGCTGAGAATTAATGCATAAGGAATATGAAAGAGATCAAAGGGTGTATCTCTGAACCAATCGACGAGCCCGACTTATCTTTCCCAATGGACTTACAGGACAAATGTCTAGAATCTATAAATTGAATTTTGACCTATAAATTGAGTATCTTTGGATCATTGAGTAGTGTTTTCTTTTGAGTTTTAGAGCTCCATTGTATACTTTGAATATTTTAAGGCTTAATTTTGAGGAATTCTTCGTGGATTTCTAAATTTCTTCAATTTGGACTATTGTAATGAATTGGGAGCATTTACTGTCACGACTGGAATCTAGACCCCAGACGAGACCAGCGTCGTTGACCTCTCATAGGTAGCAGACAAGCCTACTTACGTCATTCTTACTTCATCTAGGTTAATTTTAGCGGAAAATTTAAACTTTTTGTTTTCTTATTTCATGCAAAGCATTTTAAATTTAACATCATAGGCGTTCACAAATCAACCATATAATGTAGAGATAATCAAATGAAAAAAATAATTCATAATTGCATTAAACGTATTTTGCCAAAACGGCACCAATACAAAGTCTAAAATAAAAGTGGAAAGAAACACTAGTGGAACATGCTCCACTAGCTAAAGCCTACATCTAAGCTAGATAATAACGGTACATCCTCGGAAGCATTAGGTCCTACCAAGTCTGGATGAAAGCTCCACGTCCGGATAGCTGCAACGTCAACCTGTAAACTCTAGCGTCCACCTGTGCCTGCACCTAAAAATATAGAGTTGTATGGATTAGTACACACTTGTACTAAGTATGGGTATATGCAAGCACACACCAAGGACACGCATGAGTAAGAATATATCTTCCTTAACAACATGATTATGGAAAGTCAAGTAACTGGACTTGCTAAATTCGGATAAGGAAAGTTAGTGAGCTTTCCAAATTTGGATTAAGAAAGTTAGTGAGCTTTCCAAATTTGGATTAGGAAAGTCATGCCATGAGAGTAACATGCATCATCATACTTTTCATATTGCACACAGAACATAAAATTTTACACATATCACATTTCATATTGCATATAGCACATAACATCTTTCATATCATTCATTCATATACCATGAGACCTTGGAATCATGGACTTGACATTAAGACTTCCCAAAATGAGGGCTCAACATATGGGACCTCAACTAGGGAGTCTTCATTAGCAAACACAGAGTCTGCTTCATTCATTCATACATACTTTATTTTATTTCGTTCATAGGCTAGTGTGAACACCAGCTATACCTAGGATGTAGTTTAAGACTTTCATCGGGTTCGCTGTGCAATGACCAAGAATGACCTAATGTCATTGCTTGAGTCTAACTCACCTCTTGATCATCCTATCCTAATACCTTTGGTATCATTCATTTCATTATGTGCATCATTTGAGGCTGGCCTCATTCATTCATTAGGAACTTTAACTTTAACCGACATAGATCATGTGAGCATCATGAAATCCAGTGTCTCCCCCACACCGAAAAGAGGTGGAATCACCGGCCAAAGTGACCCAAAACATGCTAGCGTACATGGGAATTGAACCCCTCCATATCCCTATATTGGAAGTATAGGTTCGAAGACTAGGAGATATAAGGAGAAACATACCCGGCATGCCGGACAGTCTCATCTCATGAGAGTTACGTGAACCTCCGCCCTTCCCGAAAGAAGGCATCACCGCTCATAGCTAGTCTATCGGTGCTCAGTATAAAGTTCTATTTCATTCAACTCATACGTCATGAAAGATGGCTTCTAGTATGAGGACATCATAGCTCATTAGATGATTTCTCATCTCATCATTAGTATTAAGTATACATTATTCTCAATACTTTCATTAGAGTGTTCATAGAGACTGGTCTCTTCATTAACTTTACATTCTCATAGGTGAGTACGTTTTGGTAACATTTACTTAGGCTCATTTGAGATTGCTCTCATCTTTCACATTAGCCTCTTATCATGTTTTCACCACATTCATTAACCTTAGCACATTTGCTCTTCATAATTACTCACCCCTTTTTACGTGAATGTTCATTTCATCATATGCCAATGCACTTGGCCATTTGTGTGTTTCACACTCTTAATTAACCCTTCTAGGGTTTCATAATTCCATTACATAATATTCATTTAATCGTACACCAATGCACTTGGCCATTTAGTGTGTTTTACACTCTTACTTAACCCTTCTAGGGTTACATCATTTCATTACATACATCTTAGGTTCACTTATTTTTAAACGTATGCTAGACTTATGGGTCTATACATACAAGCCATGAGGCTTCATTCATAGTTCGTTTAAGTGATTCATATCTTCCTAAGATTATGTGCTACAAGACTTATGCATCTTGTAAGTATGCCAAGATTTCGATTTCGATCTATTTAGGCAACATTATTTTTGAACATTTATTCACGTATGACTTATGTATCAATACGGGATTTGGGAAAGGGAACCCGCTTTCGAATCCCTTGGACAACACTTACATTTTTATTTAATTTGGTTTAGTCCACATGGCTTGGGGACCCAAGGTCGAGCCCCAACACCTTCACTTCCCTTTAATTTCTTTTCTTTAGATATTCTCCTTCTTTGGCCGAGGGTTTGTGGGATCGAACCCCCACAACCCTTTTTATTTACATTCCTTTTTTCCTTGACTTTTTTCGAGTTGACCATGAGGGTGTGGGATCGAATCCCGACAACCTCACTTTATTTTTTTCTCTTTAGTTTCCCTTAACCAGCCTAGAGGTCGTGGGTTCGACTCCCACACGCCTCAACATTTATTTTCTTTTATTTTCCTAAAGTCTGTCTGAGAGGTTGTGGGTTTGAATCACACTCCTCTCATTTCTTATTTTCATAATTCATTTTCCAACCAAGGTTATGGGTTCGAGTCCCACATGCCATATCCCCTTTTTCTCACCTTATTTCATTGATTTTTAACATGGTGAGGTCACGGGTTCAATCCCCAGTGATCTCACATATTTTAATTCATTTTTTTCATAGCATGAAATTCCCTTAGCTTGGCCGAAACTCATCAACAAGCTGCTGGAAGTTTTTGCAGCCTATTTTCTCACTTCTTTCACATAAAATGTTTAGACGTTTTAAGTAGTTTTTTAGTGAGTCTTTTAGGTGCATTTTCAAGATTTCATTCGATAAAGAATTGCACTCAAATCAGAATTTTTACACCACTTATAAACATCATGATTTACATAAGTTTGTGCACGTAAAAATACAACCATAATACATCATTTTTGAGCCTTAAACCCGAGGGCTATAGGCCATAATTCACATTTTTGCACACACTTACACATAGTTCGGAAAACATGGGTTGTCATTCATACGATTTCAAACATACATTTAAACATATTCATCACAAAAAAAAATACACACCTAATATCTACCAGCAAACATACCCAACCTACGAATAAATGGGACCTAGTGACAGGGACATACAACGGGGAACAATCCTAGTTTTCGGATTAGAATATACTGAACCTTAAGGGGTCTCTTGGGAAAGGGACCAAGAGAAGAGAAACCATACCTTTTTGACGTTCAAACCTCGAATTTCTGCCCAAAGAACTCCTCCAAACACACGTCCAACACCGAAAGTTCAACACCAAACTCGACGGACAACCTTCTCTTTGCCTACGTGATTGATTTCGTTGTTTGTTTTTATCTTTCGTGGTGAGTTCTTCAAGTGTGAAGAACTTGGTTTATCTTTCTGTTCTTGAAGTTATTTTGGCAGAGAGAACGTGAAAGAGAAAAGAAAATGATCGTGAATGTTGAGGAGATAGACGTGAGAGAGTGAGAGTTTTATTAGGCTTAGGAGTCTAGTTTAGGACTTAGTCAAACAAGGTTTTATTAAATGATAAAAATCTGATTTCCCTTTTTATTTTAAATCAGATAATAAATAATAAATATTAATTAATTACATTGATTTACCAACTTAAATTAAAAACAAATTTAATGTATTGCTTCCACCTAGGTTCGAACCCGGGTGGAGCAAGACTTCACTCTTAGAACCCATTTTCGGCCCTCTCTCCCTAAAATGCCCCTCCACCTTATTAATTAAATAATTAATTATATATTTAGGGTAATTACGATACTACCCTTAGCCTGGAAAAAGACCATTTTACCCCTAGACCCTCCAAACCTAAGATTTTCCCTTTTTAAGTCCGGAAAAGACTCATTCGAGTAAATCTTCGTATTCGAGAACCCTACATGGCTGGACCCAACCTTTCCTAGCTCAACTAAGTCCCCAAGTTAGTTGGCTTGGCTGTAGCAAGGGTTCAGAGGTCTGATTCTACGCGCATCAATACGTGTGAACCCGATCCAATCGTAGGCATTCTAGACACATTAGGCATTACTTAACATATCCATTTTTTGGGTTGTTACATTTACCTAGATAATGGTGAATGTATCTGGGAATAGTCTCTTTATTCTTATTATGTGAGTCTAAAACCTCAATTCTTGGGGTGTGATTATGTGATTTTTAGGTTGAATTAGCTTATTGGAATTGTTAATTACTAGCTTAAATGCTATATTGAAGTGGGTTTAATCATTAGTTGTGTTATAATCTATGAATTGTATTTGCAAATGCAGTTCTAATTTTGAGTTCTTAGCTTTCTTGCGAGAGGGTTTTTGACCCAAAGTTATGGATAAATGGTTTGTAGGCATTGGGTTGATATGTGTTCATCTTGAGAGAGTGCATCCTAAACCTAGTCCTACCCATATTGCTCAAGAGAGAGGTTGTATTAAGGTTGTGGGCTGTTCTTATTTGTTTAGTTTGTTGATTTTCGAAATAAATGACACGAAATGCGATAGTTGTTCGAGAGAAAACTATTTCAATCATAGCCAAGCCTACCCACATATACATGGATATTTATAAGTAGTTTCAATTACCCATATAGAGAAATTTTCCTATAATCGATCACATCCCGAGAATACCTCTCTTTCTTGATATTTCATTGTTGTTTAATTACGTTGTAACTGCTAATTGCAAACCAAAAGCCCATATCTGACATTCGTTGTCACTTATTTAGATTTGTTTTCATGTCTTTTTTGATAATTTGTATTCCTATAACTAACTAGAACACATTTGTACTTCATAACTAAACTTGAACACGTTCCTCTCCACGTGGGATCAACCCCAACTATCCGTTCGGTTTTATACTGCTTAACAATTGTTTTCACCTAGAATTGGATGAGGTGTGGTTGAATCGTTAATCAAATACCCATACTACAAGATCTTATGAGCAATCCTAATACCACTATGGTGCCCACCAACAGGCGATGAATGACACACTTCTAGTATACTCATTATCTCAACCTCAGGTACACAGCGACAAAAAATCCCATCAGCCCATACATGAAACAAGTTAGGCTCATCCCAAAAGAAATTCTTCACATCAAACATAAATTTTTTGCTTTGATGAAATTAAAAATCCGATGGAACCAAATCTCTTCCCAAGTAGTTAGAAAAATCAACAAACCAAGAGATAAAATCTTATGAAGTAGCCAATGCATGCTCATCCGGGAATGCATCATTAAACTCAGCCTTATCTCCTAACTTGAGCATAGATTCCTCCTCCAATTTAGACAAATGGTCGGCAACCTGAATTTCTGTTTCCTTTCTATCCTTAATCTCAAAATCGAACTCTTGTAGAAACAATACCCATCTAATCAACCTCGATTATGCATCCTTTTTAGCCATCAGATACCTCAGTGCAAAATGATATGCATGCATTATGACCTTATTACCAAGCAAGTAGGATTGAAATTTCCCGAATGCAAAAACGACAACAAGGAGTTCCTATTCAGTCATAGGATAGTGCTTTTTATATGCATTCCGGTCTTTGTTGACATAGTAAATGGGATGAAGAATGTTCTCTCGCCTCTGCGCCAATACCACAGCAAGCACCACCCCACTTGCACCACACATCTCTTCAAACAGTTTCCCCCAATCTGGTGAAATAATGATAAAATAATGATAGATGCAGATACTAACCTTCTTTTCAAATTTCCAAATGCTCTCAAGCAAGAATAATCAAAATCAAATTTACATTCTTTTTCAAGTAACTTTCACAATGGGTGTGCAATTTTTGAGAAATCTTTTATGAACCTCCGGCAGAAACGTGCATGACCAAGAAAACTACAAACACCTTTGATAGAGATGGGTGGTGGAAGCTTGTCTATTACCTCAATTTTGGCTCTATAAGCCTCACTACTCTTTTTGTGAAATCTGATGACCCAGACTTATACCCTCTTTCACCATGAAGTATAACTTTTCCCAATTGAGCATAAGATAACACTCTTCACATCATTTTAGTACCTCAACCAGATGCATCAAAACAACCATCAAACAAGTCACCTACCATAGAGAAATCATCCATAAATACTTTAATACTGTCCTCCACCATATCTGAAGATATCGATATCATACACCTCTAGAATGTCGTTGGAGCATTAAACAACCCAAATGACATTCTTTTGAAGGAGAACGTCCTATATGGACAAGTGAAGGTGGTCTTCTCTTGATCTTCCGAAACTATGGAGATTTTATTGTAGCCCGAATACCTATCTAGAAAACAATATCAACCCTTACCAACAAGGAGATCCAACATCGTGTCCATGAACAACATCAGAAATTGATCTTTTTTTGTCCAGGCATTTAGCTTGCAGTAGTCCATGCATACTCTCCATCGTTACTGACCTCATATGAACCAGCTAATTGTTCACATTATGAACCACAATAATTCCACCTTTCTTGGGTACATACTAAAAGAATAAACCTAACTACTATCTGCAATAGGGTAGATGATCCAACATCCAACCATTTGATAATTCCCTTTTTACTATCTCCTGCATAGGTGTATTAGGTCTCCTTTGGGGCTCAATACTTGTCTTACTGTCCGGCATCAGTTTGATTTTATGAGAACAAATCCCAGGAGGAATCCCACTAATGTCCGTCATAGTCCATCAAATAGCCCGCTCGAACCTTTTCAACATATGAACCAATGCCTCTATTTGTTGCTTACTCATATCAGTAGCAATAATTACCAGTAAAGTTCCATCTTTCCCCAAGAATACATACCTCAAATGAGATGGTAGATCCTTTAGTTCCAGTTTTGGAGGCTCTTCCATAGATGGTTTTGCATGTGGAGAGTCGCGTTTTTTCATATCTAACTCCAAACTTATTGGTTTGGAATAGAATTCAAACCTATCAAGTGCAAAAACTAATTCATTATAGTCTTCAATACTATCACCGTAAAAATTCATCATTACCGTTGCCATTGCATCAACACCTAACCTCTCTTCAATAGATACTTTAGAACCTTGCTCCATAATATGGTTCCCCATACATACCAACTTAAGATCACTTCCTGCTTCATAGACCTACATATATTAATAGTTACCTCCTCATTATTCAGTTGAAACTTCATCTAAACTTTCTCCATATAAACTAAGGCACGACTAGTAGCAAAGAAATGTATCTCTAAGATGATAGGAACCTCAAAATCAACCTCACAATGAAGTATCACAAAATCCACTGGAAAAATGAATGACTCCACTTTCATAAGTACATCTTGGAGAACACCAATGGGATTCTCACCGTTTTATCAGCCACGAGTAAGTGCATCATTGTTGGTTTTGTAGCCCATAAACTAAATTCTTATAAATTGACAATGGCATCATTTAATGTTGTCACCCAAATCAGACAAAGCTTTTGAAAAGTGCAACATCCCAACGGTACAAGGAATAGTGAAGGCTCCAAGATCCTCTTTCTTCTGCACATGTTACTTGGTAACAATATCATTGCAATGTTGTCACCTTTCTTCATCCTCAAAACTGGCCACCTCTTTTTTTCACCAAATTCTTCATGAATTTTGCATACCCAAGCATTTTTTCCAAATATTCTATGAACAGAATATTAATTGAAAGCTATTTCAACAAAGTGATAAACCTACAGTATTTTCCTTCTTCGGCCTGTTTCACTAATCTCTGTGGGAATGGAGGGGAGGCGTAGTCATGGAACATCTTTATGGGTCGCCTTCGTTTCCTTCTCTATAGCAATTTTTGAATTTCAAGTAATCTCAATCTCATCCACATATTTTCCACCACATTTTAAACCTCTGACGACATGGGGGGGGGGATCAATGGTCTGTTTACCTCCGCTAGTAGTGAGTGCCATACAATGCCCATCATTTATCGTATCATGAATGGTATTCGTAGGGAGTGTGCCGGGCTGAAATGGGTTAACAACAGTGGGTAACTGGCTAAAGTCCTTCTCAAGTTGCTTGATTTACACTGCATGGGCATCAAATTTTTGATCGATTCGAGACAAGTCATTTCACATCTCATTCACGTTCTCATGAGTTGCATCAAACCACTTCATTATCTTTTGCATCATATCCTAATGTGTCACATACTACATCCACCCTCCTATTACCAGATTCTCTATTGTCGGGTGGAACATAGGTCTAACTCTATCATTCCTAATTCCATAGTTGTTGTTGTTGTAGTTTCTATCATGATTGTAGTTCCCATCCCAGACATAGTTTCCCTCTCGATTGTAGTTTTGTAACACCCCAAATATGAATTAGGTGTAGCTAGAGCCTAACATGTGCATCATGAGCTTATAAGGTCCTAAAATGAATAAAAATAGTGTTAAGAGTCAGTATATATAGTTTGTAAGTGTTTGGAGGTCAAACATCCAAGAACGTCTAAGATGTCCGGAAACTAATCAAAGTCGAACTAGTGTAACATAGTGTTTCATAGTGGAGTTTTGGTGGATTGTTTGAGGGTGAAATTGAGTATGAGATGGTTCCTCTACGTAGACTGACATGTAAAGGGTCAAAACGTCTGATAATGACGTCCTGGGGACCAGCCTAAGGGTCCCCGAGGAGGACCCAAACATAGGCCAGTGAAGCTGCTTGGCAGCCTAGATTCGGCAGTGGCTGCGCGACGTGGAGCCATCACGTATAGGGCAATTTTTGCCCTGCCACGTGGGGACATCATGAACCATTCTTTCCCAAACTAGTTTCCTAAACCATGAATAAAAAATGCCTCCGCGACACGCAGTAAACTCCCAGATTTGATCGCGTCGTTTTGAAGTCAAATTAAAGTTAGTTAAAATGTCCTATAGTTGCAGGGGTATTTTGTGCACTTTAGGGATAAATTATTGGTGGTTATTGTAGTTATTCGAAGATTATTTATGTAGCACAATAGCCAATAAGACCCTAGACTCCAAATCAAAAACCTTTCTCTCCCAAAGTTCTCCCAAAACCACCATTGAAGAAGAAGAGAAATTGCAGCAACTTTAGGATGAATTCACCAAGGTTTCAAGCAAGGTTTAAGGCTCTAATCTAAGGTATGTGAATCTTATTAATCCATGGATTCTTCAATCCATGGAGTCCCCATAGTTTCCCTACAATTGAGAACCAAAGAACCCCAAACAAGTGAGAGTTGTGATAGCATTGTGGGTAAGGTGTGATTGAGATCCAATATAGTGGGTAACATTCACTTATGCTCCTGCGATGTTTATGTACTTTTTTCATGGAGTTTTCATGGTGAATTTTTATAATTGAAAATGAAGGTGATCATGGTGATTTTAGGTCATTAGAGGCTAGACGAAGGTTTTATGTTAGTCTTCTTAATGCAATTGTATTTTATGCTATTGGATCATGATTGAATCACCTAGATGTGAATTGAAATAGGTCTAATTGATTAAGGATGATCTTGACCTAGGAAGTTGGAATTGAACCTATGTGATTATGTATGACTAAAATTACCCTATAATAATCTAGTTGAATAGATTTACATGTAATTGAGTATCAATCATGAAGGACTAAATATAGTAATTGTTTATAGGGCTTACGGTCATTGTATTTTGGGCTTTGGGGGTACAGTCTTGATGAAAATTATTGTGATGATGTTTCCTTTCGCTTCTACACCTAGACATGAATATTATTAGGAGAAGCAAGTTCTCACATAGAGGAACCCTAGGTTGATCTAAGAACCTAACATGAGTCAATGTATGGTAGACTAAGGTTAGATTGAAGGTGGGTTATATGATCACTTCTTGTGTAGTAGACTTGGTGAGATAAAGACCAAGGATATGGTAGCTTGAGTTGAAGTACTCATGGTAGCTTTAGATAGTAAATCTCAAGGGTAGCTTGGGATAGTCAATCTCAAGGAGGCTTGAGTTGAAATACTCATGGGAGCTTGAGATATTGAATCTCATGGAATCTTGGGTTAGATTACTCATGGTAGCTTGAGGTTCTGAACTTTATGGTAGCTTGACTTGGTTTGGCCAAAACCATTTCATGGTAGCTTTAGGAGAAAAGCCTATACTCTACAAATGGTATCTTGATTTGCATGTAAGGTGTAATTCATGGAATAACTTGAGATTTGTTTCTCATGGTAGATTAGGGTTGAGGATTCATGCTCCCCTATGGGTATCTTGTATCTACATTATTGGTTGCATGATGGTTAGGATGGTTGTATCCTTCCTTTGTTAGCTTGGTTAGTGTGATGAGATGTTTTTCACGGTATTAGGTCTATTATGGAAGTATGTTGAGCTTAATAGAAAAGGCTACAAGATAAGTTAGCTTGGATTAGGTTAGTCTAGAGAAGTAATAAGTATGGATGGTAGTATGGGATGCCATCTATACATTGCACAAGTATGACTTGAAGCTACCTATGACATGACCCCTACATGATGTATGATTAACTTGTATAGTTCCTTGAAAATATGAACTATGTCTATTAGATGACTCCTATGATGATATGAACAAGTTAGGATGATTTCAAGATATGCTTAGTGTGTGAAGTAATATGGGATGCTTCACATGCATTGCACAAGTGTGTTTTGAGATGGCCTAGGGGCAGAGTGCTAATATGGTATGGTTGAACTTAGGTCTTAATTATGAAAGTGAAGTATGATCAAATATGACCAAAGAGAAGTAATTATCTTTGGTAGTAGTATGAGATGCTACCTTAGCCGTGCACAAGGATACTTGGAAGCGGCTTGTGATGTAGTTCATAATAGTAAGAAACACAATGAGTTAATTATGAACTCTTATATGCTTTATTATGCTTTAATATGCTTATGATATTCATGATATGCTTATGTTTTTATCTCTTATGATTATGTCTATTGTTGACTAACCATTTGAGATATCTTATGTTGGTATGTAGTTTCCATACTTAGTACATATCGTACTAACGCATATTGCCTACATGTTGTCCATGTAGGGTCTGAGAAGATTGAGTTGCTTGAAGGTTAGAGTTTTCAGGTTTCCAAGAAGAGAAAAAGTGGTGAGTCCTCATAGCTTCGAGGACGAACCTTTATGTTTTTTTATGTTTTCTTTATATTTTAGACGTTATATGGGCTGCGTCCCAGGATGTTTCATTCATGTCAAAGTTATATGGTTTTTGAGACAATGTTATTTTAGATGCTTTCGCTTTTAAATAAATACCTTTTGGTTTATGCTTAAAGAATGTTTTAAATTCCCTCCATTTATGCATGATATTATGTAATGAAGTCAAGTGGCTTGTACAGGAACTCCGAGAGGTCGAGTACGCCGTGTTGCGACCCAAGGCTTGCCCTAACTTATAGGGTGTACTTGTGGGTTGTTACAAGTTTCCATAGTTTCAACATTGGTTCCCTTGACCTTGGCGCTAATTGTATAAGTTGGAACCTTGGGCGTTCGTTTGAAAACCCCACCTTTGATCATTAACCGAATATGCATCCTTCTCATAGTAACATTCCTTGACTGGTGGTGGAGTTCTAGTTAAGTAGTTTACCAAATTCACCTTTTATGCATTTCCACTCACATATTTCAATACAAAGCCTAGTTCTGACCTCATTTGAGCCATGTGTTCATGAATGTCATCATTGGATTGACTTGGTGCAGTTTTAACTACAAACCTGCTTCTACCTATATTCTCCTTTCTAGTTCTCCACGCCTTATTATTTTGGGAAATCTTCTACAGTTTTCAGCGATCTCCTCAAAAGTGCACTCACCATATGACCCTCAAGAAAGTATCTAGCACATCCTTTCCATTGTCATCCCGTCCTCTGTAAAAATACTCTTTTAGTGACTCATCATTAACGCAGTGATTCAGAACACTTTTTTATGAATGTAGTGAATCTATCCCATGAACTGCTTATAAACTCTCCAGGTAGTGCTACGAAATTGTTCACTTTATCATTCTGAGTTAGATTCTTAGAAACTGGAAAATACTTCACCATGGACACCCTATGTAGCTGGTCCAATGTATGAATCGAATTGTATGGAAGCTCTGAAAACCATACCGCAACATCACTGATCAATGACAAAGGGAAGACTCTCAAACCTATGACATTCATATCCAATTCTTATCGTCCCACACAACTCTTATGGTTACTTCTCAGTATAGCCATGTGACCATATGGATCTTCCGAAGCTAGACTAGAAAATAACCCTTTTGTTGTAAGCATTTACATTAGCATGCTGGTCAACACAAATGTATGCCTTGGAGGAAGAGGATAAATAAAAATAGGCCCTTCTAATTCAATTTTATTGTAGTCAACACAGTCGTTACCATGCAACCTAGCTGTTGACAGATGCTGCACCCTCTTTGCCTCTCCGATTAGATAACCACCATGAACTAGAGCGGGCAAATTAACAACTCCAAGAGGCAACAATTCATCTCTATCCTCACGATCCTCTCTGATTGGATTATTATGTACCCTTAGATTTGCAATTTTTCTCAGAGTGGTTCTAAGTTCACAATCTTAGGGGGTCAAAAGTTCACCTCGACTGTGTACTTGGCATACACTAGATTAGAAACCTATAGAAAACAAAGAAGAAAGAAAACGTAAAATCAGGAAATAAACTTAATCTAAAGACTGTATTCCCCGCAACGGCGAAAAAATTTGCTACGCTCAAATTACACCTCACTAATGAAGTATAAGCGATCGTTATCAAATAATGAACCCAATTTGTAGGTTGGGGTCGATCCCATGAGGAATATGGTTTAGACTTAAACTTAACTCACTATTACCGCCACTTAGTCAAACTATTTCAGAGAAAAGTAAACATTGGGGGGGGGGGTTGTAAGTAAGTAACAAATTTGAATGCTTAAGTAACAAGTAAACAAAATTCAGAATTTAATTTATCAATATAAGAAGGAAACTACGGTATATGTATTCCCCACAAGTTCTTAATGCAGTAATCCTAATGCTAGTAATTCTTTCCTAGTTTTTTAGATTCAATGTAGGTAAGTTAAGTATCCTAAGTGATTGGGCCTTTAAGGAGGGAATATCACCACACACCTTGGTCTGGCTACGGGTGTAACTAAGCCTTACCTTTACCCCAAATTAGTTGTCATATCAATGTAGTTTAGTTTTCACACTCACTCAATTTGACATCAAACTATGAGATAACAACCATTAAATCTTTGTTAGTTAATCATTTTATCATTCATTACCTCCTTGGTCCGAAGTAACAACGAGGCAAGTTCTAACGCGTGGACTCATTAAAAAGACTTCTAAACAAAAAGATGAACAATATATGTATAAACTATAGTCAAGAAATACTTAATTATTGTTCATACTTTATTAACCGCTCATGGTTCCCACAACTCTAGTTATGAATTCAACTACTCATGCTTGATTGTTCACAATTCATATTTAGGTTAAACGAATTCATGAATTTACAATGAGAATATATTTAAATTGAAATCTTGAATTGAAATTCAAAGTGAATTTTTAGAAACGAAATCAAGAAGTGCAATTGCTAAAAGTTTGCACCTTCATTACCAATGAAAAAAAACAAGAAGCTTACAGTAATGTCTAACCCATAAAATTGAGGATTACAACTCCTATTTATAGAAAACAAATCCTAACTTAAAAATGAAATAAAATTGCTCAGCTGCGGCTTTTATCAACGGCACGACCTATGGACCATGGGTTGACCTAAGGTCATAGGTCCCTTAGTGGTCCAACACTTTGGATATAAATGAGGTGCTGGAACATCAAATTTTTGATCTTCAATCGACGGATGTGTAGGATAACCCGTGTGTCGACCTACTGTCCATAGATGCCTCTGTGGTTCCACAAATAGGTTAGACTTCCCTGATCTTCTAACTATGCTTTCCCACGTACGATCATTGGAGTGGACTACTGTGTGTCATGTCAGTCCGTGGTTTGAGTTCTGAAACTCAACTTCTATACTAGGACGTATGACTGCCCATCCACGGTCGTGGGTGGCATACTTTAGCATTTTTCAAGTCTAATCTCCATCAACTGCATCCAAGCCTATTTTGTTTGAAAATTACACACAAAACATTATTTCTTCTGAAAAATATCCCAAAATACACACAAACCTCAAACAAAAAAATAAGCGATCAACATCTTCACACAAAAAGAGCCTCACAAGGAGCCATCTGGATAGCAGAGTGATAACTATTATTGTATGCAAACTCGAAGAGAGGCAAGTGGTCATCCCAATTACATTTGAAATCTTTGACACATGCCCTCAACATATCTTCTAAGGTCAGAATTGTGCGATGTGCTTGGCCATCAATCTGAGGATGAAAAGCAGTACTAAGGCTCACCTTCGAACCCAAACATTTTTGGAAAGACTTCTAAAAACTATGTGGTGAATTGTGCACCCCTATCTTAGATGATAGACATAGGAACTCCATGCATTTGAACTATCTCTTGAATATACAAATTGTCATAAGCCTCGGCTGAATTTGTAGTCTGTACCGGCATGAAATGGGATTCTTTAGTCATATGATCTACAATCTCCCCAATTGAATCACGCTGCCTGTGAGATCGCGGCAAGCAAGTAATAAAATCCATATAAATCATCTCCCACATTCGTTTTGGAACACCTATGTTCTAAGCTACTCCATTGGGTCTTTGGTGTTCTACCTTTACTTGTTAGCAATTTAGGAACTTAGCAATAAATTCTGGAATGCACCTCTTCTTACTACTCCAATAGAAGACTCCTCTCAAGTAATGGTACATTTTGTGCAACCAGGATAAATCAAATATCTGGAACTATGAGCCTCTGCCATGATCCTTCTTGAGTTCATCCACCTTGGGTACTGTGTCACGACCCAAAAATTGATGTGGTGGCATCCGTCTTATCCCATCAAGACAAGTCAGCCTAAAACCCAACATCTAACAAAGTGCATAAATAAAACAAAAGTCCAATAACAAATCCTATTACGAAAATAAGTCAACTTATTTCAATTCCCAAAACTAGGTTGTCACGTGCACAAGCCTCTACTGTAATACTAGAATTGAAATAAAACACGCAAGTCTAAAATGATGTTGTCTTTCAAGTAAAAACAAAATCATAAGAAGGAGTAGGAAGGTTCGCTGAAAGACGAACAACTACCTCACAATTTTGCACAAGAAGCCTAAAAAACAAAGAGAATGGAAGGTATCACGAAGATCCAGGCTCGTAACCTATAACATATTTGTAGAAGCAAGGGGTGAGTACCAAACCACACGGTACCCAACAAGCAAACCTCTAAACATAAGATAAATGAACCTCCATAATACAACCTGCATAAAACCAGCCCAACCTAACAGTTCACAAGCACCCAACTCAATAACAACACTTTAACATATTACAATGGTCAATAACAACTCAATATTCGTCTGTCACAAGTTTCACCAAAAATCACTCACAAGATCAACAAAACACGAGTTTAAGTTTATCGATGATCAAAATGTGCAATGCCATGAAATGCAATGTCAAATATAGTGATACATGTCTGACCTAATGATACACACCCGCTGTCTCTCAATATGGGACCCATGCGGGACATATCTGTCATGCATCCATCTTGGCGTGCGATACAACCCTCGATAATAGTAACCATCGCGATGCGCGATACGTCCCTCAAAATAAAATATCCATCACGGCGCGTGATACGACCCTCGAAATAGTACATCCTCTTATCACATAACACTTATCACAACCATGTCTCAGATCAATGCAAATGACATGCTCAAATAAAAATGAGGATATAACCATTTTGATAACAAGGCACGTAATACAACACCAAAAAATAAGCAATAAGACTCCAAATCATTCTCAAATATCACACGAGGAAATACACGAATTTCATACGCTTAACAAGGGTTTAGAAATCCACTTGCCTTAGTCACTCTAATAATCACTCCGGGACTTGAGCCTTCCCTTTCCGTTAAGCTTCCAAATTGATGCAATCTCAATACTGTTTGTTTGAAGCCACACCTCTACGAACCTTACTTTCGTTTCTGCCGCACAGGTGAGTTTCTATCCTTCTCTTTTTCTTTTCCAAAATTACGACCCAAAAACGTTCAAACCTAATAATTTATTTTCATATATGGATTAAGTGGTATTAAACTAATAATAAAAATTAACCCATTAGGTATTAACTAAAATTAGTTATTTAATTATTAACCATCAATTAATTTGCTCTAACATTCCAGAAAATGTACTTGTCTAGTGAAGAGTCTACTAGGTTTTAAGAATATGTATTGGGATACATAGGCTTCCCAATGCCCAATATTGAGTAATATTGGGCATGTTAGAGGATATTGTCTTAAGGGTGTTAGCCAATTTCTATGTATACACAAGTAACTTATAACTTAAAAATACACTTTGATGCTCCAATCCAAGCTTGTTTAGGAATTGTACCTGCAATGAAGACCATAAGCTAAATTTTATTTTCATTGCTTACACACATTAGGTACTAGGCATCCAAGTGTAAAGCCTAGGTACCATAGCACATGATCACTTAAAATGATCATGTAGATTAAGCAGTGCCCAAGGACATAGTGAGGATCCTTGGGACAAGAAGTGAACTTTCTAGAGTGCACGGTTAGGAAAGTGGACGGCAACACATGTGCAAGCACATGTGCTACCGGCCAAGAGACCAAGCCCAACCGATTCGGATAGGGCGGTTAGGGGACAGGCACGCGTCGGGTCAAGCCACGTGGGTCCGAGCTTCCTAACCAATCCTAGGTTCTAACTAACTTAACTAACTAGCTAACTAACCTAGGACTAACTAAAATAAACCAAATAGTGTGCCCGAAATCCTAAGACCTAACCGGGTGACACTAGCCGAGTATCTAACTAAAGAAACATCCTAGTACCTAACCTAGGATGGTCCAAAGGGGTTGATTATGGTCCTAGCGACTTAGGGGTACTTTAGTAATTACTCTAGGTAACTTAATTAATTAATTTAAATGGTCAAACCCGAGACCCTTAAGCAAATTTTTAGAATTTGGCTAAGTCAAATGTTCTCCTATTTTTAGTCAATTTAGGAGGGGCGTTTTGGTAATTTAAGCGGCGGGTCTTTTGGGTAATTCATGGGACGACTATATATTGATATTAGTTCAGTTTTAGACCACTTTTACACGTCCCAAATCAGATCAAACGAAATTTATCTCAATCTCTCAAGAACACTCTCTTTTCCAAACTCAATTAAAGAACAAGAAAAAACTTAAGGAAGAAGACGAAGGTTTCGGAGTTTCCAATCAGATTTCCTGGATTCTTCAACTATAAGGTATGAGTTTTTCACTCTTGGGATTCCTTTCTCCAAGATGTCCTTTCAAGATAAGTTTTCAAGAACTTCAAATGCTAGGGTTTTTACTCTAGAAAATGATTTTCTTCCTAACCTTAGATTTATGATTTTCATTGAAAAGTAAACGTTTTCTATATTCAATTTCGATCGAATTGTTGAGTAATTGATTGATAATGTTTGAATGTCGTGTGATACATGATCTTTCTCTAAGTGATGGTTTCAAATGGGTTGTTTATGGTATTTGATAATGTGTAAAGGTTAGGATTAGAATTAAGACTTGAATGAACCCTTTAACGACCCGTTTACCTTCTCCTACGCTATGCATTGATATTGTACATAATTTGATGAGTTGTTCTTGATTCTGCCATTGAGTATTTCACTATGTATGATTATGAATATTGCATGATGAATAAGATTCTTATAAGCAAGAGGTAAGTCTTCTAAGTGTGATTACTCTCAATGTTTATGTTAGCCTATATTTATGATGCTATGATTACGAACGGAATGTATGATGTTGCTATGTGAATATGATGGGCTATGAACATGTAAATTGTGAGATCATGATAAGAATACGAAAAGGCAAGTTATGATATCCCTTGTATGCTTTACCCAAGACGGTTATGCTATGTAAATCTCACAAATGGAAGGTTACGATGAAAGGAAATTCTCATCTAATCTAAAAGAGCTCATGATCATGATTATACAAGGAGTTAATCTCCTATGATCTATGATAATTTTATGATAAAAGACAAGTTAAAGGTTATTCAAGAAAGGGACTTAAGCTAAGCACCGATGAACTAGATATGAGAAGTATCCCTTCCCAAGTTGGAAGGTAGGTTCACAATGATTCTCATGAGATTGAGGCTGCCATGTAATGTGGAACTATGGGTCTCTAATACATCTCCTAGTTCTTGAACTATGTTGCCACCATAGGATACTAGCTAGTGGATCCACCTAGAAAGCTATGTCATGTTAGGTTCTACTTTGGCCGGTAGACCACCTTCTTTCGGTGTGGGGTTTCATGATACCAGATTCCATGTTTAACTCACATGGTCTATGTTGGTTAATGCAAATGTTCCCTCATGTAACATGAAAGACAATTAAATGAACGTTGACTAGGGTGACTTGAGGAGTCTACTTAGTATAGGTAGGGGTATGGACTCTACCTAGACATTGCAAAAGTTCACTCTAAGGGAAGTCCTAGGAGATTGTTCTTATGAATATGATAACGTGAAAGATATGATGATTATGATACATGATGTTACTCTTATATGATGTTGGTCATTATGATGAATATGTTATTTGCTTATATTGTTATATGAGGTGATGACTACTTATGTTACAAGTACATGAAGCAAGGCTTTACTTATGGTCTCCAATCTTATCTTCTTGGTTGTGTAGGGTTATGAGGCTTCACATGACCATTGCACTTGTAGGTTGGGGATGAGGTCATTGGTAACTGTTTTTGTATGTTGTGTCTATATGATCTATTGAATATGAAATGTTAACATGACTCTATGAGAATATTTCTTTGATTATGATCATGCTTTAACTTGTATATGTTATATGGTATGTGCATTGAAGACTTTCATATGACTTAGCATGCTTTCTTAAGAGATGATAATGATCCTTTTTCATGCATGTCCTTAAGTGTTATGTGCATATACCCATACTTAGTACATGTGGCGTACTAACCCCATTACTTTATATTAATACAACTGTAGGTTCTGGCCATTGAAGTTAAGGAGGTCGATTTGAAGAAGCTTGGAACTCTTTCTCCAAGTCTTGGTAGGTCCTCATGTTCGGGGATTCTATCTTTTATTTTCCATCTTTATAAAGACATTAGTAGAATTTTAAGAGTATTAGATTTCCATTTATGTTCTTTGGATATTTTGTATTAAGGCCTATATGGCATATTCACTATTATTGGCTAAGTCCAGATTTGCACTCTTAGGTGGATTCTATATATGTGAGACCATTTTAGAATATCATATGTCTTTGTGAATGTTAAGTATGAAGTCTAAGTATCCTTCATTAGTATGTTAAAAGTTTTAATTTTTCCGCAAATTTTATTGATCACATGTTATGACGAATGCTAAGGGCTTGTCTGAGTCCTCTGAGAGGACGACGACGCCGGTATCTTCCGGGGTATGCTCTCCGGGTGTGACAAACTTGGTATCAGAGCATGAGGTTTAAATATCCTTAGGATCAATGTCTCAATATACCACATTACCTAGTGTTTTGTTCATGATTGTGAAGCGCGCCATAATTGTGGGCGAGGGTCTATGTGATGATTAAGAAACTTTTTTTTTTGATACTCCTATGTCGTGCCTTTAGAGTTTTGATACTATGTGTCTATTAGCATCTAATCGCTTTCTTGTGTATTTAGGCGATGAACACAAGAAGTACAGCCGTTAGAAGTGTAGGGGAAGAGATTGCGAATGCGGGAGCTACTCCGCAAGGTAATCAAAATGCTTCTGAAGTGCAAGCTGGTGCAAATGATCAAGTTCCGTGAATCCTCTAGCTATGAAGGATGGTGAGGTGAGGGAAGCCCTGCTCCAAATGGCCCAAGCCATCACCACCCAAGCTCAAGCCATCACGACTCAAGCTAACAGAGAGGTTGCACCTCGAGAAAACCAGCATGCTAGTACTATGGCTAGCCGTTTGAGAGACTTTACGAGGATGAATCCTCCCATGTACTTTGGATCAAAAGTTGATGAGGACCCCTAATATTTCCTTGATGAGGTCTACAAGATTTTGTTTGCTATGGGGGTGATTACAACTGAGAAGGCTGAACTTGCTACTTATCAACTCAAGGACGTGGCTCATACATGGTACAATCTGTGGAATGATAGTAGGGCTTTAGGAGATGGTCCCGTGACTTGGGAGATCTTCAAAAAGGCGTTTCTTGACAGAGTCTTCCAAGGGAGCAAAGAGAAGCTAAGGTAGAGGAGTTCATCAACCTTCGTCAAGGAGGTATGAGTGTTACAGAATACTCTTTGAAGTTCATTAAGTTGTCCAAATATGCTTCTTCTTTGGTTTCTAATGCTAGGGATGAATTGAGCCGTTATGTAACGGGCGTGTCCGAAGAGCTTGAAGAAGAATGTTTTGCAGCCATGCTTCATGACAATATGAATCTTTCTTGGTTGATGGTTCATGCTCAAGATGTTGAGGAAATTCGTCTAAGGAAGAGAAATAGGGAAGCTAAGAAGGCAAAGTCTTTTGAGAGTGGTTCTCCTAAAAGTAGGCTTGATGTTCAAGACAATCCTAAGTTTAAGAAGAAGTTTACAAACCAAGTTCCTTCAGATTTCTCCAAGAATCGCAATGATAGAGGTTCTAATACTAAACCTCAATAGGGGAGAAATGTTGATCCACCAAGAGAAAGAACAATTTGTGGTAATTGTGGTAATAAGCATGGGGCGAATGTCTTGTTGGAACTAATAGTTGCTATGGTTGTGTCAAGGGTGGCCATATGGTGAAAAATTGTCCTAATGTGAGAAGTCAGGGTAAGGGTAATAGTCAAGCTCAACCAAGCGGTCCTAATTCTGAAGCTCCAAAAAGGAACCGTTTCTATGCACTCAATGCTAGGGGTGAGCAAGAAAGCTCTCCCTACGTTGTGACGGGTATGTTACAAGTTTTCTCTATTAATGTTTATGCTTTGCTCGACCCAGGTGCTAGTCTTTCTTTTGTTACACCTTTTGTAGGTAGGAAGTTTGATGTACTTCCCGATGTTTTGATTGAGCCCTGTTCCGTTTTTACCCTAATGGGTGACTCTGTAGTTGCAAAAAGAGTCTATAGGAAATGCCCTGTCATGCTGCCCAATGGAGTTACTCTTGTTGATTTGGTAGAACATAACATGTTTGATTTTGATATCATCTTGGGTATGGATTGTCTTCATGATTGTTTTGCTTCCGTAGATTGTAGAACAAGGGTAGTGAAGTTTCAATTCCCTAATGAACCTATTCTAGAGTGGAAGAGGGGATATTCTATGCCAAGGGGTCAAATTATTTCGTGTTTAAAGGCTTGTAAGATGATAGCCAAGGGTTGTATATACCATGTGGTGAGGATAAATGAGGCTTTTCAAACGTATTGAATTCAAGAAAACTGAAACTAGGGTTGTTCCCAATGAAATTATCGAATGTTAATCTCCCTAGTTCTCCCTATTTCCGATTCTAGTAGAATGTATAATGCTCAAGATTTCAGTAAGAAATTTAGAAAGAAAGAAAGAAAGAAGTAGGAAGATGAGATGTGTTCGGATAGGATGACCAAAGGGTGAGGTTAGACTAAGTAATGATGTAAGTGATTCTTAGTCATTGCAAAGAAAGATCCCAATGGAAGTCTTAAAAGAATATCCTAAGTCAACCTAGCATGTTCAAAGTGAATGTGAAATCAAAGAAGAAGAGATATAAGTTCAAAGTGAAACTAAGTAAGCAAAGCATGAGAATGTCAAATCATCAGTGTTTGATAAGAATGAAGTTTTAACAGTTATTGGTTTATGCCAATATTGGAGTATGAATATACACCCCAAGAACTATATATTATGCAAATAATCAAAGAATGAACATAGCCAATAAAGATTGGCTTATAAAGACTTCATGCCCAATTTAACAAGAATGAAAAAAAATTAACTTGTTTACTAAATAGGTGCATGTTTTGGTAAAAGATAGTACCAGCTAGAGTTTTAAGAAGATGTTTTCATACTCTATTCTCCCACTTATGTGAAACTTGTATGCATATGTTTTCTTGAGATTTTTCTGTTTTGTTGTTATCTTGAGAAGATTGATAGCATGGTAACTCTTTGATGCATTTTGAGCTTATGATAAGGTTGAGAAGGAAATTCCTCACTATGTGTTATGAATATGTAGCTCTTATATGTTTGTGCATCATAAATTTAGTGCTAAGTGTAATGATATGTTATGTGCTGGTTGTGCTGCTAGTATTGAGTCTTTTCCTACCCTCCAAAAGAATTTAGTGTCATTCGGGGACGAATGTTCCTAAGGGGGGGGGATAATGTCACATTCCAGAAAATGTACTTGTCTAGTGAAGAGTCTATTAGATTTTAAGAATATGTATTGGGATACACAGGCTTCCCAAAGCCCAATATTGAGTAATATTGGGCATGTTAGATAATATTGGCTTAAGGGTGTTAGCCAATTTCTATGTATACACAAGTAACTTATAACTTAAAAATACACTTTGATGCTCCAATCCAAGATTGTTTAGGAATTGTACCTGCAATGAAGACCCTAAGCTAAAATTTTTATTTTCATCGCTTACACACATTCGGTACTAGGCATCCAAGTGTCAAGCCTAGGTACCATAGCACATGATCATTTAAAATGATCATGTAGATTAAGCAGTGCCCAAGGACATAGTGAGGATCCTTGGGACAAGAAGTGAACTTTCCAGAGTGCACGGTTAGAAAAGTGCACGGCAACACATGTGCTACCGGCCGAGAGACCAAGCTCAACCGATTCGGTTGGGCGGTTAGGGGACAGCACGCGTCGGGTCAAGCCACGTGGGGCCGAGCTTCCTAACAATCCTAGGTTCTAACTAACTTACCTAACTAGATAACTAACCTAGGACTAACTAAAAAACCAACTAGTGTGCCCGAAATCCTAAGACCTAACCGGGTGACACTAGCCGAGTAGCTAACTAAAGAAACATCCTAGTACCTAACCTAGGATGGTCCAAAGGGGTTGGTTATGGTCCTACGACTTAGGGTACTTTAGTAATTACCCTAGGTCACTTAATTAATTAAATTAGCAACTTAATTAATTAATTTAAATGGTCAAACCTGAGACCCTTAAGCAAATTTTCAGAATTTGGCTAAGTCAAATGTTCTCCTATTTTTAGTCAATTTAGGAGGGGCGTTTTGGTAATTTAAGTGGCGGGTCTTTTGGGTAATTCATGGGACGCCTATATATTGATATTAGGTCAGTTTTAGACCACTTTTACACGTCCCAAATCAGATCAAACGAAATTTCTCTCTATCTGTCAAGAACACTCTCTTTTCCAAACTCCATTAAAGAACAAGAAAAAGCTTAAGGAAGAAGACGAAGGTTTCGAAGTTTCCAATCAGATTTCATGGATTCTTCATCTATAAGTTATTAGTTTTTCACTCTTGGGATTCGTTTCCCCAAGAGGTCCTTTAAAGATAAGTTTTCAAGAACTTCAAATACTAGGGTTTTTACTTTACAAAATGGATTTTCTTCCTAACCCTATATTTATGATTTCCAATGAAAAGTAAACGTTTTCTATATTCAATTTCGCACGAATTGTTGAGTAATTGATTGATAATGTTTGAATGTCGTGTGATACATGATCTTTCTCTAAGTGATGGTTTCGAATGGGTTGTTCATGGTATTTGATAATGTGTAAACGTTAGGATTAGAATTAAGACTTGAATGAACCCTTTAACGACCCATTTACCTTCTCCTACGCTATGCATTGATCTTGTACATGATTATATAAGTTGTTCTTAATTCTGCCATTGAGTATTTCACTATGTATGATTATGAATATTGCATGATGAATAAGATTCTTGGAAGCAAGAGGTAAGTCTTCTAAGTGTGATTACTCTCAATGTTTATGTTAGCCTATAATTATGATGCTATGATTACGAAAGGAATGTATGATGTTGCTATGTGAATATGATGGGCTATGAACATGTAAATTGTGAGATCATGATAAGAATACGAAAAGGCAAGTTATGATATCCCTTGTATGCTTTACACAAGACGATTATGCTATGTAAATCTCACAAACGAAAGGTTACGATGAAAGGAAATTCTCATCTAATCTAAAAGAGCTCATGCTCATGATTATACAAGGAGTTAATCTCCTATGATCTATGATAATTTTATGATAAAAGACAACTTAAAGGTTATTCAAGAAAGGGACTTAAGCTAAGCACCGATGAACTAGATATGAGAAGTGTCCCTTCCCAAGTTGGAAGGTAGATTCACAATGATTCTCATGAGATTGAGGCTGCCATGTAATGTGGAACTATGGGTCTCTAATACATCTCCTAGTTCTTGAACTATGTTCACCATAGGATACTAGCTAGTGGATCCACCTAGAAAGCTATGTCATGTTAGGTTCTACTTTGGCCGGTAGACCACCTTCTTTCGGTGTGGGGTTTCATGACACTGGATTCCATGTTTAACTCACATGGTCTATATTAATTANGTGTTAGCCAATTTCTATGTATACACAAGTAACTATAACTTAAAATACACTTTGATGCTCCAATCCAAGCTTGTTTAGGAATTGTACCTGCAATGAAGACCCTAAGCTAAAATTTTATTTTCATCGCTTACACATTAGGTACTAGGCATCCAAGTGTCAAGCCTAGGTACCATAGCACATGATCATTTAAAATGATCATGTAGATTAAGCAGTGCCCAAGGACATAGTGAGGATCCTTGGACAAGAAGTGAACTTTCCAGAGTGCACGGTTAGGAAAGTGCACGGCAACACATGTGCTACCGGCCGAGAGACCAAGCCCAACCGATTCGGTTTGGGCGGTTAGGGGACAGCACGCGTCGGGTCAAGCACGTGGGGCGAGCTTCCTAACAATCCTAGGTTTAACTAACTTACCTAACTAGATAACTAACCTAGGACTAACTAAAAAAACCAACTAGTGTTCCCGAAATCCTAAGACCTAATCGGGTGACACTAGCCGAGTAGCTAACTAAAGAAACATCCTAGTACCTAACGTAGGATGGTCCAAAGGGGTTGGTTATGGTCCTAGCGACTTAGGAGTACTTTAGTAATTACCCTAGGTCACTTAATTAATTAAATTAGCAACTTAATTAATTAATTTAAATGGTCAAACCTGAGACCCTTAAGCAAATTTTCAGAATTTGGCTAAGTCAAATGTTCTCCTATTTTTAGTCAATTTAGGAGGGGCGTTTTGGTAATTTAAGTGGCGGGTCTTTTGGGTAATTCATGGGACGCCTATATATTGATATTAGGTCAGTTTTAGACCACTTTTACACGTCCCAAATCAGATCAAACGAAATTTCTCTCAATCTCTCAAGAACACTCTCTTTTCCAAACTCCATTGAAGAACAAGAAAAGCTTAAGGAAGAAGACGAAGGTTTCGAAGTTTCCAATCAGATTTCATGGATTCTTCATCTATAAGGTATTAGTTTTTCACTCTTGGGATTCGTTTCCCCAAGAGGTCCTTTAAAGATAAGTTTTCAAGAACTTCAAATACTAGGGTTTTTACTTTACAAAATGGATTTTCTTCCTAACCCTATATTTATGATTTCCAATGAAAAGTAAACGTTTTCTATATTCAATTTCGCACGAATTGTTGAGTAATTGATTGATAATGTTTGAATGTCGTGTGATACATGATCTTTCTCTAAGTGATGGTTTCGAATGGGTTGTTCATGGTATTTGATAATGTGTAAACGTTAGGATTAGAATTAAGACTTGAATGAACCCTTTAACGACCCATTTACCTTCTCCTACGCTATGCATTGATCTTGTACATGATTAGATAAGTTGTTCTTAATTCTGCCATTGAATATTTCACTATGTATGATTATGAATATTGCATGATGAATAAGATTCTTATAAGCAAGAGGTAAGTCTTCTAAGTGTGATTACTCTCAATGTTTATGTTAGCCTATAATTATGATGCTATGATTACGAAAGGAATGTATGATGTTGCTATGTGAATATGATGGGCTATGAACATGTAAATTGTGAGATCATGATAAGAATACGAAAAGGCAAGTTATGATATCCCTTGTATGCTTTACACAAGACGATTATGCTATGTAAATCTCACAAACGAAAGGTTACGATGAAAGGAAATTCTCATCTAATCTAAAAGAGCTCATGCTCATGATTATACAAGGAGTTAATCTCCTATGATCTATGATAATTTTATGATAAAAGACAACTTAAAGGTTATTCAAGAAAGGGACTTAAGCTAAGCACCGATGAACTAGATATGAGAAGTGTCCCTTCCCAAGTTGGAAGGTAAGTTCACAATGATTCTCATGAGATTGAGGCTGCCATGTAATGTGGAACTATGGGTCTCTAATACATCTCCTAGTTCTTGAACTATGTTTCTACCATAGGATACTAGCTAGTGGATCCACCTAGAAAGCTATGTCATGTTAGGTTCTACTTTGGCCGGTAGACCACCTTCTTTCGGTGTCGGGTTTCATGACACTGGATTCCATGTTTAACTCACATGGTCTATATTAATTAATGAAAATGTTCCCTCATGTAAAATGAAAGACAAGTAAATGAACGTTGACTAGGGTGACTTGAGGAGTCTACTTAGTATAGGTAGGGGTATGTAACTCTACCTAGACATTGCACAAGTTGACTCTAAGGAAAGTCCTAGGAGATTGTTCTTATGAATATGATAACATGAAAGATATGATGATTATGATACATGATGTTACTCTTATATGATGTTGGTCATTATGATGAATATGTTAATTGCTTATATTGTTATATGAGGTGACTACTTATGTTACAAGTACATGAAGCAAGGCTTTACTTATGGTCTCCTATCTTATCTTCTTGGTTGTATGGGGTTAAGGGTCTTCACATGACCATTGCACTTGTAGGTTGGGGATGAGGTCATTGGTAAATGTTTTTGTATGTTGTGTCTATATGATCTATTGAATATGAAATGTTAACATGACTCTATGAGAATATGTCTTTGATTATCATCACGCTTTAACTTGTATATGTTATATGGTATGTGCATTGAAGACTTTCATATGACTTAGCATGTTTTCTTAAGAGATGATAAATGATCCTTTTTCATGCATGTCCTTAAGTGTTATGTGCATATACCCATAATTAGTACATGTGGCGTATTAACCCCATTACTTTATATTACTACAATATAAGGTTCTGGCCAGTAAGTTAATGATGTAGATTTGAAGAAGCTTGGAACTCTTTTTCCAAGTCTTGGTAGGTCCTCATGTTTGGGGATTCTATCTTTCATTTTCCAGCTTTATGAAGACATTAGTAGAAGTTTAAGAGTATTAGATTTCCATTTATGTTCTTTGGATTCTTTTGTATTAAGGCCTATATGACATATTGACTATTATTGGCTAAGTCCAGATTTGCACTCTTAGGTGGTTTCTATATATGTGAGACAGTTTTAGAATATCGTATGTCTTTATGAATCTTAAGTATGAAGTCTAAGTATACTTCATTAGTATTTTAAAAGTTTTACTTTTTCCGCAAATTATATTGATCACATGTTATGACGAATGCTAAGAGCTTGTCTGAGTCCTCTTAGAGGCCGCCGCCGCCGGTCTCATCCGGGGTATGCTCTCCGAGTGTAATAAACTTGGTATAAGAGCATGAGGTTTAAATATCCTTAGGATCAATGTATCACTAAACCACATTACCTAGTATCTTGTTAATGGTTGTGAAGCGCGCCACAATTGTGGGCGCGGGGCTATGTGATGATTAAGAAACTTTTGTTTTCTTGATACTCCTATGTTGTGCCTTTAGAGTTTTTACACTATGTGTCTATTAGCATCTAATCCTTTTCTTGTGTATTTAGGTGATGAACAAAAGAAGGACAGACGCTAGAAGGGTAGGGGAATAGATTTCGAATGCGGGAGCTACTCCGCAAGGTAACCAAAATGCTTATGAAGTGTAAGCTGGTGCAAATGATCAAGTTCCGTGAATCCTCTAGCTATGAAGGATGGTGAGGTGAGGGCAGCCCTGCTCCAAATGGCCTCAGCCATCACCACCCAAGCTCAAGCCATCACGGCTCAAGCTAACATAGAGGTTGCACCTTGAGAAAACCTGCATGCTAGTACTATGACTAGCCGTTTAAGAGACTTTACGAGGATGAATCCTCCCATTTACTTTGGATCAAAAGTTGATGAGGACCCCCAAGATTTCCTTGATGAGGTCTACAAGATTTTGTTTCCTATAGGGGTGAGTACTACTGAGAAGGCTGAAATTGCTACTTATCAACCCAAGGACGTGTCTCATACATGGTACAATATGTGGAAGGATAGTTGGGCTTTAGTAGATGGTCCCGTGACATGGGAGATGTTCAAAAAGGCCTTTCTTGACAGATTATTTTAAAGGAGCAAAGAGAAGCTAAGGTAGAGGAGTTCATCAACCTTTGTCAAGGAGGTATGAGTGTTACGGAATACTTCTTGAAGTTCATTAAGTTGTCCAAATATGCTTCTTCTTTGCTTTCTAATGCTAGGGATGAATTGAGCCGTTATGTAACGGGCGTGTCGAAGAGCTTGAAGAAGAATGTTTTGCAGCCATGCTTCATGACAATATAAATCTTTCTAGGTTGATGGTTCATGCTCAAGATGTTGAGGAAATTCGTCTAAGGAAGAGAAATAGGGAACCTAAGAAGGCAAAGTCTTTTGAGAGTGGTTCTCCTAAAAGTAGGCTTGATGTTCAAGACAATCCTAAGTTTAAGAAGAGGTTTACAAACCAAGTTCCTTCAGATTTCTCCAAGAATCGCAATGATAGAGGTTCTAATACTAAACCTCAATAGGGGAGAAATGTTGATCCAACAAGAGAAAGAACAATTTGTGGTAAGTGTGGTATTAAGCATGGGGGCGAATGTCTTGTTGGAACTAATAGTTGCTATGGTTGTGGCAAGGGTGGCCATATGGTGAAAGATTGTCCTAATGTGAGAAGTCAAGTTAAGGGTAATAGTCAAGCTCAACAAAGCGGTCCTAATTCTGAAGCTCCAAAAAGGAACCGTTTCTATGCACTCAAGGCTAGGGGTGAGCAAGAAAGCTCTCTCGACGTTGTGACGGGTATGTTACAAGTTTTCTCTGTTAATGTTTATGCTTTGCTCGACCCAGGTGCTACTCTTTCTTTTGTTACACCTTTGGTAGCTAGGAAGTTTGATGTACTTTCCGATGTTTTGATTGAGCCCTTTTCCGTTTGTACCCCAATGGGTGACTCTGTAGTTGCAAAAAGAGTCTATAGGAAATGCCCTGTTATGCTGCCCAATAGAGTTACTCTTGTTTATTTGGTAGATCTTGACATGTTTGATTTTGATATCATCTTGGGTATGGATTGGCTTCATGATTGTTTTGCTTCAGTAGATTGTAGAACAAGGGTAGTGAAGTTTCAATTCCCTAATGAACCTATTCTAGAGTGGAAGGGGGGAAATTGTATGCCGAAGGGTCAAATTATTTCGTGTTTAAAGGCTTGTAAGATGATAGCCAAGGGTTGTACGTACCATGTGGTGAGGATAAATGAGGCTTTTCAAATATATTTGAATTTAAGAAAACCGAAAATAGGGTTGTTCCCAATGAAATTGTCGAATGTTAATCTTCATAGTTCTCCCTATTTTCGATTCTAGTAGTATGTATAATGCTCAAGATTTCAGTAAGAAAGTAATAAAGAAAGAAAGAAAGAAGTATGAAGATGAGGGGTGTTGGATAGGATGACCAAAGGGTGAGGTTAGACTAAGTAATGATGTAAGTCATTCTTAGTCATTGCACAGAAAGATCCCAATGGAAGTCTTAAAAGAATATCCTAAGTCAACCTAGCATGTTCAAAGTGAAAGTGAGATCAAAGAAGAAGAAATGTAATTTCAAAGTGATTAAGTAAGCAAAGCATGAGAATATCAAATCATCAGTGTTTGATAAGAATGAAGTTTTAATAGTTATTGATTTATCCCAATATTGAAGTATGAATACATTCCCCCAAAACTATATATTATGCAAATAATCAAAGAATGGGCATAGCCAATAAATATTGGCTTATAAAGACTTCATGCCCAATTTAACAAGAATGAAAAAAATTAACTTGTTTACTAAATAGGTGCATGTTTTGGTAAAATATAGTACCAACTAGAGTTTTAAGAAGATGTTTTCATACTCTATTCTCGCACTTATGTGAAACTTGTATGCATATGTTTTCTTGAGATTTTTCTTTTTTGTTGTTATCTTGAGAAGATTGATAGCATGGTAACTCTTTGATGCATTTTGATCTTATGATAAGGTTGAGAAGGAAATTCCTCACTATGTGTTATGAATATGTAGCTCTTATATGTTTCTGCATCATAAATTGAGTGCTAAGTGTAATGATATGTTATGTGCTGGTTGTGCTGCTAGTATTTAGTGTTTTTCCTCCCCTCCAATAGAGTTTAGTGTCATTCGGGGACAAATGTTCCTAAGGGGGGGATAATGTCACATTCCTTAAAATGTACATGTCTAGTGAAGAGTCTATTAGGTTTTAAGAATATGTATTGGGATACATAGGCTTCCCAATGCCCAATATTGAGTAATATTGGGCATGTTAGAGAATATTGGCTTAAGGGTGTTAGCCAATTTCTATGTATATACAAGTAACTTAGAACTTAAAAATATACTTTGATGTTCAAATGCTCTAATCCAAGCTTGTTTAGGAATTGTACCTGCAATGAAGACCCTAAGCTAAAAATTTTATTTTCATCACTTACACACATTAGGTACTAGGCATCAATGTGTCAAGCCTAGGTACCATAGCACATGATCATTTAAAATGATCATGTAGATTAAGCAGTGCCTAAGGACATAGTGAGGATCCTTGGGAAAAGAAGTGAAATTTCCAGAGTGCACGGCAACACATGTGCTACCGGCCGAGAGACCAAGCCCAACCAATTCGGTTTGGGCGGTTTGGGGACAGGCACGCGTCGGGTCAAGCCACGTGGGGCCGAGCTTCCTAACCAATACTAGGTTCTAACTAACTTACCTAAATATGTAACTAACCTAGGACTATCTAACATAAACCAACTAGTGTGCCCGAAATCCTAAGACCTAACCGGATGACACTAGCCGAGTAGCTAACTAAAGAAACATCCTAGTACCTAACCTAGGATGGTCCAAACGGGTTGGTTATGATCTTAGCGACTTAGGGGTACTTTAGTAATTACCCTAGGTCACTTAATTAATTAAATTATCAGCTTAATTAATTAATTTAAATGGTCAAACCCGAGACCCTTAAGCAAACTTTCACAATTTGGCTAAGGCAAATGTTCTCCTATTTTTAGTCAATTTAGGAGGGACGTTTTGGTAATTTAAGTGGAGGGTCTTTTGGGTAATTCATGGGATGACTACATATTCATATTAGGTCAGTTTTATACCACTTTTACACGTCCCAAATCAGATCAAACAGAATTTCTCTCAATCTCTCAAGAACACTCTCTTTTCCAAACTCCATTAAAGAACAAGAAAAAGCTTAAGGAAGAAGACGAAGGTTTCGAAGTTTCCAATCAAATTTCGTGGATTCTTCATCTATAAGGTATGGGTTTTTCACTCTTGGGATTCGTTTCCACCAGAGGTACTTTCAAGATAAGTTTTCAAGAACTTCAAATACTAGTGTTTTTACTCTACAAAACGGATTTTCTTCCTAACCCTAGATTTATGATTTTTAATGAAAAGTAAACATTTTCTATATTCAATTTCACACGAATTATTGAGTAATGGATTAATAATATTTGAATGTCGTGTGATACATGATATTTCTCTAAGTGATTGTTTTGAATGGGTTGTTTATGGTATTTGATAATGTGTAAACATTAGGATTTGAATTAAGACTTGAATGAACCCTTTAACAACCCGTTTACCTTCTCCTACGCTATGCATTGATCTTGTACATGATTTGATGAGTTGTTCTTGATTCTACCATTGAGTATTTCACTATGTATGATTATGAATATTGCATGATGAATAAGATTCTTGGAAGCAAGAGGTAAGTCTTCTAAGTGTGATTACTCTCAATGTTTATGTTAGCCTATAATTATGATGCTATGATTACGAAAGGAATGTACGATGTTGCTATGTGAATATGCTGGGCTATGAACGTGTAAATTGTGAGATCATGATAAGAATACGAAAAGGCAAGTTATGATATCCCTTGTATGCTTTACACAAGACGGTTATGCTATGTAAATCTCACAAACGAAAGGTTACGATGAAAGGAAATTCTCATCTAATCTAAAAGAGCTCATGATCATGATTATACAAAGAGTTAATCTCATATGATCTATGATAAGTTTATGATAAAATACAACTTAAAGGTTATTCAAGAAAGGGACTTAAGCTAAGGACCGATGTACTAGATATGAGAAGTGTCCTTTCCCTAGTTCGAAGGTAGGTTCACAATGATTCTCATGAGAATGAGGCTGCCATGTAATGTGGAGTTATGGGCCTGTAATGCATCTCCTAGTTCTTGAACTGTGTTGCCACCTGATTTTTATCAAGTAATGAAAGTAACTAGGGCTTAAGTGTTCCCCATAGGTTCATAACTCGGTAATTCTAGCTATAACAATCCTTTCCTAATATCTTGCATGCAAAGTGGTAAGCTATGTATCCCTAATTCCTTGGTCCGGCAACTAGGGAATTTCACTCCGCACCTTGGTCCGGCTACGTGTGTATGCTTTACTAAACCTTACCTTTACCTCATATTAAGCATCATAATCGATATTTGGCTTAGTTGTTACTTCGTACCAACCAACACTAGCTTATTAGATAGTATATACTAAATCAACGTTAATAATTATTTTTGTATTATCTACCTCCTTGGTCTGGCAAGTAGCAATAAAGCGAGTTCTAACGTTGGCCACCGTTAAAAAGACTTCTAAACTAAAGAATTATCAATACATGCAAGACATTATTCGAGAATTGTTATTTTAGGTAGATTTTACCTTGTTATTTACCCATAGTTCTCACAACCCTAGTTATGGAGTTTAGTTATCCATGTTAATAATCACACAATTCATATTAATTAGATAAGAATTCATGCACTTACTTTGATGAGATTGAAGATAATCCAGAAAATTACTTGAATTAATCAAAAACTTGCAACAAACGATTCCGAAAAATAGAGTAATTTCCAAAATCCCAAAATTCAATACTTAGAACAATAAAACTAAAAAATATCCAAAAGTCTAACCCCAAAAATGAGGTATTTTCAAGTATTTATAATACTAGAATCCTAACAAAAGAGGGAAATCTATTTAAGGAAAATCTGTCCAAAAAATGCGTCTGAGTCGACGACTGGAATGACGGACCGTCGAGGGCACGACGGATCGTCGAGGCCCTCCGTCGTTCCACAATTAGAATCTTCTGAAGATGGGTACTGGGGCTACTTTCTGTTGACGTTGATGGATGTGCAGGATGGTCCGTCGTGGCTATGACGGACCGTCGAGAGCCTCTGTAGCCCCACACTTGGTCAGAATTCCCCAACTTCTTTTCTCAGACTTCTTCTTCTTACGACGGTGGACACCTACGGACCGTCGAGGTCACGACGGACCGTCGATGGTTCCGTAGGTTGCCAACTCTGCAATTTTCAGCACAAAACTCTCACGTTCTCCTTCTAGACAGATTTCTTGAAAACAAAGAGAAAATTACATTAAAACCAATACAAAAAGGCCTTAGACACACACTAAACTTAAGAAAAAAGCATTGAAAGTACCGTATAGCCACGGTACATCAACACCCTCAACTTAAATTCGTTGTTTGTCCTCAAGCGACGCACTATGACTCGCCACAAAATCTTTGTACAAGAGTATCCTTATTTTAGCTTTTTGCAATCATCTGGCTATCAATCCCGATTATTTTCAAATTGAGTTATGCATGCTATCACTATTAGGCTTGATAATGTGGATCAGACCATGAAACAGACTCACCACACACATACACCTGTCCTCGTTAATCTCTCACCAAGGTACCAATTTTCCGGTATTGTAACTAGTGTCCTCACTTCAAAACAACATCCTCATTTTTCACACAATGATTTCAGTTTGAGTATAAGGATTATTTTTCAACACGCGCTCTCAGAACAACTTCGCATCTCATTTATACTTATTGCCATAGGCTTTCCCTTATTTTCATTGCTTTAAGTTCACCATTATAGCCTCTTAGGATCACGATAGGACTTTCTTAGCTTGTAACTTAGGCTCGGGGTCAGGTTGGATACATTTAGATGTATTTTTAGTGACTTATTGCCCTCCTTGACATAACGACTAAGCGTCCTACCTTTTCATCATTTTATTCCGCCCTATTTCTTAATTTTCTTGCATTCTTTCACCTTGCTATTCTCCCTTCTTTCTCCTTTTTGTGTAAGTGACTCTTTTTACTTGTATTTTTTTTATATTTATCACTTTTCTTTCAACTTTTCTTTTGCTCTTTCTCTCTCTTTATTCTTTCAACCTCACTTTCCGGGGCATTCCTCATAATAGCCACCCTCAACTCATGTCTTTGCCACGAGTCGAGGTACACAATACCCAAAGTTGGGTCAGGGCCACGACAAGGTTGTTTACTGTATTATCCACCCTCAACTTATGCTTTTGGCATAAGCTGAGGTGCACATGTCCAAGGAGGGACCTGGGCCAACACATTGTTCCCAAAAAGGAATCAGTTGGGGTGAAAAAGAAAGGTCTATTTTAGGCTCAATTCATTTGGATCAAGAAGAGATTAATTTAGTTCGATTTTCTGTTATTTAGGCTAAAGATTGACTGTATTGAACAAGGGCCTTGATCCTTTCCTAATTGTCTATCACATCTTACTTTTTAGCAGGACTAACCAGGCAAGTTCTAGCTCAGTACAAATAGTGGACTATTCAAATTTTCCTCACACTCTCTTGACATATCATTACTCTACCAGACACCTAGTTCGAGTCTTAGATTTAAGGTCATGCAGTAGTGTATCTCTGTGTCATGCTTAGAGCCATACATTTATCAGTTACTATGCCTAGTCATGCATCATGTTCGTTAAAATCGGGATATCATTTTTGTTTATCCATCATGCTTGAGAGTCCATTTCTATACTATGTACAAAAGATACCAATATGCCGGTTCAACAATAAAGTAATCAGTCTCATGGGGGAAAAGAACACATGCAAGAAAACCCCAAGAGAGGATCGTGAGTTGGGCTACTTAGACTTTACCCTAGCACTCACTTTCCATTTACCCCACCCCCAACCAAAAAAATGCAATTGTCCCCAATGCATAAAAATAAATGAAATAGAGGGGTAGGTGAAACAAACCTGAGGCGCAAAGCGCCGGTGATAAACAAGCTGGCGGGTCCGGTTTCCCAGAACCCGCTCCCTGTGAAGTAGGGACACCATCAGTAGTGTCCTCAGCAATGATAGCACCATCAGTAGTGCTCCTCGCAAACCTTGCAACTCTGGAACTAGACGCTTCAGCAGCCACCTCCAGAACTCTCATCTGGCGAGCATCCTCATCAATAAGCGAGGCTCTCCTCGCTGCCTCTAACTCATGGCGCTCCTTCTTCCGAGACCGGGACTCATCCTCATCTCTAGTCTGGTGCCTCTTGGCACGCTCTCGTGGTGGAGGTGGTGGTATATCAGTAGTGGCGAACAGGGCAGCCATCGCTGTGACCTCAGCAGGCTCTGTAGAAGGGGCCTCAGACTCCGGCACCCAAGCCTCTAGTATCGCATCTAAGTCGGCTCGCAGACTCGCCACAACAGCCTAGAGGGACATCACATCCATAGTAGGGGCTGGTTGGGCAAGAACCCGCAGCTCAAAAGCGTCCAAAAACTGGTGGACCTCCATAACCTTCCGCTCAGTGTGCTGGGCCATCTTCCTCTCTAAACACTCCTCTGCCTATGCAATAGACTTCTGCATCCAAGGCTGGATGTGGTGCAGAATTGTGTCCATTTGGGCCTCAAGTTTCTGTACCATAGCAAGTGGGACAAGAGTAGCCTGTGGAGTCGATTGGGAGGAGCTAGGAGCGGTGCTAAAACACGGGATAGACTCGACCAGAGTGGTGTCGGTGGGCTGAGAAGTAGCCGGGTTAGCCGTTTGGGCTTGCTTGACTGTTGCCGCTAGGGTCTCACCAAGCGGCTGCACCTCCGGACGGGCCCTATGTGGGGAGCCAACTCATTGGACTCATCCCGAATGAGGCCGATATCTACTGTGCTCGGTGGGGTCTTGAGCACATCAATGTGCCACACGGGCACTCCTGCTAACCTGCACAAAGCAAAGACCATGCACGGGAAGGGGTAAGTAGTAGTGGCCTTAAAGGCACTCTCGTGCATCACCGTCTGTAGGAGACATGCAAAATCCACCTCGAACCCAGCAATCATCACCGTCATCAGTACCGCACGATCCCAAGTGACAATGTTGTCGGCTGCAGTGGTGGAAAGGCAATGTCGGAGTAGTAGCCACAGAAACCTGGCTGTGAAGGTGGGGTTAGCCTTCTTGATACTTCCTTTGGGCTCACGAACCCAGTCAGCAGCCTCACCATCAACAAACAGGTACTGTGCAATCCACCGCTTGGTGGTCTCTCTCAACTCTGGCTCGCGCTGGAATCGTCCATCTTTAATCAACTTCCACCGATAGTCGAACTCGGCGGTGAGAGGGGTCCGGGTAGCATCAACATCCGCGCCATAAAGAAACCTGCGGATGGCTGGCAAGGAAATGTCAACCCGGTTGCCGCGGACTAGGACGTAGTCTAGAGGAGCATCTTTGGCGGGGGCTGCCCGCCTGTCCAGCTGGGATCGGAGAGTCCACATATGATGCATAGAACTCTCGGACCATCTCCTCGCTCTAGCGGCCCACAGTTCGCGATGTCAACTCCAGCCGATGTCAGGTGAACAACTCATGTATGGCCGGCATGGTGGAAAGGTTCTCCGTACGAACCTGCACTCAAGTGTCAGGGTCCGGGTCATGACCCCCTTGTCATTTGGTATCTTAGCGTCTATGTAAACCTGATACTGCCCCTCGACACACCACCAGTTGGGATGGTCAACAACCGGTGCGGGGACACCAGTCTGGGGTGTTGGAGTAGAGTCAGCACTATCAGCCTCATTAGACGAGGCAGACTGGGATGCGGTGGCGGGAACAGAGGCCTCCTCAGACCCGGAGACCTCCTCTGAACCAGAAGCTTCCTCCGAACCGGATGCCTCCACGGAGCTAGATGCTCCCTCTAACTGTGCAGCCGACCCAGAAGGTGTGCCAGTCAATATGCGCTCCTAGTCAGACTGGGAGGCAGTGACTACGTCGGGCGCCACCCTCGTGGGAGTGGCTCTGGTGGGGCGAGCGGCATGTGTAGCAGTGCGGGTGCTAGGTGGCACGTACTCTGGGTCACGCTCATCGTCTGAGCCGACGACCAGTCTATTGGATGAGGCGACTGACTTGGAACACCCTCGTGAGTAAACGCGGTCTTGTTTAGGAGCCATGAGATCCTGCAAAGAGAAGTAGTTAGTATTAGAGGAAATAACAAAACGTAGAAAAGAAAATGGCAGTGCAGAAGTATAGAGTGCAGGATGGACCCATTGACGGTCCATCGAAGACACGACGGTCCGTCATGGGGGTCCGTCGAGGGATACTTGGGGAATTTTTTTCAAAACATCAATAACAATAGGTTATGACAGAGATGACAGACATGCAGGACGGACCGTCGAAGAGACGATGGTCCGTCGTAAAGGTCCATCGATGGACACTTAGATTATTTTTATAAACCATCAGAAACCAAGGTTCTGATAAAGACGACGGACATGCAGGACGGACCGTCGAAGGAACGATGATCCGTCGAGGGACACTTGGAATAAATTGTAAGATCTTCAGAAACCAAGGTTCTGACCGTGTTGACGGTTGTGCAGGACGGACCGTCGAAGGCACGACGGTCCATCATAAGTGTCCATCGAGGGTCACTTAGATTATTTTTATAACAAGTCAGAAACCAAGGCTCTGACACCGTCGACGGTTGTGCAGGGCGGACCGTCGAAGGGACGAAGGTCCGTCATAAGTGTCCGTCGAAAAAACACTTGGGGAAACAAAGGGGTTGGGCTTGACGGACAACAATGACGGTCCATCGCGTGGTCGACGGTCCGGTGACGGGGTCTCGTACTGCCCTTCAGGGACCTGGTTTTGCAGCCACATTGGTTCCCTATGTACTATTTTTTGGGAAGCCTAAGTGTACCAAACATATATCCAACATCCCATCATCCCTAGGGCAAGAATTTCATCGTGTTTTAGCATTCAATTTTCTACAGTGTAGCAACCCTAGGTCAGAAACAGAATCAGGAAACACACGCCATTTCTAACAAAATAACCCCATTCCATTACAATAACCGTGATCTATGGGAACGTAGTACTATAGGGGAGAGTTCTAGCATGCAACGAGGGCCCAAAATTTGAGACCCATACAGTAAGATGGCAAGTTTAATCAAAAAGCAAACAACAATTTACGATAGTTAATTGACAGATCCGAAGAACATACCTGATAACTGTAGTAGAGGAGAAAGAAGTAAGGCACAGATAGTTGATCAGCAAATCAAAAACCACGAACACCGACCGCCAATAGACGGAAGAAACTTGGAGAATTTGGAATATAAAGGGATTGTGGGAATATGGGGGAAGTGATGGTAATGAGAAGATAGGAGAGGGAATAGGAGTGAATGTTGAGGAAGTAGGAGGAAATGGTGGGAAATGGGGAAACAAACAGTTTATGAGGGTTAAATGAAGAGGTGGGAAGTTTAAAAGTTTAAAACTTTTAATATTCAGCCAGACGGGTCGGGTCGGATTGTGGGTGAAAGACGCGACGATTCCCCGTCGATGGACCGTAACAGGTGCGACGGTCCGTCATGGGTGTCCGTCGAGGGTTCCCTAACTTGGAAAAATTTGAAAGACATACCTGGGCATGATGGATCCCAACGAAGGTCCGTCGAAGGCACGACGGTCCGTCGAAGGCACGACGGTCCGTCGATGGTTCCGTCGATGGGTGCAGCAGACCAATTTTCTGTAGATTTCTGGTTATTTGATACCTGCACATTTAACACCCATTAAGCTACTCTTTTTTTTTTGATTTTTAGGACACTTTCCGACACGGACCCTAGTCTATGCTATACCCAACACTACTAACGAAAAAGAAAAGAGCAGTCAGACGGAACATTACATAAATAAACGCAAGAATAATGCAACTATTTCTAGAAAGTAATGAAATACCTATAGTTTGCTAGAGAATACATATTGGGTTGCCTCCCAATCAGCGCTTGATTTAACGCCGGGGCATGACAAAAGACTCTTGATTACTCAGACTTTATCAAGATGGTATGCCTCGATCAATTCAATTGCCGATTCAGCATGCCCAGATAGATTTTGATTCGCTGTCCGTTCACCTTAAACCGCACACCCTTCTTGTTCTCCAACTCAACCTCACCATGAGGGAATAGTTTGGTAATCAAGTAGGGACCAGTCCATTTGGACTTGAGTTTGCCCCGAAACAAGCGCAACCTAGAATTGAATAAAAGCACCAAATCCCCAACCAAAAAATCGCGCTTCTCAATCTTTTGGTCATGGTACTTCTTCATTTTTTCTTTGTAGAGGGCTGAACTTTCATATGCCTTCAAGCGAAATTCATCAAGCTCATTCAACCCGTTTAACCTCTGTTCTGCAGCCTCATTCCAATCCATTTTCAACTTCTTCATTGCCCACATGGCTTTAAGTTCTTATTCAACCGGTAAGTGACAAGCCTTCCCATATACAAGTTGGTATGGGGACATACCAATGGGAGTCTTGTATGCTGTCCGGTAGGCCCAAAGAGCATCATCAAGCCTCCTTGACCAATCCGTTCTACTAGCTTTCACCGTTTTCGACAGAATCTGTTTAATCTCCCTATTTGACACCTCAACTTGCCCACTAGTTTGAGGATGGTACGGAGTGGCCACATTATGGTGAACCCCATACTTTTCCAGTAATCCCTTAAATAGCTTGTTGCAAAAGTGGGATCCCCCATCACTAATAATAGCCCTTGGGGTGCCAAATCTGGAAAATATGTTCTTTTTCAAAAACGCGATGACACTCTTCCCTTAATTATTTGCAAGTGCGATAGCCTCCACCCATTTAGACACATAGTCGACTGCCACAAGAATGTACTTCATCCCATGAGAACTCACAAAAGGGCCCATAAAGTCAATGCCCCACACATCAAACAATTCAATCACAAGGATGAGATTTAAAGGGAGCAATTGCTTCCTCGAAATACCACCATCTCTTTGGCATCTATCACATGCCTTGGCAAACTCATGAGCATCTTGGTGGATAGTGGCCAATAGTAGCCACATTCAAGATTTTGTGGGCTGTTCGGATACCACTATGATGCCCACCTACAGGCGAAGAATGGAACGCCTCCAAAACACTCAATATCTCAACTTCCGGCACACAACGCCGAATAAGCCCATCGGCACAACTCCTATATAAGTATGGTTCATCCCAAAAGAACTTTTTCACATCATGCATAAACTTTTTCCTTTGATGAAAGGACAAGTTTGATTGGACGGTATGACTAGCCAGATAATTCGCAAAATCTGCGAACCATGGGATCAAGTCTTGGGAGGCGGCCAATACATGCTTATAAGGAAAAGTATCATCAATTTCAGCCTTTTCACCCAACTCTCTCATTTCTTCATCTTCTAATCGGGACAAGTGATCAACAACTTGATTTTCAGTCCCTTTTCTATCTTTCACCTCAAAGTCAAATTCTTGCAATAGTAATACCCAACAAATCAACCTCGGTTTTGTATCCTTCTTTGACATCAAATATCTCAAAGCAGAATGATCAGTATGCACTATAACTCTAGTGCCAAGCAAATAGGAGCGAAATTTCTCAAAAGCATAGAGTACTTCAAGGAGCTCTTGCTCAGTCACAGTGTAGTTCTTTTGGGCTTCATTGAGGGCTTTACTAGCATAGTAAATGGGGTGAAGGATTTTATCCCTTCGTTGACCCAAAACCACACCAAGAGCAACTTCGTTCTCATCACACATCACCTCAAACGGTTTGCTCCAATCCGGCAAAATGATGATAGGTGCAGACACCAACTTTTCCTTTAGCTCACCAAATGCCTTAAGACAAGATTCATCAAAATAAAACTCACTCTTTCTCAAGCAACTTGCACAAGGGATGGACAATCTTTGAAAAATCCTTGATAAACCTCCGGTAAAAGCCCGCGTGCCCTAGAAAGCTTCTCACATCTTTTACAGAGATGGGTGGAGGAAGTCTCTCTATCACCTCGTATTTAGCTCGATCAACCTCTATACCCTTCTCTGAAATACGATAGCCCAATACAATACCTTCTTTCACCATGAAGTGACATTTTTCCCAAATAAGCACAAGGTTGCAGTCTTCACACCTCTTAAGAACCTCAGACAAATTACTCAACACCGATCAAAGAAGTCACCAACCACAGAAAAATCATCCATAAACACCTCAATAGTGTCCTCCACCATATCAGAGAATATTGACATCATACATCTCTGAAATGTGTCCGTTGCATTACATAACCCAAACGCCAAAATTTGATACGCTCAAATTTACTTCTCGAAAAGAAGTATAAGCTGTCGTATCAAGTAAAGAACCCAACTATGAGGTTGAGGTCGATCCCACGAGGAAAATAATTTAGACTTAGCTTTAACCTACTATTACTTTTATTTAGTCAAGTCCTTTCCGAAAACAAATAACAAGAAGGGGTTTTGAATAACAAATGTAATTAGCTAATTCTACGAAAAACAAGTGACACGTTCAAAGATTTGATTTTTATCAAGTAATGAAAGTAACTAGGACTTAAGTGTTCCCCATAGGTTCATAACTCGGTAATTCTAGCTATAACAATCCTTTCCTAATATCTTGCATGCAAAGTGGTAAGTTATGTATCCCTAATTCCTTGGTTCGGCAACTAGGAAATTTCACTCTGCACCTTTGTTCGGCTACGTGTGTATGCTTTACTAAACCTTACCTTTACCTCATATTAAGCATCATAATTGATATTTGGCTTAGTTTTTACTTCGCACCAACCAACACTAGCTTATTAGATAGTATATACTAAATCTACGTTAATAATTCTTTTCTTATTATCTACCTCCTTAGTCCGGCAAGTAGCAATAAGGAGAGTTGTAACGTTGGCCACCGTTAAAAAGACTTCTAAACGAATGAATTATCAATACATGCAAGACATTATTCGAGAATTTTTATTTAAGTTAGATTTTACCTTGTTATTTACCCATGGTTCCCACAACCCTAGTTATGGAGTTTAGTTACCCATGTTAATAATCACACAATTCATATTAATTAGATAAGAATTCATGCACTTACTTTGATGAGATTGAAGATAATCCAGAAAATTACTTGAATTAATCAAAAACTTGCAACAAACGATTACGAAAAATAGAGTAATTTCCAAAATCCCAAAATTCAATACTTGTAACAATAAAACTAAAAAATATCCAAAAGTCTAACCCCCAAAACGAGGTGTTTTCAAGTATTTATAACACTAGAATCCTAAAAAAAGAGGAAATCTATTTAAGGAAAATCTGTCCAAAAAGTGCATCTGAGTCAATTACTTGAACGACGGACCATCGAGGGCACGACGGACCGTCAAGGCCCTCCGTCGTTCCACACTTAGAATATTCTGAATATGGGTACTGGGCTACTTTCTGTTGACGTTGACGGATGTGCAGGACGGTCCGTCGTGGCTATGACGGATCGTCGAGAGCCTCCGTAGCCCCACACTTGGTCAGAATTCCCCAACTTATTTTCTCAGCCTTCTTCTTCTTACGAAGGTGGAAACCTACGGACCGTCGAGGTCACGACGGACCGCCGATGGTTCCGTAGGTTGCCAACTCTACAACTTTCAGCACAAAACTCTCATGTTCTCCACAGATTTCCTGAATTCAAAGAGAAAATTACATTAAAACCAATACAAAAAGGCCTTAGACACACACTAAACTTAAGAAAAAAGAATTGAAAGTACCGTATAGCCACGGTACATCACCACCATAGGATACTAGATAGTGGATCCACCTAGAAAGCTATGTCATGTTCGGTTCTACTTTGGCCGGTAGACCACCTTCTTTCGGTGTGGGGTTTCATGACACCGGATTCCATGTTTAACTCACATGGTCTATGTTGGTTAATGCAAATGTTCCCTCATGTAAAATGAAAGACAAGTAAATTAACGTTAATTAGGGTGACTTGAGAGTCTACTTAGTATAGGTAGGGGTATGGGACTCTACCTAGACATTGCACAAGTTGACTCTAAGGGAAGTCCTAAGAGATTGTTCTTATGAATATGATAACATGAAAGATATGATGATTATGATATATGATGTTATTTTTTATATGATGTTGGTCATTATGATGAATATGTTATTTACTTATATTGTTATATGAAGTGATGACTACTTATGTTACAAGTACATGAAGCAAGGCTTTACTTATGGTCTCGTATCTTATATACTTGGTTGTGTCGGGTTATGGGGCTTCACATGACCATTGCACTTGTAGGTTGGGTATGAGGTCATTGGTAACTGTTTTTGTATGTTATGTCTATATGATATATTGAATATGAACTGTTAACATGACTCTATGAGAATATGTCTTTGATTATGATCATGCTTTTACTTGTATATGTTATATGGTATGTGCATTGAAGACTTTCATACGACTTAGCATGTTTTCTTAAGATATGATAAATGATCCTTTTTCATGCATGTCCTTAAGTGTTATGTGCATATACCCATACTTAGTACATGTGGCGTACTAACTCCATTACTTTATATTACTAGAACTGTAGGTTCCGGCCATTGAAGTTAAAGAGGTAGATTTGAAGAAGCTTGGAACTCTTTCTCCAAGTCTTGGTAGGTCCTCATGTTCGGGGATTCTATCTTTGATTTTCCAGCTTTATGAAGACACTAGTAGAATTTTAAGAGTATTAGATTTCCATTTATGTTCTTTGGATTCTTTTGTATTAAGGCCTATATGTCATATTGACTATTATTGGCTAAGTACAGATTTGCACTCTTAGATGGTTTCTATATATGTGATACAATTTTAGAATATCGTATGTCTTTATGAATATTAAGTATGAAGTCTAAGTATACTTTATTAGTATGTTAAAAGTTTTAATTTTTCCGCAAAATTTATTGATCACATGTTATGACGAATGCTAAGGTCTTGCCTGAGTCCTCTTAGAGAACGACGACGCCGATCTCATTCAGGGTATGCTCTCCGGGTGTGACAAACTTGGTATCAGAGCATGAGGTTTAAATATCCTTAGATCAATGTCTCACTAAACCACATTACCTAGTGTCTTGTTCATGGTTGTGAAACGTGCCACAATTGTGGGCGAGGGGCTATGTGATGATTAAGAAACTTCTATTTTCTTTATACTTCTATGTCGTGCCTTTAGAGTTTTGACACTATGTGTCTATTAACATCTAATCCCTTTCTTGTGTATTTAGGCGATGAACACAAGAAGGACAACCGCTAGAAGGGTAGGGGAAGATATTGCGAATGCGGGATCTACTCCTCAAGGTAACCGAAATGCTTCTAAAGTGCAAGCTGCTGCAAATGATCAAGTTCCGGTGAATCCTCCAGCTATGAAGGATGGTGAGGTGAGGGCAGCCCTTCTCGAAATGGCCCAAGCCATCACCACCCAAGCTCAAGCCATCACGGCTCAAGCTAACTTAGAGGTTGCACCTCGAGAAAACCAGTATGCTAGTACTATGGCTAGCCGTTTTAGAGACTTTACGAGGATGAATCCTCCCATGTACTTTGGATCAAAAGTTTATGAGGACCCCCAAGATTTCCTTGATGAGGTCTACAAGATTTTGTTTGCTATGGGGGTGAGTACTACTGAAAAGGCTGAACTTGCTACTTATCAACTCAAGGACGTGGCTCATACATGGTACAATCTGTGGAAGGATAGTAGGGCTTTAGGAGATGGTCCCGTGACTTAGGAGATCTTCAAAAAGGCCTTTCTTGATAGATTCTTCCCAAGGGAGAAAAGAGAAGCTAAGGTAGAGGAGTTAATCAACCTTCGTCAAGGAGGTATGAGTGTTAAGGAATACTCCTTGAAGTTCATTAAGCTTTCCAAACATGCTTCTTCTTCGGTTTCTAATGCTAGGGATGAAATGAGCCGTTATGTAACGGGCGTGTCCGAAGAGCTTGAAGAAGAATGTCGTGCATCCATGCTTCATGACAATATGGATCTTTCTAGGTTGATGGTTCATGCTCAACATGTTGAGGAAAGTCACCTAAGGAAGAGAAATAGGAAAGCTAAGAAGGCAAAGTCTTTTGAGAGTGGTTCTCCTAAAAGTAGGCTTGATGTTCAAGACAAGCCTAAGTTTAAGAAGAGGCTTTCAAACCAAGTTCCTTCAGATTTCTCCATGAATCGCAATGATAGAGGTTCTAATCCTAAACCTCAAGAGGGGAGAAATGTTGATCCACCAAGAGAAAGACCAACTTGTGGTAAGTGTGGTAAGAAGCATGGGGGTGAATGTCTTGTTGGAACTAATAGTTGCTAAGGTTGTGTCAAGGGTGTCCATATGGTGAAATATTGTCCTAATGTGAGAAGTCAAGGTAAGGGTAATAGTCAAGCTTAACCAAGAAGTCCTAATTCTGAAGCTCCAAAAAGGAACCGTTTCTGTGCACTAAAGGCTAAGAGTGAGCAAGAAAGCTCTCCCGACGTTGTGACGAGTATGTTACAAGTTTTCTGTGTTAATGTTTATGCTTTGCTCGACCCAGGTGGTACTCGTTCTTTTGTTACACCTTTGGTAGCTAGGAAGTTTGATATATTTAGCGATGTTTTGATTGAGCCCTTTTCCGTTTGTACCCCAATGAGTGACTCTGTAGTTGCAAAAAGAGTCTATAGGAAATGCCTGTCATGCTGCCCAATAGAGTTACTCTTGTTGATTTGGTAGAACTTGACATGTTTGATTTTGATATTATCTTGGGTATGGATTGGCTTCATGAATGTTTTGCTTCCGTAGATTGTAGAACAAGGGTAGTGAAGTTTCAATTCCCTAATGAACCTATTCTAGAGTGGAATGGGGAGAATTCTATGCCAAGGGGTCAAATTATTTCGTGTTTAAAGGCTTGTAATATGATAGCCAAGGGTTGTATATATCATGTGGTGAGGATAAAGGAGGATTTTCAAACATATTGAATTCAAGAAAACCGAAACTAGGGTTGTTCCCAATGAAATTGTCGAATGTTAATCTCCCTAGTTCTCCCTATTTACGATTCTAGCAGTATGTATAATGCTCAAGATTTCAGTAAGAAAGAAAGAAAGAAAGAAAGAAAGAAAGAAAGAAGTAGGAAGATGAGGGGTGTTCGGATAGGATGACCAAAGGGTGAGGTTAGACTAAGTAATGATTTAAGTCATTCTTAGTCATTGCACAGAAAGATTCCAATGGAAGTATTAAAAGAATATCCTAAGTCAACCTAGCATGTTCAAAGTGAACGTGAGATCAAAGAAGAAGAAATGTGGGTTTAAAGTGAACTAAGTAAGCAATGCTTGAGAATGTCAAATCATCAGTGTTTGATAAGAATGAAGTTTTAACAGTTATTGGTTTATGCCAATATTGGAGTATGAATATATGCCCCAAGAACTATATATTATGCAAATAATCAAAGAATGGGCATAGCCAATAAATATTGGCTTATAAAGACTTCATGCCCAATTTAACAAGAATGAAAAAATTAACATGTTTACTAAATAGGTGCATGTTTTGGTAAAAGATAGTACCAACTAGAGTTTTAAGAAGATGTTTTCATACTCTATTCTCGCACTTATGTGAAACTTGTATGCATATGTTTTCTTGAGATTTTTCTGTTTTGTTGTTATCTTGAGAAGATTGATAGCATGGTAACTCTTTGATGCATTTTGAGCTTCTGATAGGGTTGAAAAGGAAATTCCTCACTATGTGTTATGAATATATAGATCTTATATGTTTGTGCATCATAAATTAAGTGCTAAGTGTAATGATATGTTATGTGCTGATTGTGCTGCTAGTATTGAGTCTTTTTCCTACCCTCCAAAAGAATTTAGTGTCATTCGGGGATGAGTGTTCCTAAGGGGGGGATAATGTAACATTCCAGAAAATGTACTTGTCTAGTGAAGATTCTATTAGGTTTTAAGAATATGTATTGGGATACATAGGCTTCCCAATTCCCAATATTCAGTAATATTGGGCATGTTAGAGAATATTGGCTTAAGGGTGTTAGCCAATTTCTATGTATACACAAGTAAGTTATAACTTTAAAATACACTTTGATGTTCAAATGCTCCAGTCCAAGCTTGTTTAGGAATTGTACCTGCAATGAAGACCCTAAGCTAAAAAAATTATTTTCATCGCTTACACACAATAGGTACTAGGCATCCAAGTGTCAAGCCTAGGTACCATAGCACATGATCATTTAAAATGATCATGTAGATGAAGCAGTGCCCAAGGACATAGTGAGGATCCTTGGTAAAAGAAGTGAACTTTCCAGAGTGCACGGTTAAGAAAGTGCACAACAACACATATGCAAGCACATGTGCTACCAGCTGAGAGACCAAGCCCAATCGATTCTGTTTGGGCGGTTAGGGGACAGGCATGCGTCGGGTCAAGCCACGTGGGGCCGAACTTCCTAACCAATCCTAGGTTCTAACTAACTTACCTAACTAGCTAATTAACCTAGGAATAACTAAAATAAACCAACTAGTGTGCCCGAAATCCTAAGACCTAACCGGGTGACACAAGCCGAGTACCTAACTAAAGAAACATCCTAGTACCTAACCTAGGATGGTCCAAAGGGGTTGGTTATGGTCCTAGCGACTTAGGGGTACTTTAGTAATTAACCTAGGTCACTTAATTAATTAAATTAGAAATTTAATTAATTAATTTAAATGGTCAAACCCGAGACCCTTAAGCAGATTTTTAGAATTTGGCTAAGTCAAATGTTCTCCTATTTTTAGTCAATTTAGGAGGGGCATTTTGGTAATTTAAGTGAAGGGTCTTTTGGGTAATTCATGGGACAACTATATATTGATATTAGGTCAGTTTTAGACCACTTTTACATGTCCCAAATCAGATAAAACAAAATTTCTCTCAATCTCTCAAGAACAATCTCTTTTCAAAACTCTATTAAAGAACAAGAAAAAGCTTAAGGAAGAAGGCGAAGGTTTCGAAGTTTGCAATCAGATTTCGTGGATTCTTCATCTATAAGGTATGGGTTTTTCACTCTTGGGATGCCTTTCCCCAAGAGGTCCTTTCAAGAAAAGTTTTCAAGAACTTCAAATACTAGGATTTTTACTATACAAAACAGATTTTCTTCCTAACCCTAGATTTATGATTTTCAATGAAAAGTAAACGTTTTCTATATTCAATTTCGCACGAATTGTTAAGTAATTGATTGATAATGTTTGAATGTCGTGTGATACATGATCTTTCTCTAAGTGATGGTTTCAAATGTGTTGTTTATGGTATTTGATAATGTGTAAACATAAGGATTTGAATTAAGACGTGAATGAACCCTTTAACGACCCGTTTACCTTCTCCTACACTATGCATTGATCTTGTACATGATTTGATGAGTTATGATTGATTATGCCATTGCGTATTTCACTATGTATGATTATGAATATTGCAGGATGAATAAGATTCTTGGATGCAAGAGGTAAGTCTTCTAAGTGTAATTACTCTCAATGTTTATGTTAGCCTATAATTATGATGCAACGATTATGAAAGGAATGTATGATGTTGCTATGTGAATATGCTGGGCTATGAACATGTAAATTGTGAGATCATGATAAGAATACGAAAAGGCAAGTTATGATATCCCTTGTATGCTTTACACAAGATGGTTATGCTATGTAAATCTCACAAACGAAAATTTACGATGAAAGGAAATTCTCATCTAATCTAAAAGAGCTCATGAACATGATTATACAAGGAGTTAATCTCCTATGATCTATGATAAGTTTATGATAAAATACAACTTAAAGGTTATTCAAGAAAGGGACTTAAGCTAAGCACCGATGAATTAGATATGAGAAGTGTCCCTTACCTAGTTGGAAGGTAGGTTCACAATGATTCTCATGAGATTGAGGCTGCCATGTAATATGGAACTATGGGACTCTAATACATCTCCTAGTTCTTGAACTATGTTGCCACAATAGTATACTAGCTAGTGGATCACCTAGAAAGCTATGTCATGTTATGTTCTACTTTGGCCGGTAGACCACCTTCTTTTGGTGTGGGCTTTCATGACACCGGATTCCATGTTTAACTCACATGGTCTATGTCGGTTAATGCGAATTTTCCCTAATGAAAAATGAAAGACAAGTAAATGAATGTTTACTAGGGTGACTTTAGGAGTCTACTTAGTATAGGTAGGGGTATGGGACTCTACCTAGACATTGCACAAGTTGACTCTAAGGGAAGTCCTAGGAGATTGTTCTTATGAATATAATAACATGAAAGATATGATGATTATGATACATGATGTTACTCTTATATGATGTTGGTCATTATGATGAATATGTTATTTGCTTATATTGTTATATAAGGTGTTGACTACTTATGTTACAAGTACATGAAGCAAGGCTTTGCTTATGGTCTCCTGTCTTATCTACTTGGTTAGGTGGGGTTATGGGGCTTCACATGACCATTGCACTTGTAGGTTGGGGATGAGGTCATTGGTAACTGTTTTTGTATGTTGTGTCTATATTATCTATTGAATATGAAATGTTAACATGACTCTATGAGAATATGTCTTTGATTATGATCATGCTTTAACTTGTATATGTTATATGGTATGTGCATTGAAGACTTTCATATGACTTAGCATGTTTTCTTAAGAGATGATAAATGATCTTTTTTCATGCATGTCCTTAAGTTTTATGTGCATATACCCATACTTAGTACATGTGGCGTACTAACCCCATTACTTTATACTACTACAACTGTAGGTTCCGACTATTGAAGTTAAGGAGGTCAATTTTAAGAAGCTTGGAACTCTTTCTCCAAGTCTTGGTAGGTCCTCATGTTCTGGGATTCTATCTTTGATTTTCCAGCTTTATGAAGATATTAGTAGAATTTTAAGAGTATTAGATTTCCATTTATGTTCTTTGGTTTTTTTTGTATTAAGGCCTATATGGCATATTGACTATTATTGGCTAAGTCCAGATTTGCACTCTTAGATGGTTTCTATATATGAGAGACAGTTTTCGAATATTGTATGTCTTTATGAATCTTAAGTATGAAGTCTAAGTATTCTTCATTAGTATGTTAAAAGTTTTAATTTTTCCGCAAATTTTATTGATCACATTTTATGACGAATGTTAAGGGCTTGTCTGAGTCCTCTAAGAGGACGACGACGCCGGTCTCCTCCGGGGTATGCTCTCCAGGTGTGACATTTACTCTAGTTAAATGAATAATCAAAATTTCCAACAATTACCATCGGGTCATTACATTATCCACCTCTAAAATCATGTTCGTCCCCGAACATAAGGTGAAAGAAGTATCTGAAGCTTCAAAAAGTTTAGGATATCTGGAACGCATGTCAGACTCTGTCTCCAAGTTGCTTCTCCTACTGAGTGGTGCTTCCACTGAACCTTCACTGAAGCAGTATCCTTGGTCCTAAACTTCCGAACTTGCCTATCCAATATAGCTATAGGATCCTCCTCATATGTCAAGTCTAGACCTAGTTCCATAGAATCGAGTGAAAATACATGAGATTCATCCGGAACATACTTTCGAAGCTTGGCGACATGGAAAACAGGATGAACTGCCGACAAGCTAGGGGGTAAGGTGAACTTATAGGTCACCTCTCCTACTCTCCTCAAAATTTCAAAAGGTCCAATGAATATAGGGCTAAGCTTGCCCTTTTTTCCGAACCTCATTACACTCTTCATTCGGGATACTCAGAGCCAAAAATTGTCACCCTCCATAAACCTAAGGCTCTAACTCTCCGATATGCATTACTCTTTTGTCGACTCTGAGCTGTCAGTAGTCTATACTGAACATATGAACTTGCTCCATAGCATCTCTAAGCAAATTGTATCCAAAGAGTCCAACTCTGCTGAATCAAAGCAACTGATTGGAGATCTACACCGTCTGCCATACAACGCCTAAAATGGGGCCATTTGAATATTGGAGTGATAACTGTTGTTTTATGAAAACTCAGTTAAGGGTAAATGTCGATCCCACTTAGAACCGAAATCGATCACACATGCTCGGATCATGTCCTCCAACACCTGAATCGTTCGCTCGGACTGACCATCTGTCTAAGAGTAAAAAGCTGTACTCATTTATAACTGAGTACCCAGACCATCCTGTAATTCCTTCTAGAAGTGAGAAGTAAATAGTGAACCTCAATATGATATAAGAGAAACAAGAACCCCATGTAGTTGCACAATTCGACTGATATATAGCTCGACTAACTTCTCTGCCGTATACTTTACCGAACATGAATAAAGTAGGCATACTTGATCAACCTATCAACAAGAATCAAAATAGAGTCATAAACACCAACTGTGGTAGGCAATACACAATCTCGCCCTTGTTCAAAATCCATTATCTTTTGCTTATGAAAATTCTACTTTAGATCAAGTAAAAGAGGGTTTTTTATCTTGTTTCTCCTTCACTTCAGACACTAATGATTATTTAGACCCATTCATCACCATAACTCCACTTTCATAAGAAGCAAAAAGACGGACTCAAAATGGGAAAGTCTGTGAACTTCCTTAGCTAACTTTTTCTTGCCTTCCTCAACTTGAATAGTACTTATCATTGATAACCTTCTCAAAATATCAGCAACAACATTATACTTACTAGGTAATATAGGAGTCTTATAACCTAGTCCTTGAGAAACTCTAATAAACTCCTTTGCTTGAGGTTAATCTCTTCTTCCTCAAAACATATTGGAGACCCTTGTGGTTGGTGAACATGTCACGATCGGGGAGCACCCCCTTGACGTAACCGGCCTCTTCATCCTCGAAGAGAACTTAGACTATCCCCTTATCATTCATCATTACATATCATAGGTCAAAAATGTAGAAAATTAAAACAATTACATAGTGAAGTATACTTAGACTTGTCGCTTATCATATATGGAGTTTACATAGACTCCTCGCTTATGAAGTTTACATAGACTTTTAATTTAGCATAGGTAAATCATATAAGAATCTAACATCTTAGTCTCACATATAAACCATTTAAAGAGTATTACAAATTTGGCATAATCCCATACACAAGCACAATATGTCATTATAGGCTTGCAACAATAGTCTCAAATGATAAAGGAAAAATGATTGTCTTTAGACACAAGAAACATCATAGCTAGAGTAGAAGAATGGCAACATCCCCGAACTTGAGGACCTACCAATAACTTAGGGGAAAAGTCCAAGTCTTCTTGCAAAGTGGTCTAGAATCTCTTCAATGATCGGAACCTACAATGTTTGGAAAAGGGGAAGAAATATGGGTTAGTACAAACCACATGTACTAAGTATGGTTCCTATGCATAAAATCATAAATGCATGAGAAAGACACAATTTAAACAAAATCATGCTTAATATCAAATAATTCAACATACACATATATGTAACATCATAAGTAAACCCAACATATAAGCAACTCAAGCAATACTTGTGCAATGCCAAGTATAGAATTACATAACCGTATCCAAAGCTAAGTATCACATTGAACGACCAACTACATGCATATATCATAATTTCATATTTCATCATAACATGCTTAATTCATAAAATCATATATGACTTGAAATACATAGCATATAATCAACTTAATCATACAAAAACACTACTAAGATCATCCCTTAGGATCCCACATGTGCAATTTGTAAGAGAAGTCACATACCCTTCATCATTCTATGTAGTAGCCTTTAAGACAACCCTAATAAGAGTTCACATACCTAACTTGTTCATTTACTTTTACTTTAGTTAAAGAAGTGCCATAACTGACATTAGACCACGTGAGCTACATGGAATCCGGTGTTATCCTCCAACACCTAAAAGAGAGGGTTAACACTTTCCTAAGGTGTAACATTCATACAAAGCTATCTAGGTGGATCCACTAAGCTATAGTCCTATGTGGGCACATAGTTAAGGGTCAAGGAGATTGTTACTAGAAACCTTGAATTGCTAGACGTGGAGGTTTCCATCTCATGAGAAAACATATATCTTGGGAATCTGGACTTACTGAATGTGAATAAACCCATGTGGGAGGCGGGACTTACAAAACGTGAGACCTCCATCTCATTTACATGCCCTTTCGGTGCTAAGACTTTATTGCCTTCACTAATCATCTTATTTCATCATAAAAGTTCACATTATTCTCCTATAAACTCCTATGTAAACACCTTAACATAATAACTCATAGGTCATCATAAGTGAGAACAATCTTTTCACTTTAGAAACCACTAATCAAGTGAGTAAACCTTTCGCTTAACACTCTATTATAATAATGAGAAACTACTTTAAATCATATAATGATCATATAATAACATGCATTCATAATTCATGTCTAATTAAAATTATCTAGGGTTAAGGATGACGAATACTTGTCATCAACATCACAACCACACATTAGACATAAGAGCATTACTATCTAAGTAACTCATATTTCATAATTGAATTTAAGAATAATCAATATTCATACCTTCTTGCCCTTTCATAGCCTTCATACTTCAATTACCAAAGAATACATAACCAATGCATAAACAAAGTAAATTCAAGAAGTAACAAATAGTAATTAAAATTCTACATAATCATATACTCATCATCTTCCACAATTACCATAAAATTTCAAGACATAATGAGTTTAGGGAAGCACAAGGGTTCAAGGGGAAATATTTAGTGATTACCAACAATTGACCATCAATACTTAGTTAAACAATGATAAAAGACCATAAATCATCATAATTGAATAACAATTTCGTTTTGAAAAGAGAACCCATGTCTAGATTGAAACCCTATTCTTGGGGAAGTTTGAAAACCATAGTTGAAGGAGCCTCTTCCGGAAAGGATCCCAAGTGTTAAAGAAACCATACCTTAGTGATTATATGACCACAAATTGATATGAAATCCTTGGTGAATTCGTCTTATTCTTGGAGCTTTAGTGTTTCTTTGGTGGAGGTTTGAGATTTGGGAGAGAGAAGCTAGAGAGAAGTTGGAGCTAAGTGGGTTTAGGGAAATAATGGGGTATTAGATTAGTTAATGAGTTGGAACCCTTTTTATCGTCCCTAACTAACTTAAATAACCACCCCTAATCCCCTAATTAATTACCTAACAAGTTAATTCCCACCCTAATTAAAAACTTGGCAGTGATGTGGGGTTCGAAACGACGTAACCCTGTCAATGGTACGTAGACCAAACCACGACACCGTACTGGTGCTCCATGGTTTTGGTCAGAGAGTGCATTTTTGGAGCTTTTGGTGTATTGTCTAAGTGTCAACCAAGGAGCCACAAAGACAGAGCTTTGTTTAAATGACAACTCGTCGTTTGTGCTCGTGGTTGCACACTGTCAATTGGGCAGTTTTGGGGTCAATGGAAGGGTCCTCCTCAAGGACCCTTAGGGTGGTCCTTGGGGAGTCGTACCCAAGCGTTTCTACCTAAAAACACTCTAACACATGTTTAACAACTCTTTACCATATTTGACTAAATTTCGACCCTTAAAACCCCTTGAAATATGCCAAGTCACACTAGCTCGATTTTCACAAACCCCTGAATGTCATGGTCTTTTCTTGACGTTTTGACTCTAACACCTCGTAATTAGTTTCATTTCATTAATTTAGGCTTATAGACATTGTTTTAAGGCTTGGTTCATATAGTGATTCTCTAGGCTAAGTCATGAACTTCCAGAGTGTTACAGAACACATCCATAGGAACAACATATCGACATTGACCCCATATTTATGAACCAAACACCACTGCTGCCAATTCAAAATCATAAGTAAGGTAATTCATCTCATGAATTTTAAGCTCTCTTGAGGCATAATATATAATGTTACCATTCTGCCTCAATGCACAACCCATTCAAACTCTGGACAGATCACAATAAACAACAAAGCTTTTTGTACCCTCTGGTAGGGTAAAACCTGGAGCAGTAGTCAACTAAGTTTCCAATTCCTAAAAGATCTTGTCACAATATTTATGCCATTGAAATTAATTCATTTTCTAAGTCAATTTCGTCAATGGGGATGAAATAAACAAAACCCCATGAACGAACCTTATATAGTAACCATCCAATCCCAAGAAACTCTTTATGTTAGTTGGAAATGTGGGTCTAGGCCAGTATCTTCTTTGTATTAAATGAAATACCTTTACTAGATATAATTAGTCTAATAACGCCACATACTCAAACAAAAACTCACATTTAGAAAATTTAGCATACAATTCTTTATCTTTGAGAGTTTGTAGGACTATTTTGAGATGACTAGCATTATCATCCTCATTCCTCAAATAAATCAATATGTCATTAATTTATACAATAATACTAAACATGTCAATATATGTCTTAAAATCTTAATTCATAAGAACCATAAACGTTGCAGGAGCATTAGTCAAGACAAAAGATATAACAAGGACTCATAATGACCAAAACGGGTCCGTAATGTTCTCTTCGGGATGTCACTTTCTCTTACATTCAATTGATTATGGCCACATCTAAGGTCTATCTTAGGGAAGCAAGTTGGACTCTGAAGTTTATAGAAAAGACCATCAATCCTAGAAAGGGGATACTTATTCTTTATGGTGACCTTATTTAACTGGAAATAATCGATAAACATTCTAAGAGTCGGGGTTTCGACTCATTTAGGACTTATTGTTCAAGGATTTAGTTTTGTCAATGCCTATTTTATGCTAATAACTGAGGTTTAAATGTTGATATGTAGCAATGAAGGCTAGAGAGTAATGCAAGGACATTATGAGGCAAATAGGAGAGAAAAAAGCTGAAAACACTGAAGGAAAGCAAATCTAGTACTCACCAAAGAAACTTGGCGAGTCGTATAGTGGAAATTCAGCTCTCCTAAAGTTCCAGTATGCTAGCATATGGATAAAATCAACTTGGAAAGCAAACAAGTGGTTCGGTGACACGCCCAAGAGATCAACGATTCCGAACTAGCTCATTGAAAGTTACAGAATGATTTGGTGAAAATCCACGCTAGGAAGGCCGAGAAGAGGAGAACTCGGCTTATCGCTGACCTGTTTTGCAAACCAACTTACTTCGCTGAGTTGAATCTGTTCTGACATTTTGGGAGCGTATAAATGTAATTTTTAAAAGAAGAGAAGGAGTTCCCACATTGTTCATTTCTGGGTTTTTGAGTTTCTACATTCTAGAACATTATTTTTATATTTTTTCAGTAGAGATTTAGAGATTGTTAGATTTTTAGCTTAAATTTAGCATTTGGAATTGTAGATTATTGTCAAACCAAATGAAAAACTTTGTTGGTAACGATTCCTTGTTTATCACTATGTTTGGCTAAAACCCTTTTCTTGGAGGTGTGATTATGTAGTTGAATGCATTAATTAGCTAATTGGTATTGTTAGTTAGTGATATTATTGTTATTTTGAAGTGGGTTCAAGTAATTGTTAAAGTTTTAATTGATGAATTTTAGTTGCAAATGCAATTCTAGCTTAGTACTATATACTTACTTGAGAAAGAACTATTAGAATAAAATTATTAGTTGATGATTGTATTGATTGCATCATAAATAATCTGGGCTTGAGATAGTGGGTTTAATTGCATTCTTACAAATCTATCTTTATATAGTAGATTCATTAACGAATTGTGTTGTTCGATTGTGTTTTGCTTGTTGACGTTCAAAACAACTCACTTCAATCACAATAGTTAATTGGGAAATGACTATTGTAGTAAATACCTAACCTACCCACTTAACATCAATCACGCAAAATTGGCATTCAACTTATCACACTCCCAATAATAATTCTCTACTTGTTTACTTCCCATAATAGTAGTCGTAAATTGGTCACCCAAATCCCCATATTTAACATTAATCGTTGAAACTTTGTAATTTACTTTAATTATTTAAATTTTTACTTCTACTAATGATTTAAACACAATTTTACTTCTTAATTAAATTCACTACAGTAATACTACATATGGGATCGACCCCAATTCACAGTTGAGTTTATTTTTGTTAGCGTCTGTCTAAACATAGAATTAGTTGAAGTCTAGTTGAGCATTATAAAAAATGGTGCCATTACCGGGAGTGGTGTTTAGAGTTCATTTATTGAACTGTAGTCGTGAACTTATTTTGTTGTAGTTGGATCATCTTATTTGTGTTCTTTGTTGGCTGCTCTATAACTGGTGAACAAATGATTGTAAATGAGAGTTACTCTAACAAACTTCAGAACAATGATGACATCGTGAATCTGCATGATGCCAATGAGGATCAGTTGGAAAGTGTAGGTTCTATTCGATTGCCTCCTACCATGGGCTATGAGGTGTTTGATGTGACTAGCACAATGTTACAGCTATTGTAAATGAAGGGGCTCTTGGGAGGACTTTCTCATGAGAAACCTCCCGACCACATCTGAAATTTCATGGATGTGTGTGGCTCCTTTGCTTTCAAGAACATCACTCAAGAGTCTGTCTGACTTTGTTGTTTTCCTTTTCTATAATGGGGAAGAAATGAAGTTATTGACTGTATTACCAAGTATTCAATTACTTCATGGTAGGAGCTCACGGATGATTTTTATAGAAGGTTTTTCCCTCATTCAAAAATGTTCAAGTTAAGGTATAACATTAAGAATTTCAAGCGATTAAATGTTGAACCCTTCCACGAGACATGGTTAAGGTGCTGTCACGACCCTAGAGCACCCCCAAGTCGTAACACGTCGTATTTGATCTTGAAGAGGTCTTGTACAAGCCTCTTGGAATTCATCATATAGGTATATAAAATAGTGCGAAATTAAAACTTTTCTTAATAAAATGAACAATCGAAAACAAATTTACAAAGAAACAAAATTGCTAAAGTCTCACATGGAAATCTTAGACCCAATCCCATAACATAATTGGGACACGACCCTTTACGGAAAAAAATATTACTAAATGTCTATTACATCAAAATGAAACATAAAAGTTCTTTGTCATCGAATCCATGAAGACATACCAAGTATTTGAGGAATAGCAATTAAAGCCTTCAACTAGGGAATCCACTAGCTACCTCAACCTACACTTGTAGTAAAACATGAAGAAATATGGTTAACACAAAAAATGTACTAAGTATGATGAACATGCAAGAACATGCTTTAAAAGGGACATTTTTGTTTAGTCATGCATATCCCAATTTTGTAAAAATTCATGAACATAAGAACAATAAACATGATATTCAAACACACCCAACATACACGTCACATTCTTACATTTGAATTCAATCGCATATATAAACCTTTACCTTTACCATGAGCCTCCACTTCACATAACCCTTTAAGCTATACCTTTTGCATTGTGGATTGTGTTCCATACCATCATCCACACCAAGGTACCACCCTAAGGTCACCTAAGTGAAGTTAACGTTCATCCTTTCCACCTTTACCCAATAAAGCATTTAAGAGACACAATAAGAATATAAGAGGCCCAAACCTTTCATGAATCATATTATCACATTAGAACCATCATCCAAGATAACTCTAAGTAATACTTGTGTAATGTGCAAGTGACATCCCATAATAGTACTCACACCAAGTACTCCATTAAAGTCACTATAGACAAGACACCTTCATATACAATAAGACATGGCAAGGAAGTAACTCATAATACCACCAAGTATGTCATGCATCTTAACATTAAGTACGAGGCGACATTCTTCATTAGCTTTCATTACATTAAGAACACCTTCATTCATTAAGACATTAAATCAATATCCTTCATCTACACATCATCACAAGAGCACATTCATTTCATCAACCTTATAAGGAACACACCATGCCTCTCTCAAAGGCCTACTTGTGAAGTGCATTGATTGCGTCCCATTCCACCACCCATACTAATTAGAACATTCTTAATAATAAATAGTCCATGAAATTATTTGTGGGGATAAGCCATAACAGACATAGACCATCTGAGCAACTCATGGAATCATTGTGTCACCCTCACCTGATAAGGGATCCCTACTTACCAAAGGTAGGGTCATACTTTCTAGCTTAATTGGATCCACTACCTATAAAACTATGTGGTCACACAGTTATGGGATATGGATATTGCTACAAGATACCCTGTCTCAACTAACGTGAAAGCATCCATCTCAAGAGATTGCTACTAGAAACCCCGCCTCAACTCACATGAAAGATTACATCTCATAACACTATCCACTCGGTGCTTAGAATTAATCCCCACAGAGTATTGACATTTGTTACATTCTTTAATTATGGGATAAGATATTGCTACTATATACCCCGCCTCAACTAACATATGAGTACCCATCCCAACACAACATTCATTCAATCATTGGAAAGCTCGAGGGATGTCAAGATTGTTACTAGATACCCACCTCAACTCACATGAGGATATCCATCTCAAGTCCCACATTCATTCATTAGTGAATAATTGAGAAAACCCTTTCAATTAACACATTTTCCTGAACATAAGTCCAGGACTTCATTCATCATTCATGAGTGTGTGTGATTGTGAGAACAACCTTTCACATAATCATCATTATTTACAAGTGTTAATAGAGAGATAACATTATATTCTAACACAGGTAGCTTCTAAACATGATTATCATGCATTCATTCATTTAGATCACACACATGCTTCACATCACTTCTATATATACAACATCATGATAAAACTTCTATTCAACGCCACATTATACTCAAGAAGTGAACACCTGCACCATAAGTGGATCACACATCAATTTAACACAATTTTATATTATTTAGAATCAACCTCAACCCATATATCCATGATATTACTAGAGATTTTTTGTTTTACATAATTCAATAAACAATCCATCATTCACATAAGGAATTCAACATAACTCATTCATAACTTCCCTTTCTAGGTCATGATCCTCGTATCATCAACACATCACTAATTCACCACAATAAGGTATAACTAATGACATGAATTCATAAAATAATTTCATATAAATACATACTAATCATTATACTTCCATAATCAACCAATTCCCAATCAATTTCGAAAATAAAAGAGTTTAGGGGAAGACATGTGTTCTTGAAGGAATTCAATAAAAATTCATCTTTAAATCATCAATCAAACCACAATTCATCAATATAATGGCTTTAAAAACGTTTTACAATCAAACCCAAGCTTAAATTAGGAAATATGATTTTGATCATTGAAGATCTTTGAAATCTATTTTGATTTGACTCCTCGAATGAAAGATCAATCAAGGATGAAGGATCACCATACGTTATAATTGAAGAATCCCACGAAATTTACTTGAGAACTTGAATAATTTGACCATGGAACCTTGATAACCCCACCTCAAATGGAAGTTCCTTAAGAGAGAGTTTTGGAGAAGTATAACTTTTGGAGTATTTAAAATAATAATATCCAAAATAGGGTTAAAAACTTTTACTATTCTTAAAATATGTTAATATACCTAAAATAAACGTTCATGCACATTTATAAACTTGGGGTGAATTTACCAATTCACCCCTAGGTCGGCTGAGATTGCATAAGTAAAATACAATAGTGCTAATTCACAGATCCCATCCACAAACTGTGGATGGGTTTACGGCTTGTGTTGTACACCCGTGGTCTTGCTTAATTAGAGACTTGGTTTTTGGGCTCATGACCCACGAAGGCCATCAATTCTACGCGGTTGGACCTACAGGGAGTGAACCCCCTCCGTAGGTAACCAAAAATTCACGAACTTAATGGTTTCCTAGGGGTCTTGGGGTTTAGACTTAGGATCCTCCTCAAGGAACCTTAGGGATGTCCTTGGGGAGTCGTAACTTAACATCTAACCATGAAAAACCTCAACCATGACTTGGGATAACATACAACTATATCAAACCTTCTCAAACATCACCCCAAACTCAAATGCACACACGTTAAGCTCTAGTTTCACTAGTTCATTTTTAGAGCCATTACATGTTCCAAAAGTTGTTGCTCCATTGTCCAACTCACGGGCTACGAGACAATGTGTGTAGTGACATTAAAATGAAATAGGATGCACTTGAGCGTCAAATGTGTTTTAGAAGCTTTTAACTTGTTAAAATGTTGAGAAATGTTTTTTAAAGTTTAGTGTAAAGAGTTTTCAGGTCAAATGTCAAGGGACGACCATGACGTTTGAAAACTAGTCTTTTTAGGTAATCTGTTGTAGTATAGTGTTATTGAAGTTTGGCATGTTTTTTGAGGGCTAAATCATGTGGATATTTTTCATACCTATATAACATTAAGTTTAGGGGTTAAAATTGCGGGTACGACTCCCCAAGCACCACCCTAAGGGTTCTGAGGAGGACCCTAAGTTTGAACCTCAAAACTGTCAAATGGGTGACCTATGGTTGGCCATCTAAAGCTAGTAGGTCCATGGATGGTTCGTAAGGGTGCTCCGTAAGTCAAAAATTAGCCTAGAGAACCTTAGGTCCCATGGACAAGTCTCAGTCACAATCTAAGAACCAACAGAACGGCTTGTCAACCCACCTACGGTCCGTAGGTGGCTATTATCCTGCTGTCAAGTTTTTGGCCAAGCCAAGGGTGTTTGGTAAATTCCACCCTTGGGTAATCAAATGCATGGAAGGTTATTTTTAGTGTTTTTAGGTATTTTAAGTGTATTAAAACATTTTAACCCTCATTTAGACTTGAACTCTTAAATCAAAATCCTTTCCTCCCAAAAAGGTTCTCTCTAAAACTCCATTGAAGGTCAACGTCAAGGATCAAGCTAGGATTTAGATTTCAAGTTTTTTATTCTTCACTTTCGTGGAGAATTTATTTAATAAGGTATGGTGACCCTTTATCCTTGATTAATCTTTCATTCAAGGAGCCAATCCAAAATGGACTTCAAAGATTTTCAAATGGTCAAAATCTTACTTTTAATCTACGCACGGGTTCATTGTTAAATGATTTTAAAGAATTTATATTCATGATTTATGGTTTGGTTGATGATTTTATGTTAATTTTACATGTAATTCCTTCTTCCTCAAAACCCTAAGATGAATAGAAATTGGTTGATTATGAATGTTTATTGAATAACATGTGATAATCTGAAGTTAGTATTTGGATTTTATTTAATTTATTATGTCTTATGATGAAGAAGTACTGTTTTATTGAGGTAATTATGTGTTGGTGTGATGGTAAGTTGGGATCTAAGGCCTTGAAGGCATATTTTGAGTAATGTATTGTTGAATTGCTTATATTGATAATGGAATTGGTCACAGAAATATGCCAATTGTCTTATCTATTGTAGTATCTTGACTATGTGGATTGAGATTGGTTCTTATTGATATAGAATTGTTATATATATATATATATATATATATATATATATATGACATGTGATCCACTAATGGCGGAGTTGCTTACTTGATAGCTATATGAATGTGAATCTACTGGAGTCAAGGTGATTATGTCTTGAAGTATATGCACTTGTGATTCCAATGATCGAGTAATGATCTTGTATAAAATGTGCATGTGTTGTGATTGAAAGTATACTCTTCACTAAATTCTCTTGAATTGGTAGGCTTAGGTACCCTATTTTGTTCAAATAATGTCAATATAAATGTGTATCTTGAATTGGTAGGCTAGTGCATCCTCTTCTAGACTAATGGATGTATCTTAACTTAATTGCTAAATGAGCATGATTTGGTAGACCTATAGTTGGTAGCCTTTCTTGAATGAATGAATATCTTTGTTAGGTAGACCTAAGGTTGATAGCATCCCTATGAATAACTAATAAGGTATTTTAGACCATGTCTTGAATCGGTAGACATAATGTTTGTGGCCCTTAATGATGAGTCTAGAACCGTAAGTGAATGAATAACCTTGAAGCGGTAGACCTATTAGTAGTGGACTCTTTCTTGTCTGAAATGATGTTCCTAAGAGCGGTAGACCTAATGGTTGTGAATCTTCCCAAGGAAGATAAAATAAGCTAATTGTACCTTGAAGCAGTAGACCTAATGGTTCTGGCCTCGTTCATCTTTATGTGTCTTGTGTCGGTAGGCCTATTTTTGATGGCCTTCTCAAGCAAACCATTATATTTGTGAATGAAAATACTCTATCAGAACTAAGGCTAAGCACCGAGTGGATATGGTTAAGTTTATGGATCTTCCCAACGTTTATGTGAGAGTCCAATGACCATAATTGGATATCCCTTAAACTATGTGCCTACATTGAATGTGTATTAGTACTACCCTTCACAAGTAGAAAACCTCTTTAAAGTGTGCGGCTAGAACATCAGATTCCATGATTTAGCTCTCACGGTCTATGTCTCTTAATTCCTATTCCCATCTTGTGTAGATATGCACTCTAGTTACTTGATAGGTACTGCAACATGTAGGTAGTAGTATGGGATGATATCTACACATGGAACGAGTAGTCTTTGATGGTGCTTGAATGAGTTCCCTAAGTCTTCATGACTAATATTGATATTCATGTAAATGACGCTAATAATAAATGTTGGACTTATTGTCCCTATAATGTGATGCATATCCCTCTTATATAGATGAAATGGGTTACTTAGCATGTTATGATTGAAACGTAAAGGTTCTTTTCTAAATTTGGCCATGAGGAACACTTAGCTGTGGCATGAAGAGGTAGTATGGGCTGCCACTTTATGTCTTACTTAAGTTTGTCTTAGGTTAATTTAGATAGAGGCCTAAAATGATGAAATCATCTACTTAATGTATATGTTTATGTATTGCATGTTGGTGATAATTGAAGCATAATTACTTGAGGAAGAAGGGTGAAAAGGTAAATGTAATGGTTTAAATGAGATATGATTGTTTAAATGAGATATTATTTCATGTATGTTATTGTGACTTATATAATTCTATTGTTGTTCAAATGTTCCTTAAGTTTTACAAAATGGTGTAAAGCATGACTTTCAACAAAATGTCCCTTTTTGCATATTTTTGCATGGACATCATACTAAGTGCTTAATTGATCTAACACCATGTTTTTCATGCTTTTACTACAAGTGTAGGTTGAGAGTACTAGGGGTATTCTCTAGTTGAACACATGGATCTCAATTCTCCAAGACTCGGTATGTACTCATGGATTCGAGGACAATGCACTTCTTATGATTCATTTTGATTTAATAGACTCTTAGTACTTTCTTTTTGATTGTCAAGGGTTGTGTCCCTATGAAGTTGACGTGGAGTCTAAGATGTCTATGTTGAGACTTAGTATTCCTATATTTTATTAAAATGTTTTCTATTGTTGACTTTATTAAGAAAAGTTTTAATTCCGCACTATTTTTATTGCCTATGTGATGAATTAATACTAAGAGACTTGTATGATACTCCTTTGGGATCAAGTACGCAACTTTGTGACTCGGGGGTGCTCTCGGGTCGTGAAAAAAAATGGTATCAGCGCATATGTTTTTGAGAATGGTTTTTAGAATCAAAGTCTCACAAGTCACGTCTAGTAGAGGCTCGTTCACCTGTGTGATTCGCAACATATCTATGAGCGAGAGGATATACAACGGAAGAAGTTACACTTCTTTCATTACTCTTGAAGTTGAGACTTAGTGTTGGGTCCTATAATATCCTTTTCATAATACTTCTCTTGTGTTCATAGGATATGAATATGAGAGGAATACCCGCAAGGAGAGTGGAAGAGGAGATTGCAAATGAGTAGATTCCTACCCTAGGTCCCCAAGATGGACAAGCCCCTCAAGGTGAGCATGTTCCGGTGGGTCCCTCAGACATTACCAATGAAGATATTAAGGCGGCTTTTCCACCTTTGGCCCAAGCTAAGACGGCCCAAGAAAATAGAGATGTGGGCGTTAGGATTAATGCTTTGGATAGTACCATGTCCTCAAGATTGAGGGACTTTGTGAGGATGAATCCTCCTATTTTTCTTGGATATAGTGTGGGAGAAGATCTCGAAGAATTCTTTGATGAGATTTATAAGATAGTAGATGCTATAGGAGTCACCTCTAGAGAAAAGACGGAGTTGGCTTCCTACCAACTAAAAGAGGTTGCTCAGATTTACTTATTCAATGGATGGCTAATAGACCGGTTGATGCGGGTCCTATAGAATGAGAAAAGTGTAAGAAGGAGTCCCTTAGTAAGTACTTTCCCCGTGAGAAGAGGGAGATGAAGGTTGAGGAGTTTATAAACTTTAGGCAAGGTAGCATGAATGTTGAGGAGTATTTCTTGAAGTTTACCCAATTGTCTAAGTATGCTCCATCGTTAGTGTCTCACCCTGAAGATGAGATGAGTAGGTCTGTTACCCGTGTATCCGACCTAGTTAAGGAAGAGTGTCGTATGGCAATGCTCCATGATGATATGAATCTATCTAGACTTGTTGTGTATGCTCAAACTATTGAAGAGTCCAAACTTAAGAGGATGAATAGGGATGTGAGTAGGGGTAGATCCGATGAGAAAGGTCAACCTTGGTCCAAGAGGAGCGCTTCAAATCAAGATTCTTCAGGTTCTCCTAAGGGTAACCAAGAGAGAGGTGGTGGATTTTAAATTGCTAAACCTACTTCCCACACTTCTGGAAAAGAAAACTTTTGGGAAATGTCTAGCCGGTACTAGTGGGTGCTTTGTTGTGGAAAGAATGATCACCAAGTGAAAGATTGTCCTACTCTTATGCCTAGTAGAAAGGAGGCCAAGCAAGCTTCTCTTAAAGGCCCAAATCTTTATGATAAAAAAGACTCGTTTTTGTGTTCTTCAAACCAAGGAGGGCTAGGGGGATGATTCGGATGAAGGTACCGATAAGTAACAGTTCTTTTTGTTGTGAGTGTGGTATTTCCATTTCCTTGTTTATCTATGATAGCCTTAGTTGGGATTCCCTCAACCATGGGGGATGTCATGATGAATAGTAAGGTTGTGAGAGTTCCTTACCCTTATCTCTTTTCCTTCTATTCTTAATAAAGATTGAGATCTAGAGTTCTGTTGTTGCTTGTCTTAAATTTTGGAATCATAAGCATTAATGAGTTTTTCCATGGCTCCTCGATGTTATGCATGTTTTAGTTGAATTCTTATTTAATGAGAAAAAAATGAGTTTTCATAAATGTGTTCCTCATGTTAGTATCCATCTAGTAGGATTTGCTTGAATGTTTGATGAGGTTCAATGTTAAACATGCCTAAATGTATTATTGAAAGAGTTGTATAATTGACTAATGAAGTTGTCATGAGCTTAATGTGAATTGGAGAAGGAAGTTCCTCCGATGAAATGAAGAATGTGAGGTTTTGATCTATGATAAGTTTGTAGATGTGGTTCTTACTTGCTAGTTGTATTTTGAGATTTTGGTGTGGAATTTATGTTTCCTCCTAGTTGTGTTCTCTTACATTGATGATTACATATGGATTGTGGGCAGATAGTCTTGTGTCATTACCATTGATGTGTTTAATGTTTCATTCGAGGACAAATGTTCCCAAGATATTGTAATGACCATAATAGGATGAACTAGAGATTCACATATGATTTAGAAGTTTTTAACTTGTTAAAATTTAGAGAAATGTCTTTTAATGTTTAGTTTAAAAAGTTTTGAGGTTAACCGTCAAGGGACGACCATGACGTTTGGAAACTAGTCTTTTTAGCTAATGTGTTCTAATGTTGTGTTGTTGAAGTTTTGCATGTTTTAAAGGGATAAATCAAGTGTATATGACTTATACCTTTTGAACATCGACTTTAGGGGTTAAACGTCCGGTTACGACTCCCCAAGGATCACCCTAAGGGTTCTCAAGGAGGACCCAAAGTTTGAACCACAAAATTATCAAATGAGTGACCTACGGTTAGCAATCTACGGCCAGTAGGTCCATTGAAGGTTTGTACGTGTGATCCTTAAGTCATGACTTCGCCTAGGGAGACTAGCTCCCATGGCTAATGTCACGACTTAAGTCTACATCCTGGAAGTGGCCGCCACTCAAGAACCATTGCTGGTCCCCAAGCGAACCCTCATCCTGGATAATGACAAGAAGAAGACTAACTTAAGCATGGAAAAGCTTAAAAAATGAATAACAATTCATGAAACTTAAATAAAAACTTTTACACAAAAGAAAACCCAAGATAATCAAATTAATATTTTAAACTTGCCATAAACCGAAAACTTTAGTCCTTAAGACATTTAATAAAATAAGATAATATAGACTTCTCAACTATACTGACTATGTATGAATCCACTAACTGATAAAGATGGAAGTCGGGACAAGACCCACGAGATCTTGAGTAAACTGAAAAGCAAATGAAATCCTCCAGAAACAAGCAGGCTCACCATAACAAACTCAAACTCTAGGATGTATCAACAAATCTCCTATTAATGATCTTCAATACATGTGTTTACATCATATAAAGATGCAGGGCAAATGTCTCAGTAGGTGGAATGTACGAGCATGTAAGGGGAATTCTAAAACATAAACATAAGCTTGAATCTTGATAAAATGAAACATACTTGCCTTTCTTTACTCACTTAACTCAAGAATAATCAAGGGTTGTCACGACTAAGGAGCACCCCCTACTCGTAACCGATATCTTCATCCTCGAAGAGCTCTTAGACAAGCCCTTAGCATTCGTCAAAACATGTATCATAGAATAAAAGTTCAGAAAATTTAAAAAATTTTACTTTTTGAAAGTTCAACTTCATTTCATATATGAAAATGGAATCCAACTTCGTCACAAGATACCATCTTAACATAGAAGCATAGATATTTGGGACTTATCCCTTACATCAATAAGAAGTCTCAAAATAGGAACTACAAGAATGTCTTCCAACATAACCAAATAACTAAAAATCTAGAATATAAGGGTCTTGTCCTCAGATTTGAGGACTGACCAACTTGGAGAAGCAAATTCAAGTATCCTTTAGAAATGGCCTTGATTCCTCAACGACCCGAACCTATATTGTTTGGTAAATGGGAAGAAAATATGGGTTAGTACATCATAGATACTAAGTATGACTTATATACATAAAAATCTTTGAAACATGCAAAAAAGGACATTTTTAGTTAAAGACATGCTTTTTATCAAGTAAACCTAATATGCACATAAAGTAAAGATCACAAGTCAACCCAACATAATATCATCCAAACATGTAAGAAACCCAAGCAATACTAGTGCAATACAAAGAATAGAATCCCATAACCCTATCCAAAGCTAAGTATCACATTAAGCAACCTACTTCATACACACATTCATAATCTCATATTTCATCATAACTTTCTATATTCATAAAGAACATACATAGCTTAACATACATGAGTTATAATCAACATAATCACAAAAGAACACTAGTTAAACCATCAATTACGATCCCACAAGTGCAATGTGTAAGAGAAGTCCAATACCCTCCTTTAAATTATGTATAAACCCCTCAAGAAAATCCCTAGTGAGAGTCAATACATTTCTTTTATTAATTTATTTATACATTAGGGAAAGTGGTTGCAACAATCGAAAATAGACCATGTGCGCTATATGGAATCTGGTGTTCTACTCCCACACCAAAAATAGAGGGTTAAAACTTGCCTAGGGTGTAACCTTTCTTACATAGCTATCTAGGTTGATCCACTAAGCTAGAGTCTTATGTAGGCACATAGTTAAGGGTCAAGGAGATTGTTACTAGCAACCCTAACTTTTTAAACTTGGGTGTTTCCATCTCATGAGACAACACATATCTTGGGAATATGGACCTGCTAAACGTGAGGAAACCATGTGGGGAGCCGGACTTACTAAACGTGAGGAAACCCATGTGGGGAGCCGGACTTACTAAACGTGAGACCTCCATCTCATTTACATGGCCTTTTGGTGCTAAGCATCTATTACATTTAGTAATCCTCTTTAGTCATCAAATAAGTTCACATTAGGCTTTTCTAGACCCTTATGTAAACATATTATCATAATAGCTCATAGGTGATCATAAGTGAGAACAATTCATTCACATTAGAAATACTAGCAAGTGAGTTAACCACTTTAACAATTCATCATAATCATGAGATATACCTTCTTGCTCTTCATGGGACTTCATACTTCAATCACCTAAGAATGCATAACCAATACATAAAACAAGGTAATTCATGAAGAAATATCATAACTAACATCAACATAAACAATTGATATATTCAACACCTTCAACCACTTCGCCATATCAAATTCAAGATTTATGAAATTGTGGAAAAAGATGGGTACGAGGGAATTAAAGGGAACAACAACAAATATCCATCATTATACACCAAAACAACCCTAAGTAATCATAATTTATCATAATTCATTCATAATTTTGTTTTTCAAAAAAACCAATGTATAGAGAAAAACCCAAGATTTTGGGGAAGTTTGGAAAAATCTTTCAAGGGACCTCCTGTTGAAAGGAATCTCAAGAGTGAAAGAAACCATACCCTTGATGAAAATTTAGCAACAAAATTGAGTGGAAAACTTGGAGAATCAATCTTCTTCTTGAAGCTTCAATGTCCTTCAATGGAGGTTTGGGTAGAAAGAGAATTTAGAGAGAAGTGAGAGAAATTGGGTTTTCAATTTGGGGATTCGTTTTTTATGGGTAAAAGTGGGGTTAAACTGACTTAAAATCAATATATATCCATCCCCTAAATTTCCCAAAACACCCCTTACTTAGTTGGACCTTTTAAACAAGTCAAACTTGACTTTCATTTTCAGAATTTTTGTTGGGGTGGTGTTCCCTCAAGTTTATGGAAATTATTTTTGGGATAGAGGAGTCCGAGACAATGTCTGCAACGCGGACCCACCATTTGGCCATTTGGTGGAGCTAGTCCGCTCTAACGCCTTTAAAAATGAACTAGGTTGAACTAGAGCCTAACATGTTTGTTATGAGTTTATAAGGTCTTAATGTGGTTAATAATAGTTTTTAGAGGCAGTATATAAGGTTTGGAAGTGTTTGGAGGTCAAACGGCCAAGAACATCCAAGACATCCGGAAACTAGTCGAAGTTGAACTAGTGTGTCCTGGTGTTTTGTAGTTAAGTTTTGGGGGATGGTTTGAGAGTATAATTGAGTATATATGGTTCCTACACATATCCTGACATGAAAAGGGTAAAACTGTCCGAGAACGACGCCCCGGGGACCAGCCTAAAGGTCCCCAAGGAGGACCCAAACCTTGATAATGCAAGCTGCCACACCAGCCAAGAAATGGCAGTGGTTGCGCGTCGCGCAGATGGCACTGAAAAGGAAAAAAGTTTTACCTGTGACGCGGGGACGTCAAGAACCATATTTCCAAAATTTTTCCAGAACCAAGAATCTAAAATGCCTCCGCGACGCGTAGTAAACTTCTAGTTTTGATCGCGTCATTTTTAAGTCAAATTTGAATTAATTAAAATGTCTATAAGTGCAGAGGTAGTTTGGGTAATTTGGTGATGACTTATTGACGTTATTGAGTCTTTTTAAACCCCTAAACTCACCTATCAAAGCTAAACCCTCAACTCAAAACAAAACCTCTCCATTCTTTTCTCCAAAACCTCCGTTGATGAAGGTTTGAAGCTCCAAGGAAGAAGATAGATTTCCAAGATTTTACTCAATCAATTTGGTGGACTTTCCTTCTATATTAAGGTATGGTGCTTCATCCTTGAATCCTCTTCTATTCAAGGAGCCTATTCCAAATGGTTTCAAAGATGATCAAAATATGAATTCTCCTATTTTCAACTTCTAGCCATGGGTTCTTGCATGAAATGATTTGAAACAATCTTTTATGATATAATTGATGTTAATTGGATGATTTAGATTAAAATTCCAATGAACCCATGAAAATCATGAACTCCTATTTTTGCTCTACTATGGGTGATTTGATCATGACATAATAGTATTGGAATCTTATGTAGATTGTTATGGGCTATTGATATATGTATGAATTATGTTAGAATTGTTTATAGGCTTCCTTAATTAGATGATTTTCATATAGTATCTTGATAGATCAATTGTATAATTTGATTATTGGTTTGAATTGGTGACTATGGCTATTGGTAAGAGCCATGGTGTATTGGAGTGGTTGAATTGGCTATGGATTGGAGTTGCTAAGATTGGATTGGTGGTATGTTGATCTAACCCTCACTATATTGTGAAGTATAGGTTTTTCAATTATGATGTTTGGTATGGTCCACTTATGGTGGCGGTGACTATGTGTTTTATTTGTAAATAATGTGGCCTCGACGATATTACTTTATGAATTGTATTTAACATGGACTTGTCGGCATTACTTTTTGTGTTATGTATTGTCATGTTATATATAGATTTGATATCTGATCGTTGTGAAGGTCTATATGAGTTATGTGCATCCATGAAGTCAAGTATTTGTTCATCTAATTGGATGTAATCATGATAGGCTATAGTGATGTCTTATATGTTTATACTTAATGTTGAAGTGTGAATATTCCTAGTTGACTATATGAACCTTATGATGAGTTATGTTAATAATGATATAGATGTGTGTTTGAGTGATTAGCAAGTATACTTAGTTGTCCCTATGTGATTCTTGAATGAAATGATAAATGTGATAATGTAAAGGGTGTGTGTGTCTTGCAATGTAGACTATGTCCCTCTACTTGATGAATGCTAAGTATATGAATATGAACATCTTGACTTAGTAGGCTTATGCACCTTTGTCTTGTATGTGTATGGATGAATGTAGAATGAAAGTCTAGGATTGATAGACCTAAGATCGTGCCCTTCTAAGCATGAGTAATATGTGGAACCTTCTATATAGATAGAAGGTTAAGAATGAGATATCCTAATATACCATTGAGTGGAAGCCCTAGTGGACCCATCTTTGTAGGTGAATTATGACTTGGTAATGACTAAGAGATGATACCTCTTCATATGCCCCTTTTTATTGAACTTACTCTATGACAACAAAGGCTAGCACCGAGTAAATGTGTTATGGGTTGTAGCTTTACTGGAGAAGAAGACTAGAGTGCAATGTAGCTCTACTTGAGAAGACGACTAGAGTGGAATGTAGCTCTACTTGAGGAGAAGACTAGAGTGCATAATATCCCTGTATATTCCTTAACCATGTACCTACATGGGTTGTGTGCTAGTTTTAACCTTGGCAAGTAGAACACCCTCCATCGGAGTAGGGTAGACTCCAGATTCCATGCCTAGCTAGTATGGTCTATGTTGGTTATTGCCTATTTTAATCATGTGGGATACATTCTAGTATTTGATAAGTTATACAATATTTAGGTAGCAGAATGGGACGCTATCTAGACATGGAACGAGTAGGATTTGATGGTGCTAGAGTGTAGGTTCCCTAGGTCTTTCTAAGACCCTTATGTGAAGTCCTTAATGAATGAAATGTCTTATAATTTACTTAAGGAATGATTATGACTTTAGCTAATGTATGTTGACTAGAATGTCCTCTATCTAGGGTAGCTTTGAGGGTTGCTTAGGTACGCTTGAAGAGGGTGTATGGGCGGTCTCTTCTTGTCCTACTTAGGTTAATCTTGGAGGAACCTAGGTGCTGAGTAAATGAATTATAAATGGAATAATCTTATCTTAGTTAGTCTTAAGGATTGTTTAGGTAGGCTTGAAGAGGATGTATGGGAGGTCTCTTCTGGTCTTACTTAAGTAAGTCTTAGGATAACCTTTGGTGAGAGGCGTATACGTTTATATGGTTTGAAGTGATGTTGATGCTAAATTATAGAATGTGACTTACATGTATACATGTTGACTTGTCAGTGACTCTTACACTGGTTTTATGAGGTTTTCTCAAAATAGCATGTTTCACACAAATTCCGTTTAGCATGATTTTATTGCATATCACCTACTTAGTACATACAATGTGCTAATTCCATATGTTGGTTACTTCTAAAGGTGTAGGTGGAATTTGAGAAGAGTTGGTTGAGTTGAAGCTTGGATACTAGCACTCATTCAAGCAAAAGTTGTGGTATTTCCTCAATTGATTCGAGGACATCAATATGTTTAGCTTTTCTAGTTAAAGTCATTGTAGTAGACTTTGTTATTTCGTTTTCGATTCTTTTATAGGATATTACCCAAAGATATTCATGAGTCTTGTCACGACCGAAATCTAGACCGTAGACGAGACCGGCGTCGTTGACCTCTCAGAGTTCGCAGACAAGCCTACATATGTCGTCGTTACTTCATCTAGGTTAATTTTAGCGGAAAATTTGAACTTTTGTTTACTTAAACTTTATATTGGAAAACATTAATCTCGCATAATACTATCTACATAAACTCATAAGCGTTCACACCAACCATCTAAATCAAGATAATCAAATGAAAGATATAGTCATAAATATAGAGTTGCCAAAATGGCACCAATACAACGTCTCAAAGTAAATACGAAAGAAACGCTAGTGGAATATACTCCACTAGCTCATGCCTACGTCTACGCTAGAGTAAATCAGTGAGCATTCTCGAAAGCATGAGGGCCTACAAAATCCAGATGAAAGCTCCACGTCCGAATAAGTGTTGCGTCGACTCGTAAGCTCTAACGTCCAACTGCACCTGCACCTAAAAGTAGATAAATGTATGGAATTAGTACACACTTGTACTAAGTATGGGTATATGCAAGCACACACCACAGACATGCATGATTTAGAATAACTCTCTTCTAACGATATGAGTTATGGAAATTCAAGTCACTGGACTTGCCAAAATCGGATTAGGAAAGTCATACCATGAGAGTAACATGCATCATCATACGTATCATATTGCACATATCACATAACATATTGCATATAGCACATAACATATTGCATATAGCACATATCATATTTTATTTCATTCGTTCATATGCCATGAGACCCTAGAATCATGGACTTAACATTAGGACTTCCCAAAATGAGGGCTCAACATATGGGACTTCAACTAGAGAGCCTTCATTAGCAAACACATAGTCTGCTTCATTCATTCATACGTATTTCATTTCATTTCATTAATAGGCTAGTGTAAACACCAGCTATACCTAGGATGTAGTTCAAGACTCTCATTGGGTTCACTGTGCAATGACTAAGAATGACCTAGTGTCATTGTCTAGTTCACCTCTTGATTATCCTACCCAAACACCTTTGGTATTGTTCATTTCATTGTGTGCATTACATGAGGCTGGCCTCATTCCTTCTTTGGAACTTTAACTTTAACCGTCATAGATCATGTGAGCTCCATGAAATCATGTGTATACCCCACACCAAAAAGAGGTGGAATCACCGGCCAAAGTAAACCAAAAACATGCTAGCGTATAAAGGGAATTGAACCCTGCTAGATCCCTATGTTGGCTGCATAGGTTAAAATACTAGGAGATATAAGGAGACTCATACCCATCTGGACGGACAGTCTCATATAATGAGAATTACACGAACCTTTGCCTTCCCGAAAGAAGGAATCGCCACTCATAGCTAGCCTATCGGTGCTCAGTATAAAGTTCCATTACATTCATCTCATACATCATAGAAGTTGGATTCTAGCATGAGGGCATCATTGCTCATTAGATGATTTCTCATCTAATAATTAGTATTAAGTATGCATTAACTTTAATACTTTCATTAGAGTGTTCATAGAGACTGGTCTCTTCATTAACTTTACACTCTCATAGGTGAGTACGTTTTGGTAACATTTACTTAGGCTCATTTGAGATCGCTCTCATCTTTCACATTAGCCTCTTATCATGTTGTCACCACATTAATTAGCTTTAGCACAATTGCTCTTCATAATTACTCACCCCTCTACGTGAATGTTCATTTCATCATATGCCAATGCACTTGGCCCTTTTTAGTGTGTTTCACACTCTTACTTAAACCTTCTAGGGTCGCATCATTCATCACATAACATCTTAGGTTCACTTACTTTATAAATGTATGTTGGACTTATGAGTCCATACACACAAGCCATGAGGCTTCATTCATAGTTCATTTAAGTGATTCATATTACCCAAGATTATGTGGTACAAGACTTATGCATCTTGTAAGTATGCCAAGATCTCGATTTCTATCCTTATAGGCAGCATTCATTAATTATTTAATCACGTAAGACTTATGTGTCAATACGGAATTGGGAAAGGGAACCCTATTTCAAATCCCTTGTATAACACTTAGTTAGTTTTCTTTATAATTTTTGTTGACATAAATTCTTGGCTAGGGAACCCGAGATCCATCCCCCATACCTACACTTCCTTTCTTTCTTTTTTTTTTTTTTTTCTGAAATATTTCAGCCTGGGGACCCAAGATCGAATCCCCACGCCCACATTCCTTTTATTTTCTTTCTTACTTGATTCTTCGTTTAGACCAAGAGGGTGTGGGATCGATTCCCCACAACCTCACCTTATTTTTATTTGTATTTTCTCCTTACTTTCTCATTGGGCCAAGAGGTTGTGGGTTCGATCCCCACATACCTCATTTTGTTTTATTTTAATTGTTTTCCTATTCTCTTGTTTGATCGAGAGGTTATGGGTTCGAACCCCACATGCCTCATTTCATTTTTCTCCTAACTCTTCACTTGAACCTTACCCCATTTTGAATCCCCCTTACCTCATTTTTATTATTGAATTTTTATATAACTTGTATATGGTGAGGTCTTGGGTTCAATCCCCAATGACCTCATGCATTTTAATTTTTTTAAAAAAAACTCAATTTTTTTAAAAGTAAGTGGCCGAACCAAATTTCCAGAATGCTGGAAATTTGTTCACCTTTTTGCAGTCCATTTTCTCAACCTTTTAAACGTTAGATTTAGGATAATTTTCGTGTAGCATCTAGTGCATCTTTAGGTGCGTTTTCATGGTTACTTTTAGTCAAGAATTATTATTCAATTCAGCAACTTTGAACTCATATGAACATCACGTTTTTAACATATTCGCACACACATAATTCATAACATTTTAACATGTCAATATCAAGCTTCAAATTGTGGCTAATTCACGGCACACACATGCACAAACAAGTTAACGAACTTCACATTTTCGGAATACCTCTTTCATTTCTACATAATTCCGAATACACATTCAAACACGTAATCACAACCAGCCCTAAAATCATCTATCAGAAGTTATACCAACGCATACTTGAATCTTTCAAAGGATCTAATGACAGGGACATGCAACGGGGACAACCTTAGTTTTTGATTGTGAATAGACTGAACCTTAGGGGTCTCTTGGGAAAGGGACCAAGAGGGAAGAAAACCCATACCTGAAGTCGTTCAAAGATGTTCTTACGTGCTGCCAAACCCCCCCCACCAAGCCGACGTCTGACCACCGAAATCACAAGCACAATCCGTCGAGAATTTGGTTTTTGCTTTTCGTTTTGAAGCTTATTTTGCTTTTGAGTAAGAGCGTTCAATTTCTTGAGTGTGGATGAACTCTTTATTTTTTTTTATCTTTTTGTTCTGTTCTTTAGTTTTTACAGAACGTTGATCGTGAAGTGAGAGAGAAGTAGAGAGAAACATGAGTTAGTGTTAGCTTAGGATTAAGAGATTAGGTGGAGACTTAGTCAAATTAGGACTTCTCTTAATTGTTTAAAAATCTGATTTTTTTTCAAAGGCTACGTGAAATGACCACCATGCCCCTACAAAATCAGGTAATAAACATCAATTAAATCCACGTAAACCTCGCTTCCACCAAGGCTCGAACCCGGGTGAAGCCTCCATCGCGAAACGGGTCATTCCGGGTCGACCCGACCCAAACTGTTCCTCTAATTAAATTAATTAATTAATTAATTATTACTTAGGGTAATTACAATACTACCCTAGCTTGGAAAAGATCATTTTACCCCTAGACCCTCCAAACCTAAGATTACCCTTAAGTCCGGTAAAACTCATTCGGATGAATCTCTTCAATTCGGGTGCCCTACATGGTTGGTTCTCACCTTGCCTAGCTCAACTAACTCGCCAAGTTGGTTGGCTTGGCTAGCGCATAGGTTCTGAGGTCAGGTTCTACGCGCAACAAGCCGTGTGAACCGGGTCTAATCCAGGTATTCTAGGTACATTTAAGCATTACTTAACATAGTCATTTTCAGGTTGTTACAAGTCTAAGTTGTCTACTTTAAGATTTAGAATTTCTATCGTTTTCTATAAATGACACTTTTTAGACATGTTGTGAAAAGTTTTAATTCCGCACTAGTTTTCATATATGTTATGTAATGAACGATGTCTAAGGGCTTGTACAAGACCTCCGAGAGGTCGATTACGTTGTGTATCGACCCAAGAGTGCCATAACATCTAGGGAGTACTTGTGGGTTGTTACAAACTCGGTATCAGATCCAGGTTATGAAGTAGTCTATACGATTCAAAGTCTCATAAAAGCCACATCTAATAGAGTTTACTTGTATGAGTTGCGACACATCCGTGAGCGAGAGAATATAAGACAATAGAGTTTCCCTTTTTTTTTATTTTGGCGTCGTGTCGTAGAGTAAAAATTTATATGTGTCCTTACTTAATGTATTCTCTTATGTTTATTGAATATGAATACGAAGAGGACACCGGCTAGGAGAGTTGATGAAGATGAGGTGATTGGGGGAGTTCCTCCCCGAGGTGAGCAAGTGCCCCAAGGTGGACAAGCTCCACAGCTGTGCAAGTTATCGAAGGTGAGCAAGTCCCTAATGTGGCTCAAGGGGATGAGGTTCCGGTAGTTCCCTCGATTGTGGCTAATGAGGTGATTACAGAGGCTCTCCTTACCCTAACCCGATTTATGACAACTCAAGTCAATAGAGACATTGGGCCTAGGGTGAATGCTATGGAGAGTAGTATGACCTCTATATTGAGGGACTTTCTGAGGATGAATCCTCCTATCTTCTTTGTTTCTAAGGTTGGAGAAGATCCCCAAGCTTTCTTGGATGAGGTGTACAAGATAATGTATGCTATGGGAGTGACTTCTAGGGAGAAAGCGGAGTTGGCTTCGTACCAACTGAAACTTGTTGCTCTAGTATGGTTTACTCAACGGAAAGATAATAGGCTGGTTGAATTGGGTCCTTTAGAGTGAGAAGAGTTTGAGGAACAATTCTTAGAAAGGTACTTTCCCCGTGAGAAGAGGGAGGTTAAGATTGAGGAGTTTATAAACCTTAGGCAAGGTAACATGAATGTTGAGGATTATTCCTTGAATTTTATCCTATTTTCTAAGTATGATCAATCCTTGGTGTCTAACCCAAGGGATAAGATGAGTAAGTTCTTGACTGGTGTTTCAGATATTGTGAAGGAAGAGTGTCGTACGTCCATGCTCTATGGTGACATGACTCTATCTAGGATTATGGTGTATGCTCAGTCCATTGAAGAGTCTAAACTTTGGATGAGAAGTAGAGATTCTAAGAGGGGAAGAACCGATGAGCAAGTTTAACCTAAGTTTAATAAGATGGCTCCATATCAAGATGTTTCCAGTGCTCCTAAGGATAACTATGAGAGAGGTGGTGGTTCTCAAGTGGTTAAGCCTACTTGTGCTACTTGTGGGAAAAACACTTTGGGAAATGTGTAACCGGTACTAATGGCTGCTTTGGTTGTGGGAAGGATGATCACAAGGTGAGAGATTGTCCTACTATTGCGCCTAGAGGAAGAGAGGCCAAGCAAGTTCCTCCTAATGTTTCGGATGGTGGTGCTCCAAAGAGGAATCACTTCTATGCTCTCCAAGCCAAAGGAACAAAACCGGATGATGATGATGATGCCGGTAAGTTATAGTTTTCTCTCTTTAGTTGTTATGGTTTCCTTTTAAGTGGGGGAGTATGGTGCGAGATAGAATATCATAGTAGCATGTTGCATTGTGTTTAGATGTCTTATTGAAATTGAATTTCATTGATTCCTTGCATTGTGCCTTTTATAAAGTTATGTTTAAGTGGTAAAATGAGTTCATATGGTTTTGTCTCTCATATTGTCAGGCTTTTATCATAAATTGCTTGATAGTTGCATTTTTGGAAATTTGCGCATGTTTCAGAGTAAAGAATTTGGTGTTCACCGTTAAGATTTTTAAAATTTGACTAAATTGTTCTTGCATGAAAAATGGTTATAATATATATAGAACTGATGTATATGAGCATGATAATATGTGGAGAAGGAAGTTCTTTCTAAGTTGTAATTTAGTTCCTACCTTCTTGCTGTGTTTTGAGTCTCTTTATTATGTAGAGTTGATGTTCTTCCTTTCTAAGTGCATTCAATATTATGTGTTATGGTTATGAGCTGCTTGTCTTTTAGTCTTAACTCTTAATTTTTTTTTAAAGTGTGGCAAGTGTCATTTGAGGACGAATGTTGTCCAAGTGGAATAGATTGTAACGCCCCTAAAAATGAAGTAGGTTGAACTAGAGCCTAACATGTTGGTTATGATTTTTTACGGTCTTAAAATTGTGAATAATGGTGTTTAGAGTAACTATATAAAGTTTGGAAGTGTTTGGATGTCAAACGTCCAAGAACGTCCAAGACGTCCGGAAACTAGTCGAAGTTGAACTAGTGTGCCGTGGTGTTTTTTAATGAAGTTTTGGGGGATGTTTTGAAAGTGAAATTGAGTATATATGGTTCCTATACATAGCTTGACATGTAAAGGGTCGAAACGTCCGAGAACGACGATCCGGGGACCAGCCTATGGGTCCCCAAGGAGGACCCAAACCTGGCCAATGCAAGTTGCCGCGCCAGCCAAGAAATGGCAGTGGCTGCGCATCACGCAGCTGGAACTGAAAATGGAAAAAGTTTGACCTCCGACGCGGGGAGTCACTAACCATTCTGTCCAAAAAATTTCCAGAACCAAGAATCGAAAATGCCTGCACGACGTGCAATAAACTCCCAGTTTTGATCGCGTCGTTTTTAAGTCAAATTTTAATTGGTTAAAATGTCTAATAAGTGGAGTTTTTTTTTGGGTAATTTGGTGATGAATTATTTACGGTTATTGAGTCTTTTTAAACCCCTAAATTCACCTATCAAACCTAAACCCTCAACTCAAAACAAAACCTCTCCATTCCTCTCTCCAAAACCTCCATTGATGAAGGATTGAAGCTCCAAGGATGAAGACAGATTTCCAAGATTTTTCTCCATCAATTTCGTGTGATTTCCTTCTATATTAAGGTTTGGTGCTTCATCCTTGAATACTCTTCTATTCAATGAGCCAATTCCAAATGGTTTCAAAGATGATCAAAATATGAATTCTCTTATTTTCAACTTCTAGCCATGTGTTCTTGAATGAAACGATTTGTAACAATGTTTTATGATATAATTGATGTTAAATAAATGATTTTATATTGAAATTCCTATGAACCCATGCAAAGCATGAACTCCTATTTTGGCTCTACTATGGGTGATTTGATCATGACTTAATAGTATTGGATTCTTATGTAGATTGTTATGGGCTATTGATATATATATGAATTATGTTAAAATTCTTTATAGGCTTCCTTAATTTGATGATTTTCATATAGTATTTTGATAGATTACCTTTATAGATCAGTTGTATAGTTTTATTGTTGGATTGAATTGGTGACTATGGCTATTGGTAAGAGCCACAGTTAATTGGATTGGTTGAAATGGGAATGGATTGGAGTTGTTAAGATTCTATTGGTGGTATGTTGATCTAACCCTTACTATATCGTGTAGTATAGGTGTTTTAATTATGATGTTTGGTATGGTCCACTTATGGTGGCGGTGACTATGTGTTATACTTATAAATAATGTGGCCTCGACGATATTACTTTATGAATTGTATTCAATATGTCCTTGTCGGCATTACTTAATGCATTATGATATTGTCATGTTATATATAGTTTTTATATCTGATTGTTGTGAAGGTCTATATGAGTTATGCGCATCGATAAAGTCAAGTATGTGTTCTTCTAATTGGATGTGATCATGATAGGCTATAGTGATGCCTTATATGTTTATACTTGATGTTGAAGTGTGAATTTCCCTAGTTGACTATATGAACCTTATGATTAGTTATGTTAATAATGTTATAGATGTGTGTAGGGTGATTAGCAATTATACTTAGTTGTCCCTATGCGTTTTTGAATGAAATGATATATGTGATAATGTAAAGGGTGTCCCTGTCTTGTTAGGTAGACTATGTCCCTCTACTTGATGCATGCTAAGTATATGAATATGAACATCTTGACTTAGTAGGCTTATGCACCTTTGTCTTGTATGTGTATGGATGAATATAGAATGAAAGTCTAGGATTGGTGGACTTAAGATGGTGCCCTTCTAAGCAAGACTAATATGTGGAACCTTCTATATAGAAAAAAGGTTAAGAATGAGCTATCCTAATTGACCATTGAGTGGCAGCCCTAGTGGACCCATCTTTGGTAGGTGAATTATGACTAGGTAATGACTAAGAGATGGTACCTTTTCATATGCCCCTTTTTGTTGAACTTACTCTATTGGAACAAAGGCTAGCACTGAGTGAATATGTTATGGGTTGTAGCTATACTTGAGAAGGAGACTAGAGTGCAATGTATCTCTACTTGAGGAGAAGAATAGAGTGCAATGTAGCTCTACTTGAGGAGAAGACTAGAGTGCATTAAAGCCCTTGATATTCCTTAACCATGTGCCTACATGGGTTGTGTGCTAGTTCTAACCTTGGCAGTATAACACCCTCCATCGAAGTAGGGTAGACTCCGGATTCCATGCCTATCTAGTATTGTCTATGTCGGTTATTGCCTATTCTAATCATGTGGGATACATCCTAGTATTTCAAAAGTTCTACAACGTTTAGGTAGTGCAATGGGACACTATATAGACATGGCACGAGTATGCTTTAATGGTGCTAGAGTGTAGGTTCCCTAGATCTTTCTATGCCCCTTATGTGAAGTCCTTAATGTATGAAATGTCTTATAATTGACTTAAGGAATGATTATGAATTTAGCTAATGTATTCTTACTAGAATGTCCTCTATCTAGGGTAGCTTTGAGGGTTACGTAGGTATGCTTGAAGAGGGTGTATGGGCGGTCTCTTCTTGTACTACTTAGGTGAATGTTGGAGTAACCTTAGGTGGTTAGTAAATGATCCTACTTAGGTGAATATTGGAGTAACCTTAGGTGTATAGTAAATGAATTGAAAATGGAACAATATTATCTAAGGTAGTCTTAAGGATTGTTTAGGTAAGATTGAAGACGGTGTATGGGCGGTCTCTTCTCGTCTTACTTAAGTAAGTCTTAGGATAACCTTTGGTGAGAGGTGTATACGTTTATATGTTTGAAGTGATGTTGATGCTAAATTATAGAATGTGACTTATATGTATATTTGTTGACTTGTAAGTGACTCTTATACTGGTTTTATGAGGTTTTCTCAAAAGAGCATGTTTCATACAAATATCCGTTTAGCATGAATTTTTTGCATATCACCTACTTAGTACATACAATGTGCTAATTCCATATGTTGGTTACTTCTAAAGGTGTAGGTGGCGTTTGAGAAAAGTTGGTTGAGTTGAAGCTTGGATACTAGCACTCATTCAAGCAAAAGTTGTGGTATGTCCTTAATTGATTCGAGGACATCAATATGTGTAGCTTTTCTAGTTAAAGACATTGTAGTAGACTTTGTTATTTCATTTTCGATTCTTTTATGGTCTGTTACCCAAATATATTCATGAGTCTAAGTTGGCTTGTTTGAGACTTAGCCTTTCTATCATTTTCTATAAATGAGACTTTTGTTAGATATGTTGTGAAAAGTTTTAATTCCGCACTACTTTCCATATATGTTATGCAATGAATGATGTCTAAGGGCTTGTAAAAGACCTCCGAGAGGTCGAGTACGCCGTGTATTGACCCAAGAGTGCCATAACTTCTAGGGTGTATTTGCGGGTTGTTACATCCACAACGCGGACATACTCCCTCCATGCACAAAGCTTGTTTCCTTGGGCAGCTTCCTGGCCAAGTGTTTGGGTCCTCCTCAAAGACCCCTAGGGTGGTCCTTGGGGAGTCGCAACCTGAAGTTTTTATCCTATAAATATTATTTTAGTTATTTAAAGTATTTTTACAAGTTATAACCTCAATATGATACTCCGTAACCTTCACAAGACCCAAGGACATCTACTAGTTCAATTTCACTAGTTTCCTGACGTCATAGTCATTTCTTGATGTTTATTCTCTAATACATCAAAATAAAGTTAATTAAATTAGCTTAGGTCCGGAATCACTATTTTAATTACAATTAAATAGGTTATGCCCTAGCCTAGGTCATTGTATTTTTGAGGTACATTAAGGGTACTCAAAGATACTAAAATTTACTCAATTCATAAGTACTCAAGTATAAGATACTCAACTTAGAGATATGATATTAGACTTCAAAGATGTGATGCTAGACTCAAAGATTAGATACTCAACTTCAAAGATATGATACTCGACTTGAGTTACTCAACTCATGAATACTTAACTAACTCACTTCATTATAAAGCAGTTTAAAACAAGTGCAATATAAAAAAAGTAAAATTTGTTGAAACATGATGTCAACTCCTAATAATAATATCATTAAAAAATACCATGCTCCCTCTCAAAGTCTACATGTGCAATGCATGAATTAAGTCCCAGACCGCAATCACACTAAGAAGAACCACTTGAGGAACCATACAATTACTGTTGTGGACGTTTCTCTAACCGATAACCTTATAGGTATGGCACATCGTTATTAGGCCCACGCTGCCCGGTCATCCTGCACCTTGACGGAGTGTAAGACCTGAACTACTAAGCGGATCCACTAGTCAATTGTGAAAAAGGTTCATCTAAAAAGTATGACCTTTTTCTATCCATGATGGCTACATGTTTTAAAGTGACTTAGGTTAATATGAACTCACATCCCCATATCGGTGCTCAATACTACTCACAAAATATACTTAGGTCATATATTTTAAAATAAACTTCAACTGTTATTTGAGATTAGTGCTCAAAAACATAGCTCAAAGGATATTTTGGAAATCTCAGTTTCCTCTCTTGCTTTATTTCGAAAGCGGTTATCTATTTTGCAAACTAGCCCAAAAGTTGTTTGGCAATATTTGTTTCCTTTCTTATTTATATGTGAAAACTTTTTAAATCTATTTGGGAATACATAGTCCCCATATAATTCTTTGAAGACAAGAACTTCAACTTCACACTTTACAAAACGTAAAATTTATGTCTTAAAACAAAGTTTAAACATTTGTAGAAGACTTCTTAAATTATAGTTTATGCAGAATTATGGACGTGAACGACTCAATGCAAGGTTTTCTATAACCATAGAAAGAACTCAATACTCAAGACATAGAACTTGAAGATACTACTCCTCTCAAAGGTACTCAACATATAGAGTTGATGCGGAAGTTATGGGCATGAAAGACTCGACTCAAGGGTCAAAATATTAATCAGGAATTATTGTATGCGACTCTTCTAATTCTCTTATTTACTTTCTCAAGACTTAGCCAAATCTATAATTGATCTCAAAGGATTTACAATTTAACTCAAAGGATTTCTTGAACTCTACTTTTAACTCTCTCCTGAATGTGAATTATGAATTCAAGAGTTATGGTTAATGATATGAAAGATGTAGGTGATATTGTATACACATGAATACATTCTCCTAACTATGGTCGCACTGCAGACGCGTTGCCTAAGATCCTTGGGAGCATCTGGGGGCACCGCGCTAGCTTCTCCCCAGTCAATGTTTCGACGAATTTTGCCTCTCCTTTTCTGACCCTAAATCGCGTTTAATCTATTGATTTTAGAATTATTCCTTAGATTCATTTACCCAACCTAAGTACACACTAATACACTCAAAAAAACACTCCAAACAATCACTTTCATCTCAAGAAATTATCAAACCCCCATCAAGACATATAATGAACCTCAAGAACAGTTATCAATAACTTAAATCCTTCATCTTTTTCAGAATGAAATTACGTTGAAAATAACATGTTTGGTGTGTGGGTGAACAAACCGAAAACTATGGATGTTTACATACTTCTTAGGGATTAAACCAATGGCAAAATTCCGTAACAAGACGCAAGAATCTCAATGAACGCTTGATCTTCTCCTCTTTTTCCTCTTTTTTCTTCCTTTCTCTTCTTTTCTCTTACTGAACTCTGAACTAAAATATTAGGTGTATATTAGGATTATAAATCTGAACCTAAATGGATAATACCCTAAGAAACTTAGTAAAAACTAATTAAATCTTATTTGGTAAGGAAAAGACCAAAATACCCCTCATTATTTTTGGCTAACTTTTCTTAACTGGACAACCTAACTTTAAAAAGTCATATCTCACTCATCCGAACTCGATACTTAACAAACTCAGTGGCGTTGGAAAGATAATTCAAATATATTATCTAAGGTATCTTTTCGCATACCTAAATATTTTTTCTTGTAGTGATGGTCATTTGAAGTTTAACCAAAACTCATACTTTGCTTAGCTTTCAAAATTTCAGATTTTTGTTATTTCCAATTTAGTTTTTTTTGGTACTCAAGTTGCTAAATCTGGTCACATGTCCTTCATACTTAATAAATTTTTAATTCCTTTGTAAAATCTCACTCCCTTTGAGAAACGGTTCGAATCTTAGCTCAAAAATTTTTAGGGTGTTACAATATCTCACCCTTGGGATCATTCTTCCTCGAGTGACAACTTGACTTTGTATGGAATAGGTTACTCCTACTAAGGTCTCCGTCTTATTATATGATCTTACTATATTTAATCTTAACCCAAATCCTTAAGTTCGTATTGTATAGTTCTTTATAGGGAATCTCGTCTTGAACTATTACTCTTTACCACTACATTCAAGCTTAGTACTCTAACAACTCCATGGGCTCTTACTAACTCATTCCTTTGGAACCAACTAAGGGGTCTCATTTAACTATTTCTCTTTGTAAAACCTCATTCTCCTTATTTACAAGCTTAGATGGAGTTATCACACCATCACTATCACGATAAGAACATCATCCTCCTCTTTCTAGCATCACTTCATTACTAAAAGGGCCTCTTAAAGGATATCTTCCCTAATCCTTGTAACTCATTACTATCTTACTCTCAAACACTTAACTTGATTTCTCCTCTTGTCATCTCCCCCCTTAGGTATAAAGCTGACACTTGAACGCTATGGACCTATTCCATCATCTCTAAACTAGTCTACATTCTCTTAATGCTTTTTTCACTCTTGTGACTTAGCCACACTTCAGTGGCCTTATCTAAAGGTTAGGGTCTCCACTACTAGCATTTATTGCAACAACCATCTCAATTCGTCACGTATTCTATGTCAATTCTACCATATCAAATATCAAGACTCACATCATCAACCTAATGATGTCATTCTTTTATCATGACACTCATTCCAAATTTAATTTTAATATTTATTACTAAGCCGGAATATAAATATGATTGCTCGCTTACTATACTATACCTCAATACTACTATGGAAATTTAGAAACACTTTTCCACTAGGACCTCATGACAATTAGTTAATCCTTACCTCTCCATTTGCATACTCAAATTACCATCACATTCCACTTCACAACTTAAGTACTACTTACTCAATTATTGTGCATTATCTCTCAAATAATTCTATCATCGTCCGAATACCCCAAGGTTCTTATTTCAAAACACATAAGCCTAGATTAGATATATCATTTTATGAATACTTTTGCTCTTCTATAAATTCACAACTTACACTTGGTCATTACTAACATAATGACACATCATCATAACCCTTTTCTAGTTAAGGTATACTCTAACTCATATTGAGTTGCAACACTTACTCTACCTCATATCCTGAGATTTTCACAACTCTTCTTTTCTTAGTCTACCCACAAGGGAAACTCTTCCTTATTATCTTATTAGTGCATGATTATAATAACATAACTTGTCGAACACCATCTGCCTTACTTAGATTACTAAACCTCTTCATACTTCCCTCTAACTCTGGATCATTCACTATTGCTGCTCATGATCTCGTAACTCATGCTACCCTTTTAAGGCGAAAATACTAGAGAAGAGAGTATGACTCACTTTTAGCTTAACGCATGATTCAAATGAACATGAAGGGATTACTTTGGAACTGAACATTTTCTCACTCATAGGCTTATCTCAAGCCCGTCTAGAGTTTCATGACTTTCTCAAGACTCTTTCTAAGAACAACTCATCCATACGGATCTATGACATTATGTTTGGACCACCTCTAGTATGATGAGTAGTCAAATGAATATGGGAAACACATGAGTATGGAAAAATCTCTATGATATAGCTATATTGCACGATGTAAAGTATGAAAGATGGGAAACTTATCTTAAATGTTTATAGTCCCTCATTTATAGAACTGGGTTCCTCCATAGAATAAACAAGACCTTACTGACATTGCTTCATAGACAACCTAAGACTTTCAAACTCTTTGCTCTGATACAATCTTTCTCACAACTCGACACTCAAGAACCATTGATGGTCCCCTTGCGTACCCTCATCCTGATTGACTACAAGCGTAAGACTAACTTAAGCATGCAAAAACTTAAAAACTAAATAAAAATTCATGAAACTTAAATACAAACTTTAACCTAAAAGAAAACTCTGAATAATAAAATTAATATATTAAACTCACCATAAATAGGCAACTTTAGTTTTTAAATATTTAATAAAATAAATCACTAATGTAGACTTATCAACTATACTGACTATCTATGAAGACTCTAACTGTTAAAGATGGATGTCGGGACAAGACCCACAACATCCTGATTAAACTGAAAAGTAAATGAAATCCTCCAGAAACTAGGAGACTCACCATAGCTAACTTGAACTCTCTGATGTATTAACAAATCTCTTGTTGATGATCCTGAATACCATTCTACATTATAAAAAGATGCAGGTCAAATTAATCAGTGCGTAGAATGTATGAGACTGTAAGGGGAACTTTAAAACATAAACATAAGCTTGAATCTTGATAAAAAGAAACATACTTACCTTTCTCAACTCACTCAACTCAAGAATACTCAAGTGTACTCAAAGATACTCGAACTTACTCAACTCATAAGTATTCAAGGATAAAATACTCAACTCAGATATATGATATTCAAATTCAAAGATATGATACTCGACTAGAAATACTTAACTCATGAATACTTAACTAATCTCATTTCATTATAAATCAGTTTAAAACAGGTAAAATATAAATAAAAGAGAAAACTATTTGAATGATGTCAACTCATAATCATAATATAATTAAAAAAAACAGACCTGCTCCCTATCAATGTATACATGAACAATGCATGAATAAAGCCCCATACCCCTATTCACACTAAGAAACCCCCCTTGGGGAACCATACAATTACTGTTGTGGCAGTTTCTCTAACCGACAACTATCACTTAATAGCTATAGTGATGGTACAACATTATTAGGCCAGCGCTGCCCGGTCATCCTACACCTTGCCGAAGTATAGGACCTAAATTACTAAGTGCATCCACTATTCTATTGTGAAAAGGTCTCATCTAAAAAGTATGACCCTATTCTATCCATGATGGCAACATGATTTATGTAAACTTGAGTTATTATGAACTCGCAACCTCATATCGGAGCTCAATAGAACTCCCAAATATATACTTAGGTCATATGTTTTAAAAATAACTTCATCTGTTATTTGACATTAGTGCTCAAAAACATAGGTCAAAGGCTATCTTGGAAATCTCAGTTTCCTCTCTTGCTTCATTTAGAAAGCGGTTACTCTTTTCTTAAAACTAGCATGAAGGCTCTTTGGAAATATTTGTTTCCGTTCTTATTTAAATGTGAAAACATATTAAATCTCGTTGGAAATACTTAGTTCCCATATACTTCTTTGATGAAAAGAACTTCAACTTTACTCTTTACTGAACTAAAAATTAAGTCTTACATCAAAGGTAAACATTTGTAAAAGAGTTCTTAAAATATGGTTCATGCCGAATTATGGATGTGAAAGACTCAATGCAATGCTTTCAATAACAATAGATAGAACTCAATACTCAATCCTTAGAACTTGAAAATACTATTCCTTTCAAAGGTACTCAACAAATGGAGTTCATGCGGAAGTTATGGGCATGAACGACTTTAATCAAGGGTCAAAATATCAATAAGGAATTCTTGTATACATATATTCTCATTCTCTTACTTCCTCAAAACATAGTCAAATCGATAGTTGATCTCAGAGGATTCACAAATTAACTCAAAGGCTTTCTTAAACTCTACTTTGAACTCTCTCTTGAATGTGAATTATGAATGTAAGAATTATGTTCATGATATGAAGGATCAGGGTGATATTTTAGAATCATTAATACATTCTCCTCACTCTCATGTTCAATTATATATGTCTTGACACTAGTTACTAGAAGTTGTAGAAGTAATCTAAAAAGGACTCAAAACGATTCTTTCAAAAGGTTTAGAAGAACTCTCAAAACTTAATATTGACTTTACCTTGAATTTGAATTATGGATTAAAGATTATGATTCTGTTATGAATGATTTATAAGTGTTTACAAGTATTTTAAATTGTTTAGAATCAAAAGAAGTGAATATACACTTTAAATGAGCTCAAACAGGACAACCGACAGAAAAAGAGTAAAGGCAGGCGACCCTAGCGTGTTTTAGGCGCGGGGAGCCAACCCCTAACTTCAGAGACTGCATATGGGAGCACTGCAGGCGCGCTGCCTCAGCACTTGGGTGCGTCGTGCCAGCCTCTCCCCAGACACAATTTTGATGAATTTCGCCTCTCGTTTTCTGACCCTAATCGTTTTTAATCGATTTCTTTTCTCATGTTTTCGTGTATGTAAACACTAATACACTCAAAACAACACTCCAAACAATCACTTTCATCTCAAGAAATCATCAAAACCACAACAAGACAAGATTTATAAAGAACCTCAAGAACAACGACCAAGAACTTTAATCATTCCACATTTTGAGAATGATATTAAGCTGAAAATAACATGTTTGGAGTGTGGGTGAACAAATACAACACTCTGGAAGCTTACATACCTCTTACGCATTAAACCCATGGCAAAATTCCGCAAGAAGATGCAAGAATCTCGACGAACGCCTTATCCTTTCCTCTTTTCTCCTCTTTTCTCTTTTTTTCTCTTCTTTTCTCTTATTGAACTCTGAACTAAAATCCTTGGCGTATATTAGGATTATAAAATTGAACCTAAAAGGATTAGACGTAAAAACCTTACTAAAAATGAATTAAATATGATTTGGTAGGAAAAGACCAAAATACCCTCATTATATTCGACTAACTTTTCTTAACTGGACAGCGTAACTTCAAAAAGTCATATCTCACTTATCCAAACTCGAAACTTATAAAACTCGAGGCGTTGGAAAGACAATTCAAAGATATTTGCTAAGGTATCTTTTAGCACACCTAAATCATTTTGTGCTAGGAGTTATGTTCATTTGACGTTCACAAAACTCATACTTGGATTAACTCTCAAAATTTCATATTTTTGTTCCAATTTACTTCTTTTTGGTAGTCAAGGTGCTGCATATGGTCACCTGATCTTAATACTTAAGAAATTTCTAATTCCTTGGTAAAATCTCACTCACTACGAGGAACGATTCGAGTCTTAGGTCTAAAATTTCCGTGGTGTTACATCCAAGTCTCAGTCACAATCTACGAACCAACAGAACACCCGTCACCCGACCTAGGTCCATAGGTGGGGTTTCGTTGGTGGCCACTCTATTGCTGTCAAGTTTTCAGCCAAGCCAAGGGTGGTTTGGTAAATTCCACCCTTGGATAAATAAATGCATGGAAAATTATTTTTAGTGTTTTTAGGTGTTGTAAGTGTAATAAAACATTTAAACAATCATTTAGACTTGAACTCTTAAATCAAAACCCTCTCTCCCAAAAAGGTTCTGTCTAGAACTCTATTGAAGGTCAAGGTCAAGGATCAAGCTAGGTTGAATTTTAAGTGATTTATTCTTAAATTACATGGAATTAATCTAAGAAGGTATGGTGACCCTTTATCCTTGATTAATCCTCCATTCAAGGAGCCAATCCAAAATGGATTTCAAAGCTTTTCAAAAGGTCAAAATCTTACTTTCTTACCTAAACATGCGTTAATTGTTGAAACGTTTATAAAGCAATATATATTAATGATTTAAGGTTTGGACGATGATTTTCAGTCGATTTTATATGAATTTGTTTCAAGAACCCATGTCTTCCTCAAAACACTAAGTTGAATGGAAATTGAATGTATATTGAATATCATGTGATAATATGAAGTTAGTTTATGGATTCATGTCATTTATGTCTTTATGGAGAAGTACTTTTGTATTGAGTTAATGATGTATTTGTGTGATGGTAAGTTGGATCTATGGCCTTGAAGGCATATTGTGAGTAACGTCTCGTTGAATTGCTTATATTGAGGAATGTGTTCACTGAATATGTCAATTCTCTTATATATTGTAGTATATTGAATATATGGATTGAGATTGGTTCTTATTGATATATAATTGTATAATGTGTGATCCACTTATGGTGGAGGTTCTTACTTGATAGCTATATGAATGTGAATCTATTGCAGTCAAGGTGATTATGTCTTGAAGTATATGTACTTCTGATTCAAAAATATAGTAATGATCTTGTATAGAATGTGAATGTGTTGTGATTGAAAGTATACTCTCAGTAATTGCTTTTTAATTGGTAGGTTTAGGCACCCTATTCTTGTATAAATGATGTAAAGGTGAATGTGTATCTTTAATTTGTAGGCGAGTGCATCCTTCTTATAGACTAATGAATGTATCTTGACTTTATTGCTAAATGAGCATGATTTGGTAGACCTGTAGTTGGTATCCTTGTCTTGAATGAATGAATGAATGTCTTTGTTTTGTAGACCTACGGTTGGTCGCCTCCCTGGAATAACTAATAAGGTATTTTAGACCATGTCTTGAACTGGTAGACCTAAAGTTGGTAGCCCTTAATGATGAGTGTAGAACCGTATGTGAATTAATAACCTTAAAGCGGTAGACCTGATGGTGGTGGCCTCCAACTTGTGTGAAATGGTGTACCTAGGAATGGTAGAGCTAATGGTTGGCTCTTCCTAAGGAAGATCAAATGAGCTATCCTTAATACCTTGAAGAGGTAGACCTAATGGTGGTGGCCTCCTTCATCTGCATGTGTCTTGAGTCAATAGGTTAATGTTGGTGGCCTTCTAAGCAGATCTTTATATTTATGAATTCAAATACTCTATGGTTAAGATGGTTGCTCTTCCCAACATGTAGGTGAGAGTCCAATGAACATTTTGGATATCCCTTAAACTATGTTCCTACATAGGATGTGTGTTAGTTCTACCTTTGCCAAGTAGAATACCTCTTTACAGTGTTGGGATAGAACATCGAATTCCATGATTTATCTCTCATCGTCTATGTCGGTTAATATTTATTCCCATCTTATGGCAGTGCAATGTAGTTACTTGATAGGTACTACAACATTAGGTAGTAGTATGTGATGCTATCTAAAACATGGCACTAGTAGGCTTTGAAGGTGCTTGACTGAGTTCCATAAGTCTTCATTACTAATGCTGATAGTCTCTAAATGAAGCTAATAATGAATTTTGACTCATTGTCCCTATAATGTTATGCATATCCCTCATATATTGATGAAATGGGTTGCTTAGAATGTTATGATTGAATCGTAAAGGTTCTTGTCTAAATGTGGCATTGAGGAATACTTAGGTGTGGCATGAAGAGGTAGTATGGCTACCACTTTCTGTCTTACTTAAGGGTGTCTTAGGGTAACTTTAGATAGAGACCTAAAATGATGAAATGATATACTTAATGTATATGCTTATGTATTGCACGTTGGTGCTAGTTGAAGCATGATTACTTGAGGAAAAATGGTGAAAAGGTAAAGGTAATGGTTTAAATGAGATATTGTTATTTGTATTTTTTGTGACTTATATTATGATACTCCCTCCTTTTCTAAAAGAATGACCAATTTCTTTTTTTAGTAACATTTTAATTTCACTTTCAACGTGGCATATTTAAGCCATAAGATTAAAGGGCAGTTTGTACATTTTTCATAACTTAATTTAAGACCACAAGATACAAAAGTCTTCTTTATTTTCTTAAACTTTGTGCCAAGTCAAACTCGGTCATTACTTTTTTAAACGGAGGAAGTATTATTATTCAAATGTTCATGAAGTTACAAAATCGCATAAAGCATGACTTTCAACAAAATATCCCGTTCTGTTTGTTTTTGCATGGTCATCATACTTAGTTCTTAATTGTACTAACAACATCTTCTTCATGCTGCTTTACTACAAGTGTAGGTTGAAAGTGCTAGGTGGATTGTCTAGCTGAAGATTTGGTTCTCTATTCTCCAAGACTTGGTATGTCCTCATGGATTTGAGACAACGAACTTCTTATGTTTCCTTTTGATCTAATAGACTCTTAGTAGTATCTTTTCGATTGTTGAGGGTCATGTCCCTATGAAGTTGATGTGTGTCTAAGATGTCTATGTTGACACTTAGTACTCTAACAACTCCATGGGCTCTTACTAACTATTCTTTGGAACTAACTAAGGGTCTCATTTAACTATTTCTCATTGTAAAACCTCATTCTCCTTATTTACAATCTTAGATGGAGTTATCACACCATCACTATCACGATAAGAACATCAACCTCCTCTTTCTAGCATCACTTCATTACTAAAAGGGCCTTGAAATGATATTGTTCCCTACTCCTTGGAACTCATCACTATCTTAATCTCAAACACTTAACTTGATTTCTCCTCTTGTCATCTCCCCCCTTAGGTATAAAGCTGACACTTGAACGCTGTGGACCTATTACATCATCTCTAACTAGTCTACATTCTCTTAATTCTTTTTTCACTCTTGTGACTTAGCCACACTTCAGTGGCCTTATCTAAATTAGGGTCTCCACTACTCGCATTCATTGCAACAACCATCTCAATTCGTCACTATTCTATGTCAATTCTACCATATCAAAATATCAAGACTAACATCACCAACCTCATGATGTCATTCTTTTGATCATGACACTCATTCCAAATTCAATTTAATATTTATTACTAAGCCGGAATATAAAATGATTGCTCGACTATACTATACCTCAATACTACTATGAAATTTAGAAACACTTTTCCACTAGGACCTCATGACAATTAGTTAATTCTTACCTCTCCATCTGCACACTCAAATTACAATCACATTCCACTTCACAACTTAATACTACTTACTCACTTATTGTACATTATCTCTCAAATAATTCTATCATCATCTGAATACCCCGAGTTCTTATTTCAAAATTCATAAGCCTAGATTAGATATATCATTTTATGAATACTCTTGCTCTTCTATAAATTCACAACTTACACTTGGTCATTACTAACATAATGACACATCATCATAACCCTTTTAGGGCCACGCTGCCCGTCACTCCTACACCTTGCCGAAGTATAGGAACCTAAATTACTAAGTGCATCCACTATTCTATTGTGAAAAGTTCTCATACTAAAAAGTATGACCCTATTCTACATGATGGCAAACATGATTCTATTTAACACTTGCATTATTATGAACTCGCAGACCTCATATCCTCAATAGACATACCTCCCATAACTCTATACTTATTTATTGCTCTATATAAACAATAACTTCATCTGTTATTTGACATTATGCTCAAAAAACATACGGTCAAAGGCTATCTGTGGAAATATCTCAGTTCCTCTCTGCTCATTAGAAAGCGGTACTCTTTCTTAAAACTAGCATGAAAGGCTCTCTGGAAATATTTCTTTTCGTTCTATTAAGATGCGTGAAAACATATTAAATCTCGTGAAATACTTTATTCCCATATACTTCTTTGATGAAAGAAACTTCAAACTTACTCTTTACTGAACTAAAATTAAAGTCTTACATTCAAAGTAAACATTTGTAAAGAGTTCTTAAAATATGTTCATGGCCAATATGATGTGAAAGACTCAATGCAATGCTTTCCAATAACAATAGATAAGAACTCAATCAATCCTTAGACTTGAAAATACCCTATTCCTTCAAAGTACTCAACAAATGGAGTTCATGCCGGAACTTAGGGCATGAACGACTTTAACAAGGGTCAAAATATCAATAAGAATTCTCCTAATTTCTCATTCTCTTACTCCTCAAAACATAGTCAAATCGATAGTTGATCTTCAAGAGGATTCACAAATTACTCAAAGCTTCTTAAACTCTACTTTGAACTCTCTCTTGGAATGTGAATTATAGAATGTAAGAATTGTCTATATATAAGGAGCAGCGTGATATTTTAGAACTCATAACTAATACACTTCTCCTCACTCTCATGCTTCAATTATAATGTTTGACACTAGTTACTAGAAGTGTAGCAAGTAATCTAAAAAGGACTCAAAGCATCTTTTCAAAAGTTGAGAAGAACTCTCAAACTTATATTACTTACCTTGAATTAATTTGGATTTAAAATTATGATTCTCTTATGAATGAAAATTAAAGTGTTTACAAGTATTTTAAATTTTTAGAATCAAAAAGAAGAATGAATATAACTTAAATGAGCCAAAACAGACAACGACAGAAAAAGACTAAGCAGGCGACCCTAGCGTGTTTTAGGCGCGGGAGCCAACCCCTAACTCAGAAGACTTGCATAGGAGCACTGCAGGCCGCTCGCCTCAGCAACTTGGGTGCGTCTCCAGCCTCTCCCCAGACACAAAATTTTGATGAATTTCGCCTCTCGTTTTCTGACCCTAATCGTTTAATCGATTTCTTTCTCATGTTTTGTGTATGTAAAACACTAATACACTCAAAAACAACACTCCAAAACAATCACTTTTCATCGCAAGAAATCATCAAAACCACAACAAGACAAGATTATAAAAAACCTCAAGAACAACGAACCAAGAACCTTTAATCATTTCCACATTTTGAATGTATTAAGCTAAAAACATGTTTGGAGTGTGGCTTGAACAAAATACAAACACTCTGGAAGCTTACATACCTCTTACCGCATTAAAACACCATGGCAAAATTCCGCAAGAAGATGAAGATCTCGACGAACGCCTTATTTTCCTCTTTTCTCCTCTTTTCTCTTTTTTCTCTTCTTTCTCTTATTGAACTCTGAACTAAAATCCTTGGCGTATATTAGGATTAAAAATGACCTTAAAAGATTAGACCGTAAAAACCTTACTAAAAAATGAATAAAATATGATTGTATGGAAAAGACCCAAAATACCTCTCATTAATTCGCATTTACTTTTCTAACTGGACAGCGTAACTTCAAAAATCATATCTCACTTATCCAAACTCGAAAACTTATAAAACCGAGGCCTGGGAAAGACAATTCAAAGAATTTGCTAGTATCTTTTAGCACACCTAAACATTTTTGTGCTAAGTATGTTCATTTTACTTCACCCAAAAGACTCATCTTGGATTAACTCTCAAAAAGTTCATATTTTTTCCAATTACTTCTTTTTGGTAGTCAAGGTGCTGCATATGGTCACCTATCTGAAACTATAAAAAATTATAATCCTTGGTAAATCTCACCTCACTACGAGGAACGATCGAATCTAGTCGTCTAAAATCGTGGTTTACATCCAAGTCTCAGCACAATCTACGAACCAATAGAAACACCCGTCACTCCGACGCCTATGTCCATAGCGTGGTTTCGTGGTGCCAATCAGTGCTCTCAAGGTTCAAGCCCAGCCAAGGTGTTTGGTAAAATTCCACCCTTGGATAAATAAATGCATGGGAAAATTATTTTTTAGTTTAGCTGTTGTAAGTGTAATAAACATTTAAACAATCATTAGAACTTGAAACTCTTAAAATCAAAAACCTCTCTCCCATAAAAACGTTCTGTCTAAACTCTATTGAAGGTCAAGCAGGATCAAGCTAGTTGAATTTTAAGTGATTATTCTAAATTTGACAGGGGAATTAATCTAAGAAGTATGGTTGACCCCTTTATCCTTGATTTAATCCTTCCATTCAAGAGCCAATCCCAAAATGGATTTCAAAGCTTTCTCAAAAAGGTCAAAATCTTACTTTCCTACCTAAACATGCTGCATTAATTGTTGAAAACATTATAAAGCATATATAATTAATGATTAAGGGTTTGGAACGATGATTTTCAGTCATTTTATATTGAATTGTTTCAAAGAACCCATGTCTTCCTCAAAACACTAAAGTTGAATGAAATTATCTACCTATGAATATCATGTGATAATATGAGTAGTTTATGGATCATGTCATTTCTTCTTTATGGAGAATACTTTTGGTATTGAGTAATGCTGTACTGTGTGGATGGTAAGTGGATCTATGGCCCTGTGAAGGCATGATGTATATGCGTGCTCGATTCGAAGCTTTATATTGAGGTATGCTGTTCCAGCTGAATATGCTCCAATTCTCTGTATACTGCTTGATTAGTATATTGCAATATAATGGATCTCGCAGATTGGTTTCTTGATTGATATATAACTTGTATACACGGTGACTCCCACTTCGGCTGAGGTTCGTGCGTTGATAAGCTATAATGAATGTGATCTAGCGCAGCGTCCAAAAATAAAAAACCCTCTTCCAAAAAAGAAAACAACAAAAAAACCCTCCGTCCCCAAAAAAATGGTGATATGTCTTGAAGTATATGTACTCTGATTCAAAAAAAGTATAGGTATATGATCTTCATAGAAGTGTGAGTGTCGTTTGATCTGAAAGTATACTCTCCAGAATTGCTTTTAATGTAGGTTTAGCACCTATTCTTAAAATGATGTAAAGCGTGAATGTGTACTTAATTGTAGGCGATCGCATCCTTCTATAACTAATGAATGTATCTGACTTTATGATAAATGAGCTTGATTTTGTAACCTGTTTGGTATCCTTATCTTGCAATGAATAAGAATGTCTTGTTTTGTAGAACCTACAGTTGGTCCCTCCCTGGAAATAACTAATAAGGTATTTTAATTCTCCTTATTTACAAGCTTAGATGGAGTTATCACACCATCACTATCACGATAAGAACATCATCCTCCTCTTTCTAGCATCACTTCATTACTAAAAGGGCCTCTTAAAGGATATCTTCCCTAATCCTTGTAACTCATTACTATCTTATACTCTCAAACACTTAACTTGATTTCTCCTCTTGTCATCTCCCCCCTTAGTATAAAGCTGACACTTGAACGCTATGGACCTATTCCATCATCTCTAAACTAGTCTACATTCTCTTAATGCTTTTTTTTCACTCTTGTGACTTAGCCACACTTCAGTGGCCTTATCTAAAGGTTAGGGTCCCACTACTAGCATTTATTGACAACAACCATCTCAATTCGTCACGTATTCTATGTCAATTCTACCATATCAAATATCAAGACTCACATCATCAACCTAATGATGTCATTCTTTTGATCATGACACTCATTCCAAATTTAATTTTAATATTTATTACTAAGCCGGAATATAAATATGATTGCTCGCTTACTATACTATACCTCAATACTACTATGGAAATTTAGAAACACTTTTCACAGGACCTCATGACAATTAGTTAATCCTTACCTCTCCATTTGCATACTCAAATTACCATCACATTCCACTTCACAACTTAAGTACTACTTACTCAATTATTGTGCATTATCTCTCAAATAATTCTATCATCGTCCGAATACCCCAAGGTTCTTATTTCAAAACACATAAGCCTAGATTAGATATATCATTTTATGAATACTTTTGCTCTTCTATAAATTCACAACTTACACTTGGTCATTACTAACATAATGACACATCATCATAACCCTTTTCTAGTTAAGGTATACTCTAACTCATATTGAGTTGCAACACTTACTCTACCTCATATCCTGAGATTTTCACAACTCTTCTTTTCTTAGTCTACCCACAAGGGAAACTCTTCCTTATTATCTTATTAGTGCATGATTATAATAACATAACTTGTCGAACACCATCTGCCTTACTTAGATTACTAAACCTCTTCATACTTCCCTCTAACTCTGGATCATTCACTATTGCTGCTCATGATCTCGTAACTCATGCTACCCTTTTAAGGCGAAAAATACTAGAGAAGAGAGTATGACTCACTTTTAGCTTAACGCATGATTCAAATGAACATGAAGGGATTACTTTGGAACTGAACATTTTCTCACTCATAGGCTTATCTCAAGCCCGTCTAGAGTTTCATGACTTTCTCAAGACTCTTTCTAAGAACAACTCATCCATACGGATCTATGACATTATGTTTGGACCACCTCTAGTATGATGAGTAGTCAAATGAATATGGGAAACACATGAGTATGGAAAAATCTCTATGATATAGCTATATTGCACGATGTAAAGTATGAAAGATGGGAAACTTATCTTAAATGTTTATAGTCCCTCATTTATAGAACTGGGGTCCTCCATAGAATAAACAAGACCTTACTGACATTGCTTCATAGACAACCTAAGACTTTCAAACTCTTTGCTCTGATACAATCTTTCTCACAACTCGACACTCAAGAACCATTGATGGTCCCCTTGCGTACCCTCATCCTGATTGACTACAAGCGGAAGACTAACTTAAGCATGCAAAAACTTAAAAACTAAATAAAAATTCATGAAACTTAAATACAAACTATAACCTAAAAGAAAACTCTGAATAATAAAATTAATATATTAAACTCACCATAAATAGGCAACTTTAGTCTTTTAAACATTTAATAAAATAAATCACTAATGTAGACTTATCAACTATACTGACTATCTATGAAGACTCTAACTGTTAAAGATGGATGTCGGGACAAGACCCACAACATCCTGATTAAACTGAAAAGTAAATGAAATCCTCCAGAAACTAGGAGACTCACCATAGCTAACTTGAACTCTCTGATGTATTAACAAATCTCTTGTTGATGATCCTGAATACCATTCTACATTATAAAAAGATGCAGGTCAAATTAATCAGTGCGTAGAATGTATGAGACTGTAAGGGGAACTTTAAAACATAAACATAATCTTGAATCTTAATAAAAAGAAACATACCTACCTATCTCAACTCACTCAACTCAAGAATACTCAAGGGTACTCAAAGATACTCGAACTTACTCAACTCATAAGTATTCAAGGATAAAATACTCAACTCAGATATATGATATTCGAATTCAAAGATATGATACTCGACTAGAAATACTTAACTCATGAATACTTAACTAATCTCATTTCATTATAAATCAGTTTAAAACAGGTAAATATAAATAAAAGAGAAAACTATTTGAATGATGTCAACTCATAATCATAATATAATTAAAAAAAACAGACCTGCTCCCTATCAATGTATACATGAACAATGCATGAATAAAGCCCATACCCCTATTCACACTAAGAAACCCCTTGGGAACCATACAATTACTGTTGTGGCAGTTTCTCTAACCGACAACTATCACTTAATAGCTATAGTGATGGTACAACATTATTAGGCCAGCGCTGCCCGGTCATCCTACACCTTGCCGAAGTATAGGACCTAAATTACTAAGTGCATCCACTAGTCTATTGTGAAAAGGTCTCATCTAAAAAGTATGACCCTTTCTATCCATGATGGCAACATGGTTTATGTAAACTTGAGTTATTATGAACTCGCAACCTCATATCGGAGCTCAATAGAACTCCCAAATATACTTAGGTCATATGTTTTAAAAATAACTTCATCTGTATTTGACATTAGTGCTCAAAAACATAGCTCAAAGGCTATCTTGGAAATCTCAGTTTCCTCTCTTGCTTCATTTAGAAAGCGGTTACTCTTTTCTTAAAACTAGCATGAAGGCTCTTTGGAAATATTTGTTTCCGTTCTTATTTAAATGTGAAAACATATTAAATCTCGTTGGAAATACTTAGTTCCCATATACTTCTTTGATGAAAAGAACTTCAACTTTACTCTTTACTGAACTAAAATTAAGTCTTACATCAAAGGTAAACATTTGTAAAAGACTTCTTAAAATATGGTTCATGCCGAATTATGGATGTGAAAGACTCAATGCAATGCTTTCAATAACAATAGATAGAACTCAATACTCAATCCTTAGAACTTGAAAATACTATTCCTTTCAAAGGTACTCAACAAATGGAGTTCATGCGGAAGTTATGGGCATGAACGACTTTAATCAAGGGTCAAAATATCAATAAGGAATTCTTGTATACATATATTCTCATTCTCTTACTTCCTCAAAACATAGTCAAATCGATAGTTGATCTCAGAGGATTCACAAATTAACTCAAAGGCTTTCTTAAACTCTACTTTGAACTCTCTCTTGAATGTGAATTATGAATGTAAGAATTATGTTCATGATATGAAGGATCAGGTGATATTTTAGAATCATTAATACATTCTCCTCACTCTCATGTTCAATTATATAAGTCTTGACACTAGTTACTAGAAGTTGTAAAGTAATCTAAAAAGGACTCAAAACGATTCTTTCAAAAGGTTTAGAAGAACTCTCAAAACTTAATATTGACTTTACCTTGAATTTGAATTATGGATTAAAGATTATGATTCATGTTATGAATGATTTATAAGTGTTTACAAGTATTTTAAATTGTTTAGAATCAAAAGAAGTGAATATACACTTTAAATGAGCTCAAACAGGACAACCGACAGAAAAAGAGTAAAGGCAGGCGACCCTGGCGTGTTTTGGGCGCCGGGAGCCAGCCCCTAACTTCAGAGACTGCATATGGGAGCACTGCAGGCGCGCTGCCTCAGCACTTGGGTGCGTCGTGCCAGCCTCTCCCCAGACACAATTTTGATGAATTTCGCCTCTCGTTTTCTGACCCTAATCGTTTTTAATCGATTTCTTTTCTCATGTTTTCGTCTATGTAAACACTAATACACTCCAAACAACACTCCAAACAATAACTTTCATCTCAACAAATCATCAAAACCACAACAAGACAAGATTTATAAAGAACCTCAAGAACAACGACCAAGAACTTAAATCATTCCACATTTTGAGAATGATATTAAGCTGAAAATAACATGTTTGGAGTGTGGGTGAACAAATACAACACTATGGAAGCTTACATACCTCTTACGCATTAAACCCATGGCAAAATTCCGCAAGAAGATGCAAGAATCTCGACGAACGCCTTATCCTCTCCTCTTTTCTCCTCTTTTCTCTTTTTTTCTCTTCTTTTCTCTTATTGAACTCTGAACTAAAATCCTTGGCGTATATTAGGATTATAAAATTGAACCTAAAAGGATTAGACCGTAAAAACCTTACTAAAAATGAATTAAATATGATTTGGTATGGAAAAGACCAAAATACCTCTCATTATATTCGATTAACTTTTCTTAACTGGACAGCGTAACTTCAAAAAGTCATATCTCACTTATCCAAAATCGAAACTTATAAAACTCGGTGCCGTTGGAAAGACAATTCAAAGATATTTGCTAAGGTATCTTTTAGCACACCTAAATCATTTTGTGCTAGGAGTTATGTTCATTTGACGTTCACCCAAAACTCATACTTGGATTAACTCTCAAAATTTCATATTTTTGTTCCAATTTACTTCTTTTTGGTAGTCAAGGTGCTGCATATGGTCACCTGATCTTAATACTTAAGAAATTTATAATTCCTTGGTAAAATCTCACTCACTACGAGGAACGATTCGAGTCTTAGGTCTAAAATTTCCGTGGTGTTACATCCAAGTCTCAGTCACAATCTACGAACCAACAGAACACCCGTCACCCGACCTATGGTCCATAGGTGGGGTTTCGTTGGTGGCCAATCTATTGCTCTCAAGTTTTCAGCCAAGCCAAGGGTGGTTTGGTAAATTCCACCCTTGGATAAATAAATGCATGGAAAATTATTTTTAGTGTTTTTAGGTGTTGTAAGTGTAATAAAACATTTAAACAATCATTTAGACTTGAACTCTTAAATCAAAAACCTCTCTCCCAAAAACGTTCTGTCTAGAACTCTATTGAAGGTCAAGGTCAAGGATCAAGCTAGGTTTTGAATTTTAAGTGATTTATTCTTAAATTACATGGGGAATTAATCTAAGAAGGTATGGTGACCCTTTATCCTTGATTAATCCTCCATTCAAGGAGCCAATCCAAAATGGATTTCAAAGCTTTTCAAAAGGTCAAAATCTTACTTTCTTACCTAAACATGCGTTAATTGTTGAAACATTTATAAAGCAATATATATTAATGATTTAAGGTTTGGACGATGATTTTCAGTCGATTTTATATGAATTTGTTTCAAGAACCCATGTCTTCCTCAAAACACTAAGTTGAATGGAAATTGATCGGTTATGAATGTATATTGAATATCATGTGATAATATGAAGTTAGTTTATGGATTCATGTCATTTATTATGTCTTATTATGGAGAAGTACTTTTGTATTGAGTTAATGATGTATCTGTGTGATGGTAAGTTGGGATCTATGGCCTTGAAGGCATATTGTGAGTAACGTCTTGTTGAATTGCTTATATTGATGATGGAATTGTTCACTGAATATGTCAATTCTCTTATATATTGTAGTATATTGAATATATGGATTGAGATTGGTTCTTATTGATATATAATTGTGATACATTAATGTGTGATCCACTTATGGTGGAGGTTCTTACTTGATAGCTATATGAATGTGAATCTAGTGCAGTCAAGGTGATTATGTCTTGAAGTATATGTACTTCTGATTCAAAAAATATAGTAATGATCTTGTATAGAATGTGAATGTGTTGTGATTGAAAGTATACTCTCAGTAATTGCTTTTTAATTGGTAGGTTTAGGCACCCTATTCTTGTATAAATGATGTAAAGGTGAATGTGTATCTTTAATTTGTAGGCGAGTGCATCCTCTTATAGACTAATGAATGTATCTTGACTTTATTGATAAATGAGCTTGATTTGGTAGACCTGTAGTTGGTATCCTTATCTTGAATGAATGAATGAATGTCTTTGTTTTGTAGACCTACGGTTGGTCGCCTCCCTGGGAATAACTAATAAGGTATTTTAGACCATGTCTTGAACTGGTAGACCTAAAGTTGGTAGCCCTTAATGATGAGTGTAGAACCGTATGTGAATTAATAACCTTAAAGCGGTAGACCTGATGGTGGTGGCCTCCAACTTGTGTGAAATGGTGTACCTAGGAATGGTAGAGCTAATGGTTGCGGCTCTTCCTAAGGAAGATCAAATGAGCTATCCTTAATACCTTGAAGAGGTAGACCTAATGGTGGTGGCCTCCTTCATCTACATGTGTCTTGAGCCAATAGGGTTAATGTTGGTGGCCTTCTAAAGCAGATCTTTATATTGTGAATTCAAATACTCTATGGTTAAGATGGTTGCTCTTCCCAACATGTAGGTGAGAGTCCAATGAACATTTTTGGATATCCCTTAAACTATGTTCCTACATAGGATGTGTGTTAGTTCTACCTTTGCCAAGTAGAATACCTCTTTACAGTGTTCGGATAGAACATCGAATTCCATGATTTATCTCTCATCGTCTATGTCGGTTAATATTTATTCCCATCTTATGGGCAGTGCAATGTAGTTACTTGATAGGTACTACAACATGTAGGTAGTAGTATGTGATGCTATCTAAAACATGGCACTAGTAGGCTTTGAAGGTGCTTGACTGAGTTACATAAATCTTCATTACTAATGCTGATAGTCCTATAAATGAAGCTAATAATGAATTTTGACTCATTGTCCCTATAATGTTATGCATATCCCTCATATATTGATGAAATGGGTTGCTTAGAATGTTATGATTGAATCGTAAAGGTTCTTGTCTAACTGTGGCATTGAGGAATACTTAGGTGTGGCATGAAGAGGTAGTATGGGCTACCACTTTCTGTCTTACTTAAGGGTGTCTTAGGGTAACTTTAGATAGAGACCTAAAATGATGAAATGATATACTTAATGTATATGCTTATGTATTGCACGTTGGTGCTAGTTGAAGCATGATTACTTGAGGAAAAATGGTGAAAAGGTAAAGGTAATGGTTTAAATGAGATATTGTTATTTGTATTTTTTTGTGACTTATATTATGATACTCCCTCCTTTTCTAAAAGAATGACCAATTTCTTTTTTTAGTAACATTTTAATTTCAACTTTCAACGTGGCATATTTAAGTCCATAAGATTAAAGGGCAGTTTGTACATTTTTCATAACTTAATTTAAGACCACAAGATACAAAAGTCTTCTTTATTTTCTTAAACTTTGTGCCAAGTCAAACTCGGTCATACTTTTTTAAACGGAGGAAGTATTATTATTCAAATGTTCATGAAGTCTTACAAAATCGCATAAAGCATGACTTTCAACAAAATATCCCGTTCTGTTTGTTTTTGCATGGTCATCATACTTAGTTCTTAATTGTACTAACAACATCTTCTTCATGCTTTTACTACAAGTGTAGGTTGAAAGTGCTAGGTGGATTGTCTAGCTGAAGATTTGGTTCTCTATTCTCCAAGACTTGGTATGTCCTCATGGATTTGAGGACAACGAACTTCTTATGTTTCCTTTTGATCTAATAGACTCTTAGTAGTATCTTTTCGATTGTTCAGGGTCATGTCCCTATGAAGTTGATGTGGTGTCTAAGATGTCTATGTTGACACTTAGTACTCTAACAACTCCATGGGCTCTTACTAACTTATTCTTTTGGAACTAACTAAGGGGTCTCATTTAACTATTTCTCATTGTAAAACCTCATTCTCCTTATTTACAATCTTAGATGGAGTTATCACACCATCACTATCACGATAAGAACATCAACCTCCTCTTTCTAGCATCACTTCATTACTAAAAGGGCCTTTGAAATGATATGTTCCCTACTCCTTGGAACTCATCACTATCTTAATCTCAAACACTTAACTTGATTTCTCCTCTTGTCATCTCCCCCCTTAGGTATAAAGCTGACACTTGAACGCTGTGGACCTATTACATCATCTCTAAACTAGTCTACATTCTCTTAATTCTTTTTTCACTCTTGTGACTTAGCCACACTTCAGTGGCCTTATCTAAAGGTTAGGGTCTCCACTACTCGCATTCATTGCAACAACCATCTCAATTCGTCACCTATTCTATGTCAATTCTACCATATCAAATATCAAGACTAACATCACCAACCTCATGATGTCATTCTTTTGATCATGACACTCATTCTAAATTCAATTTTAATATTTATTACTAAGCCGGAATATAAATATGATTGCTCGCTTACTATACTATACCTCAATACTACTATGGAAATTTAGAAACACTTTTCCACTAGGACCTCATGACAATTAGTTAATTCTTACCTCTCCATCTGCACACTCAAATTACAATCACATTCCACTTCACAACTTAAGTACTACTTACTCACTTATTGTGCATTATCTCTCAAATAATTCTATCATCATCTGAATACCCCGAGGTTCTTATTTCAAAATTCATAATCCTAGATTAGATATATCATTTTATGAATACTCTTGCTCTTCTATAAATTCACAACTTACACTTGGTCATTACTAACATAATGACACATCATCATAACCCTTTTCTAGTTAAGGTATACTCTAATTCTATAACGCCCCAAAACGAACTAAGGTGAAATGGAGCCTCATGATTGTTTATTGAGTTGATTTTAATTTAAATGGAGTTAGTTTTAGTGTCCTTAGGCAGTGTGCAAAGTTTCGTGAAGTTTGGAGGTCAAACGACCAAGAACATCCAAGGCATTCGAAAGATATGCCTTGAGTCGACCTTGTACGTCTAGACAAGTTTCGTCGAGTTTTATGTGTTCGTTTTGGATGAAATTCATGTGGGAGGTGTTAAACTTATATATGATAATATTTGTGTTGGAAACGTCCGGGAAAAGTTCCCCAAGGACCATCGAAGGGTCCTTGAGGAAGGACCCAAAACCTGGTAAGCAGGCTGTCCCAGGCAGCCTTGGCGACGGAGCAGTCGACGGCCAGTCATGGCTGTGACGCCCCGTAACAAGGTTCCGTCGTGGGGGACTTGTTAAAGAGTGTAGAGGGGACCCTTGTCAAGCCTCTGAAGTTTGCAACGGATGGTCAGGACGGGCCGTTGCACCCGTGACGCCCCGTCACAGGCAGGTCGTCGCAAGTCTTGTCCCTGTGCGCAGATGTTTCTGCCAAGTTAGGGGTGAACTTATAAATTCACCCCATGTATAAATAAGAGTTTGGACAGTTTTTAAGGGATTTTTAGGTTATATTAAATGAGTTTTAAACCCTAGACCTAGACAAGACCCCCTCACTTCAACATTCAAACTCTCCCTCTAAAAAGAAAACTCTCTCAAAGTCACCATTGAAGCCAAGGCTCAAGGAGGGAAAGGAGGGCTGCTTTGGACTTGTTTCTTCATCAAAATTAGTGGGTTTCCTTATCTTAAAGGTATGGTATCCATTCTTGAACATCTTTTCATTCAAGAAGCCAACTTCCCAAAATGGTTTTCAAAAAGGGTTTCTAAACTCAAACTTCTTCTAACTTTGATTTCTAGTATGGGTCTTCTTGTATTTAAGTTCTAATGGTTTAAATGTATTTATATTGGTTTGAATTGATGATTTTGATGTTAAAAACTCCATGAAACTCTTGTTTATGCATACTTCAACTTTTGACTTAAAAATGGGTTATGTGAGCATGATTTGAGTAAGGTATGAACTTGGGTCTTCTTGTGTATGTCATGTTGGTGTAGCTACTGCCCTAAGGGCCTTAATATGGTGAAATGTTGATAAATTGATTATGGGTGATGATGGTTTGAATTGTTGATGAGTTGTTCTCATTGTATATTTCTTATTATGAATTGCTATTTGAGTGGTATGGCCCACCTTATGGGTGGCGGTGCTAATTGATGAGCTTGATGCTGATTAGTATGTTTTGAGTAGGTAATCTTGAAGGTCTAATATGTTAAATGAAGATATATTGTATATGGGTCTTCTATTGTGTTTGGTGTAGCTTGAATTGCATGCTTGACCTAGTTTATGTCTAAATAAAGTATATGATTATGAGAAGCATGTAGAGTGTGTAACTCGATGAATGCGTAGAACTTGTTGATAATGAGATGATACTTATATGCAAAGTGTACACACACACACTTTAAAGAATGTATTCTACCAAGTTGAGCAAAAAGGGGAACCTTGAGGTGGACACACTTCGTGAGTTGAGATGTAGTGTCTAGTAGCAACCTCTCCATTCCTAGTGAGCTTTCTAAGATAGACTATTATATTGAGAAATCCGTGGGGAGTTATGCCTAGCACCGAGAGGATATGAAGGGGAGGTGGATTGCACTTCGTGAGTTGAGATGTTGTAATCCAAAGTACCTCTTGAGATGAGTACTCCTCGTTAGTAGAGAGTGAGTTACTTAGTAGCAATCTCCTTATCCCATAACTATGTGCCCGCATAGGTGTAGCTATTGGAAAAGCCATGTAAACGCTAAGAAGCATGACCTTACACTAGGCAAGTAAGGATCCCTCATCCGATAGGGGTTAATATCAGGATTAAATGTCTAGCTCTCATGGTCTTTGTCGGTTAAGCTAACTCCCACAAAAGAATCGATTTGAAACTAATTATCTTGTATATTGTTGAATTTGTGTATGTATGTCGTGAAGTTCTCAATCCACATTTGTTACCGAGTAGGAGCATTAAGTGGGAGTAGTAGTATGGGATGCTACTCTCACATTGCACTTGGTGTGACCTATACCTACTATGGGAGAAGAGTACCTTCATGAAATCCGTTTGAATAAGTACTATGGTGTAGTGTTATGGATGATTATTGTGGAGTACTTGAGCAAATGGAATCCATTAGGAGCACTAAGTGGCAGTGGTATATGGGATGCTACTCTCACATTGCACTTGGTGTGACCTATATTTCCATGAGTGTTTTTCATATGTTAGCCAAGGGCGTGGATTTGATTCCAACGAAGTAAGCCTAAGATTTGGTAGTTTTAAGTGTCGCTTTGGTTTGCTTTGAAGGGAGGTGTAATGAAAATCCCTTCTTGGCTCACCTTAGGGAGTCTTAGGATAACCTTGGGTTAGGGCAATTTATATGGAAAAGAGTTCATATGACTTGGACCGTGTCATTCACTGTAAGGTCTCCATTGTAAGAATTCCAAATGTTCACTATGATGCTTTATTCAATTTTCATTGTAAGTTTAGTAAGTTTATTGAAATGTTCCTTTTGATTACTCTAAGTTTTGGTAAAGTTGCCACAAAGTGTTGATTGTCAATTCTTATGTTGGTTTGTTTCTAGATTCATGAATATTGCTTTAATTGCATGAAAAGTTATTTCTTACTAAAATGTCCCTTTTCGTATGTTTTTGCATATGCCATACTTAGTACATTGTTGTACTAACCCCATACTTTTATATACCTTATGAGTATAGGTTGGAAGACTTTTTGGAGGATCGGAGTTGAAGCTTGGGAATTCTATCTCTCAAGAATTTGGTATTTCCTCATATATTCGAGGACATAGTTTTATGTTTCTTAGTTTCTTTATTAAGACTTAAAAATGTATTTACTTTTATTGTAAAGGGCCGTGTCCCTAAGATTCCAAGTTGTGTCTTTAAGTTGGCTTGTGACGATAAGATTTCTTAGTATTTATGAAAAGACTCCTTTTATTATTATTATCGTGAAAAGTTTTACTTCCGCACTACTTTTCATGCTTTTTATGTTATGAATGCTAGTTAGAGGGCTTGTACGAGACCCCAAAGGGGTCAAGTATGCCCGGTCATGATTCGAAGGTTTTCCCTAACTTTTAGGGGGTGCTTTCGGGTCGTGACAGACTTGGTATCAGAGCATAAGGTTTTGAGAAATAGTTTAAGGTCTGAAAGTCTCACAAGCCACATCTAGTAGTATCTTGGTCATTGGTGTGAGTCGCGACACATCCATGGACAAGAGTCTATAGGATGCTAGAAGTTTCACTTTCTTCTCTATTCTAGTATCGTGCCTTAGAGTTGAGTATATAAGGTGTCTATTCTCAACCTCTTCTTTTTGTGTTTTTAGGACATGAATACGAGGAGATCGACCGCTAGAAGGGAGGAGGGAGGTGTACCAAATGAGAGAGTCCTTCCCGTGTTGACCAAGTTCCTATTGTTGGCTTAGGGGAGGAAAATGAGGAGGTTCCTCTTCAAGAACCTCAAGTGCCTCCGGAACCTCAAGGACCTCAAGTGCCTCCTATGCCTCAAGCTCCTTTTGTTGAGGGTGATATGACTAATGCGGAGTTGAGGGCTGCCCTAATGAACTTGACCCAACTCATGACGGCTCAAGCTCAAGTTGTCAACAATCACTTTGTGGGCCAAGCTAACCTAGGAGATAGGCCCCAACCAAATGCTAGTACTCCCGCTTCTAGGATTCGGGATTTCATGAGGATGAACCCTCCTACTTTTCATGGCACTAAGGTGGATGAAGATCCACAAGGCTTCATAGATGAGGTTTTCAAGGTGGTAGATGCTATGGGTGTGACCCCTAGGGAGAAAGCGGAATTGGCCGCTTACCAACTTAAGGATGTTGCTCAAGTGTGGTATGAGCAATGGAGGGGTGAGAGACCCTTAGAAAGAGGACCGGTTGATTGGGAGGAATTCAAAGAGGCTTTCCTAGATAGATTCTTTCCTTTAGAGTGGAGGGAGAAGAAGATGGTTGAATTCATGAACCTCCGTCAAGGGGAATGAGTGTGCAAGAGTACTCTCTCAAATTCACCCAACTCTCTAAGTATGCCCCAACCATGGTAGCCAACCCTAGGGCTAGGATGAACAAGTTTGTGATGGGCGTGTCTAGCTTGGTGGAAAAAGAGTGTCGTACGGCTATGCTTCTTAATGACATGGATATCTCTAGGCTCATGGTTTATGCGCAACAAATTGAGGAGTCCAAAATTAGGGAGATAAGGCAAGAGGGTAAGAGACCTAGGTCGGATGATTCTAGTCACCAAAGGCCTAAGAAGAGGTTTTATCCCCAAGATTCTTCTATGGGAAACAAGGATAGGGCTCCAAATCAATTTTCTCAAGGTGGTGGTCATTCCTATGAAAGGGCTAGGTGACCTACTTGTGGCAAGCAACATGGGGGTAAGTGTCTTGCCGGAACGGATGGTTGTTTTGCATGTGGTAATAAAGGCCACAAGATGAGGGACTGCCCAAACCTTAAATCAAGGGGGAGAGATGTCAATCAAGCTTCCCTAGATCCTAATGCTCCCAAGAAGAACCCTTCCTATGGGATGGGGGCTAGAAAGGATAATTAATCCGGATTGATTTTTGGTAAGTCTCAACTCTTTGTTATTGTTTTTTGTGTTATGAGATGAGTTTATATGGTTTTATAGTCATATGATCATGTCATCTTGATAAATTGCTAAAGAGTGGAATTTTTTTTTAAATTTGTACTTGGCAGTGAATGTTCACTGTAAAAATTTGCAATTTGAGAAAATTTGCCTTGCCTTAATTGAAGTTTAAATATGTGAAAATTGTTATGAGCATGGTTAATGTTGGAGAAGGTAGTTCCTCCATAAAATAAGTTTAAGGTTGAGTTTTGACTTTGTGAGTTTGGCAAAAGTTGTCTATGTTGAAAAGTGTTGAAAGTGTGAAATGATGTTCCTTGCTAATTGATGCTTTGATTGTTGATGTTTTGATCATGATCTAAGTGAATTATATGATGCTAAGAGAGTCCTTGTTGTTCTTAAAAATTTAAGTGTCATTCGAGGACGAATGTTATTCCAAGTGGGGGAGAATATAACGCCCCAAAATGAACTAAGGTGAACTAGAGCCTCATGATTGTTTCTTGAGTTGATTTTAAGTTAAATGGAGTTAGTTTAGTGTCCTTAGGCAGTGTGCAAAGTTTCGTGAAGTTTGGAGGTCAAACGACCAAGAACGTCCAAGGCATTCGAAAGATATGCCTTGAGTCGACCTTGTACGTCTAGACGAGTTTCGTCGAGTTTTATGTGTTCGTTTTGGATGAAATTCATGTGAGAGGTGTTAAACTTATAGATGATCATATTTGTGTTGGAAACGTCTGGGAAATTATCCCCAAGGACCATCGAAGGGTCCTTGAGGAAGGACCCAAAACCTGGTAAGCAGGCTGTCCCAGGCAGCCTTGGCGACGGAGCAGTCAACGGCCATTCATGGCTGTGACGCCCCGTCACAAGGTTCCGTTGTGGGGGACTTGTTAAAGGGTGTAGAGGGGACCCTTTTCAAGCCTCTGAAGTTGCAACGGACGGTCAGGACGGGCCGTTGCACCCGTGACGCCCCGTCACAAGCAGGTCGTCGCAAGTCTTGTCCCTGTGCGCAGATTTTTCTGCCAAGTCAGGGGTGAACTTGTAAATTCACCCCACGTCTAAATAAGAGTTTGGACGGTTTGTTAAGGGATTTTTAGGTTATATTAAATGAGTTTTAAACCCTAGACCTAGACAAGACCCCCTCACTTCAACATTCAAACTCTCTCTCTAAAGAAACTCTCTCAAAGTCACCATTGAAGCCAAGGCTCAAGGAGGAAAGGAGGGCTTTGGACTTGTTTCTTCATCAAAATTAGTGGGTTTCCTTTCTTAAAGGTATGGTATCCATTCTTGAATATCTTTTCATTCAAGAAGCCAATTCCAAAATGGTTTTCAAAAGGGTTTCTAAACTCAAACTTCTTCTAACTTTGATTTCTAGTATGGGTCTTCTTGTATTTAAGTTCTAATGGTTTAAATGTATTTATCTTGGTTTGAATTGATGATTTTGATGTTAAAACTCCATGAAACTCTTGTTTATGCATACTTCAACTTTTGACTTAAAAATGGGTTATGTGAGCATGATTTGAGTAAGGTATGAACTTGGGTCTTCTTGTGTATGTCATGTTGGTGTAGCTACTGCCCTAAGGGCCTTAATATGGTGAAATATTGATAAATTGATTATGGGTGATGATGGTTTGAATTGTTGATGAGTTGTTCTCATTGTATATTTCTTATTATGAATTGCTATTTGAGTGGTATGGTCCACCTTATGGGTGGCGGTGCTAATTGATGAGCTTGATGTTGTTAGTATGTTTGAGTAGGTAATCTTGAAGGTCTAATATGTTAAATGAAGATATATTGTAATGGGTCTTCTATTGTGTTTGGTGTAGCTTGAATTGCATGCTTGACCTAGTTTATGTCTAAATAAAGTATATGATTATGAGAAGCATGTAGAGTGTGTAACTTGATGAATTAAGGTTAAAGTATGTGTAGAACTTGATGATAATGAGATGATCTTATATGCAAGTGTACACACACACACACTTTAAAGATGTATTATGCCAAGTTGAGCAAAAAGGGGAATCTTGAGGTGGACACACTTCGTGAGTTGAGATGTAGTGTCTAGTAGCAACCTCTCCATTCCTAGTGAGCTTTCTAAGATAGACTATTATATTGAGAAATCCGTGGGGAGTTATGCCTAGCACCGAGAGGATATGAAGGGGAGGTGGATTGCACTTCGTGAGTTGAGATGTTGTAATCCAAAGTACCTCTTGAGATGAGTACTCCTCGTTAGTAGAGAGTGAGTTACTTAGTAGCAATCTCCTTATCCCTTAACTATGTGCCCGCATAGGTGTAGCTATTGGAAAAGCCATGTAAACGCTAAGAAGCATGACCTTACACTAGGCAAGTAAGGATCCCTCATCCGATAGGGGTTAATATCGGGATTCCATGTCTAGCTCTCATGGTCTTTGTCGGTTAAGCTAACTCCCACAAAAGAATTGATTTGAAACTAATTATCTTGTATATTGTTGAATTTGTGTATGTATGTCGTGAAGTGCTCAATCCACATTAGTTACCGAGTAGGAGCATTGAGTGGGAGTAGTAGTATGGGATGCTATTCTCACATTGCACTTGGTGTGACCTATACCTACTATGGGAGAAGAGTACCTTCATGAAATCCGTGTGAATGAGTACTATGGTGTAGTGTTATGGAGGATTATTGTGGAGTACTTGAGTAAATGGAATCCATTAGGAGTACTAAGTGGGAGTGGTAGTATGGGATGCTACTCTCACATTGCACTTGGTATGACCTATATTTCCATGAGTGTTTTGCATATGTTAGCCAAGGGCGTGGATTTGATTTCCAACGAAGTAAGCCTAAGATTTGGTAGTTTTAAGGGTCGCTTTGGTGTGCTTTGAAGGGAGGTGTAATGAAAATCCCTTCTTAGCTCACCTTAGGGAGTCTTAGGATAACCTTGGGTTAGGGCAACTTCAAAGGAAAAGAGTTCATATGACTTGGACCGTGCCATTCACTGTAAGGTCTCCATTGTAAGAATCCATTATGTTCACTGTGATGCTTTATTCAATTTTCATTGTAAGTTTAGTAAGTTCATTGAAATGTTCCTTTTGATTACTCTAAGTTTTGGTAAAGTTGCCATAAAGTGTTGATTGTCGATTCTTATGTTGGTTTATTTCTAGATTCATGAATACTGCTTTAATTGCATGAAAAGTTATTTTTACTAAAATGTCCCTTTTCGTATGTTTTTGCATATGCCATACTTAGTACATTGTTGTACTAACCCCATACTTTTATATACCTTATGAGTATAGGTTGGAAGCCTTTTTGGAGGATCGGAGTTGAAGCTTGGGAATTCTATCTCTCAAGAATTGGGTATGTCCTCATATATTCGAGGACATAGTTTTATGTTTCTTAGTTTCTTTATTAAGACTTAAAAATGTATTTACTTTTATTGTAAAGGGCCGTGTCCCTAAGATTCCAAGTTGTGTCTTTAAGTTGGCTTGTGACGATAAGATTTCCTAGTATTTATGAAAAGACTCCTTTTATTATTATCGTGAAAAGTTTTAATTCCGCACTACTTTTCATGCTTTATGTTATGAATGCTAGTTAGAGGGCTTGTACGAGACCCCAAAGGGGTCAAGTACGCCCGGTCATGATTCGAAGGTTTCCCTAACTTTTAGGGGGTGCTTTCGGGTCGTGACAGACTTGGTATCAGAGCATAAGGTTTTGGGAAATAGTTTAAGGTCTGAAAGTCTCACAAGCCACATCTAGTAGTATCTTGGTCATTGGTGTGAGTCGCGACACATCCATGGACAAGAGGCTATAGGATGCTAGAAGTTTCACTTTCTTCTCTATTCTAGTATCGTGCCTTAGAGTTGAGTATATAAGGTGTCTATTCTCAACCTCTTCTTTTTGTGTTTTTAGGACATGAATACGAGGAGATCGACCGCTAGAAGGGAGGAGGGAGGTGTACCAAATGAGAGAGTCCTTCCCCATGTTGACCAAGTTCCTATTGTTGGCTTAGGGGAGGAAAATGAGGAGGTTCCTCTTCAAGAACCTCAAGTGCCTCCGGAACCTCAAGGACCTCAAGTGCCTCCTATGCCTCAAGCTCCTTTTGTTGAGGGTGATATGACTAATGCGGAGTTGAGGGCTGCCCTAATGAACTTGACCCAACTCATGACGGCTCAAGCTCAAGTTGTCAACAATCACTTTGTGGGCCAAGCTAACCTAGGAGATAGGCCCCAACCAAATGCTAGTACTCCCGCTTCTAGGATTCGGGATTTTGAGGATGAACCCTCCTACTTTTCATGGCACTAAGGTGGATGAAGATCCACAAGGCTTCATAGATGAGGTTTTCAAGGTGGTAGATGCTATGGGTGTGACCCCTAGGGAGAAAGCGGAATTGGCCGCTTACCAACTTAAGGATGTTGCTCAAGTGTGGTATGAGCAATGGAGGGGTGAGAGACCCTTAGAAAGAGGACCGGTTGATTGGGAGGAATTCAAAGAGGCTTTCCTAGATAGATTCTTTCCTTTAGAGTGGAGGGAGAAGAAGATGGTGAATTCATGAACCTCCGTCAAGGGGGAATGAGTGTGCAAGAGTACTCTCTCAAATTCACCCAACTCTCTAAGTATGCCCCAACCATGGTAGCCAACCCTAGGGCTAGGATGAACAAGTTTGTGATGGGCGTGTCTAGCTTGGTGGAAAAAGAGTGTCGTACGGCTATGCTTCTTAATGACATGGATATCTCTAGGCTCATGGTTTATGCGCAACAAATTGAGGAGTCCAAAATTAGGGAGATAAGGCAAGAGGGTAAGAGACCTAGGTCGGATGATTCTAGTCACCAAAGGCCTAAGAAGAGGTTTTATCCCCAAGATTCTTCTATGGGAAACAAGGATAGGGCTCCAAATCAATTTCTCAAGGTGGTGGTCATTCCTATGAAAGGGCTAGGTGCCCTACTTGTGGCAAGCAACATGGGGGTAAGTGTCTTGCCGGATCGGATGGTTGTTTTGCATGTGATAATAAAGGCCACAAGATGAGGGACTGCCCAAACCTTAAATCAAGGGGGAGAGATGTCAATCAAGCTTCCCTAGATCCTAATGCTCCCAAGAAGAACCCTTCCTATGGGATGGGGGCTAGAAAGGATAATTAATCCGTATTGATGGTTTTGGTAAGTCTCAACTCTTTGTTATTGTTGTTTTGTGTTATGAGATGAGTTTATATGGTTTTATAGTTCATATGATCATGTCATCTTGATGAATTGCTTAAGAGTGAATTTTAAAAGTTTGTATGTTTGGCAGTGTTAACTTCACTGTATTTTGCATTTGAAGAAAATTGTTGTTTGAATTTTAGTTTCAATGTGTGTAAAATTGTATTGTTATGAGCATGTTTAATGTTGGAGAAGGTAGTTCCTCCATAAAAGAAGTTTAAGGTTGAGTTTTGACTTTGTGAAGTTTGGCAAAAGTTGTCTTTGTTGATAAGTGTTGAAAGTGTGAAATGATGTTCCTTGCTAATTGATGCTTTGACTGTTGATGTTTTGATCATGATCTAAGTGAATTATATGATGCTAAGAGAGTCCTAGTTGTTCTTAAAAATTTAAGTGTCATTCGAGGACGAATGTTATTCCAAGTGGGGGAGAATATAACGCCCCAAAATGAACTAAGGTGAACTAGAGCCTCATGATTGTTTCTTGAGTTGACTTTAAGTTAAACGGAGTTAGTTTAGTGTCCTTAGGCAGTGCACAGAGTTTCGTGAACTTTGGAGGTTAAACGACCAAGAACGTCCAAGGCATTCGAAAGATATGCCTTGAGTCGACCTTGTACGTCTAGACGAGTTTCGTCGAGCTTTATGTGTTCGTTTTGGATGAAATTCATGTGAGAGGTCTTAAATTTATAGATGATCATATTGTGTTGGAAACGTCCGGGAAATTATCCCCAAGGACCATCGAAGGGTTCTTGAGGAAGGACCCAAACTTGGTAAGCAGGCTGTCCCAGGCAGCCTTGGCGACGGAGCAGTCGACGGCCAGTCATGGCTGTGATGCCCCGTCACATGTTCCGTCGTGGGGGACTTGTTCAAGGGTGTAGAGGGGACCCTTGGCAAGCCTCTGAAGTTTGCAACGGACGGTCAGGATGGGCTGTTGCACCCGTGATGCCCCTTCACAATCAGGTCGTCGCAAGTGTAACAACCCTAAAAATGAATAGGATCAAGACTTAGTTTTTTCAAGAATGCTTGCGATTAGACCAAGGTCCACACGTATTGATACGCGTAGAACCAGACCTCAGAACCCTTACTACGACCAAGCCAACTAACTTGGGGAGTTAATTGAGCTTGGAAAGGTTGGAACTAACCATGTGAGGCTCGCGAAAACGAAGATTTAATCGAAAGAGTTTTTACCGGACTCAAAAGAAGAAATCTTAAGTTTTGAGGGTCCAAGGGTAAAGTGGTCTTTTCCAAGCCAAGGGTAATATTGTAATTACCCTGAGGAATTAATTAATTAATAAATTAATTTATTTATTTAAGGCATTTCGGGTGGGGCAACCCGAATTGACCCATTTTCGCAAATGGGGTCACTCGGGTTCGAGCCCCACTAGAAGCAAGATTTAACTTGCTTTTATTTTTAATTTGGTAACTTAAATAGTAACTGATTTAGGAAAAAGGAAATCAGATTTCTATTAATTTTAATTATTTATTTAAGTTGACTAAGTCCTACCAACAAGTCCTACTTCTACTAGACCACTATCTCCCATCTCCCACTCTCTTTCACGATTAATCTCTCTCTTTCTCACACTCTCTTTTAGCTGCAAACGTGAGAAAAATCAGAAAGAAAACTAAAGTTCTTCATGCTTGAAGAATTCACACGCAAAACACAAAAGAGAAAGCAATTCGGTAACGTTAAGCAAAACGTACTACGCTAGTCGGGTAAGGTGTGAGTTTGGGTGTGTGGACTGATTTTGGAGAGGTTCTTGGGCAGCATTCTAGAGATTGAACAAGAAAACTAAGGTATGGGTCTTCTTACTCTTGGTCCCTTTACCAAGAGACCCCTAGGATTCAGAATATTCGGCTCAAAACTAAGGTTGTTTTCCCCGTTGCATGTCCCTGTCATTAGCTCCCAACGAATTTGTAGGCTGATATGAATGCTGGTAGACTTAGGATTATGTGATGTTTGTGCTGAATGTGAATGTGTTGGATGTACGTTAATTTATGAAAAGACAAACCATGTGTGTGTTCGAAATTAAGAAGAATGTGTGACATGATTTGAGTCTCGGCCTAGAGGCTTGAATTTGTTAATGTTATGTTTGTTGTTTTATGTACACCAATTGAAGTAAATTGTGATATTCATGAGACATGAAGTGTGGCTGAATTGAGGAGTAATCTCTTGACTAAGAATTCGTGAAAGAATGTATTAAAGAACGTATCAAATGAACTATGTATTGCTCTATAAATTCACGAATAAAAGGAGATAAAAATGAGCAAAGAGTTTACCTTAAATTTCCAGCACTACATTGACATATCTCTGCCAAATTAAGTTGTATAAAATGTTAAGAAAAATAAAGAATAATAGGTGAGGTCATTGAGGGTCGAACCCGTGACCTCACCCCGTTAACATCCCCCAAAATTAAAGAAGAAAAAATATATGGTGAGGGGGATTCGAACCGTGTCATGGCTGGGAAAATAAGTTGTGAAAAATAAGAAATGAGAGGGGTGGGATTCGAACCCACACCCTCTCGGTTAGAACCCAAAGAAAAGGAAAAATAAAAAATATGAGAGGCGTGGGAATCGAACCCACGACCTCTATGCGGATGGGAGAAGATAAAAATAAAAACAAAATGGGGCTGTGGGGGTTCGACCCCACAACCTCACAGTCAACTCAAACAGTCAACTCTTAAAAAGGAGAATAAAATAAAGAGGTTGTGGGGGTTCGATCCCACAACCTCTCAGCCTTAAGCGAATGGAAGGGAAAGAAAATAAAGAAGAATTAGGTGTGGCTGAGGAGACTCGACCTCGGGTCCCAATGTCTCACATGGACCGAAACAAATAAAGGAAAAATGAAAATGGGGTTGTGGGGGCTCGAACCCACAACCCATCGTCCAATGCAAGAAAAAGAAAAAAAAGTTAAATAGAAAAGTAATCCTTCAATGTTAATATTGTGATTTGACTTAGAGTTAAAATGTTATGAATATTAGAATAAAATCAATTAAAGATATAAATGATATCCAATTGATTCAGGACTTGGGTTTCCTTGCCCAAACTTCCGTATTGATACATAAGTCATACGTGAACAAAATATCCAAGAATAATGCCATCTACTTAGATCAAAATCAAGATCTTGGCATATATACAAGATACATAAGTCTTGTACTACATAATCTTAGGAATGTAATAATCACTTAACGAACTATGAATGAAGCCTCATGGCTTGTGCGTATAGACTCATAAGTCTAACATACGTTCAAAAGTAAGTAAAACTAAGATGTATGAAATGAAATGATGAACCCTAGAGGGGTTAAGTAAGGGTGTGAGACACACCAAATGGCCAAGTGCATTGGCATATGACGAAATGAACATTCACGTAATAAGAGGTGAACAACTAAGAAAAACAAAGGTGCAAATGATGATGAATATGGTGACAACATGATATGAGGCTAATGTAAATGAGGAGGGTAATCTCAAATGAGCCTAAGTAAATGTTACTAACATGTATTCACCTATGAGAGTGTAAGATAATGAAGAGACCAGTCTCTATGAACACTTTAATGAGAGTATTGAGCTTAACACACTTAATACGAATGATGAGATGAGAAATCATCTAATGAGCTATGATGTCCTCATACTAGAAGTCAACTTCCATGACGTATGAGATGAACGAAATGGAACTTTATACTGAGCACCGATAGACTAGCTATGAGCGGTGATGCCTTCTTTCGGGAAGGGCGGAGGTTCACGTAACTCTCATGAGATGAGACTGTTCGGCTTGCCGGGTATGGGTCTCCTTATATCTCCTAGTCTTCGAACCTATACTGCCAATATAGGGATCTGGCGGGGTTAAATTCCCATGTACGCTAGCATGTTATTTGGATCACTTTGGCCGGTGATTCCACCTCTTTTCGGTGTGGGGGAGACACTGGATTTCATGATGCTCACATGATCTATGTCGGTTAAAGTTAAAGTTCCCAATGAATGAATGAGGCCAGCCTCAAATGATGCACATAATGAAATGAATGAATACCAAAGGTGTTAGCATAGGATAATCAAAAGTGCGTTAGATTCAAGTAATGACATTAGGTCATTCTTAGTCATTGCACAACGAACCTAATGAAGTCTTAAACTACATCCTAGGTATAACCGGTGGTTACACTGGACTATGAACGAAATGAAATGAAGTACGTATGAATGAATGAAGCAGACTCTGTGTTTGCTAACGAAGACTCCCTAGTTGAGGTCCCATATGTTGAGCCCTCATTTCTAGGATGTCTTAATGTCAAGTCCATGATTCCAAGGTCTCATGGCATATGAATGAATGATATGAACGAAGTTATGTGCTACATGCAAAATGTACTGTATGCTATATGATATGTGCTATGTGTAAATGTTATGTGCTGTGTGAAAATGTGAAAAGTATGATGATGTATGTTATTCTCATGGCATAACTTTCCTATTCCAAATATGGAAAGCTCACTGACTTTCCTAATCCAGATTTGGAAAGATCATTTACTTTCCTAATTCAAATTAGGAAACTTTCCAAATCTCAATTTGGCAAGTCCACTGACTTGACTTCCAAAAATCATGTTGTTAGGAAAGAGCTATTCTTTCTCATGCATGTCCTTGGTGTGTACTTGCATATACCCATACTTAGTACAAGTGTGTACTAACCCTATACAAACTCTACTATTTTAGGTGCAGGCACAGGTGGACGATAGAGCTACAGGATCATTGCTGCAGTTATCCGGACATCCAACATTCATCCGGTTTTAGTAGGTCCTCATGCTTTCGAGGATGCTACTGTTTATGTTCTAGCTTAGTTTAGGAGTTGAGCTAGTGGAGCATGTTCCACTAGCGTTTCTTTCTTATTTTATTCAGACTATGTATTGGTGCCATTTTGGCAATTATACACTTATGTTTATTGAACTATTCCTTTCATTTGATTATCTCTTAATGATTAGATGGTTGATGTTGAACAAATTACGAATGTATTAGAAATGTTTAGTAAGCAATGTTTAGAACAAAAAGTTTCAAATTTTCCGCAAAAAATTAACCTATGTAAAGTAAGAATGACGTAAGTAGGCTTGTCTGCGACCTCTGAGAGGTCAACGACGCCGGTCTCGTCTGGGGTCTGGATTCCAGTCGTGACAAAGTTGGTATCAGAGCACTAGGTTAAATTATGAAAATAATAAGTTCACATCAACCACATTGAGTAGTTTCTAAGTCATGGTAGTGAAGTGCACCACTATCCTGTATTAGAGACTGCATGATGCGTAGGAAAGTTTCCCTTCTTCTGATCTTATCGTGCTTTTCTGAATGTCTGAATTCTTGGTGTTATGAGCGTGTCTAACATCAATCCTTTTTGTTTTTCCAGAAATGAACACTAGGAGAGGAAATGGTCAGAGGAGAGGAGGAGCAGCTGCTAGGGGTAATCAGGATCTACCCCAGGCTCCAGCTGAAGGAGTGGCCATGCCAGTTAACCCAGCTGGGTTGACTGATGCTGAGGTGCGGGCATCTTTGGCCCAAATGGCACAGGCCATTACTATGCAGGCCCAGGCTATGACTGCCCAGGTCAACCGGCAGGATGTTCAGAGGAGAACCCACCGTTCGTAGCATGGCTGACAGACTGAGAGATTCACGAGGATGAATCCTCCCATTTTCACAGGTTAAGACATCGGAGGATCCTCAAGATTTGTAGATGAGGTGCATAAGATCCTGGTGGCTATGGGGGCCACTGATATTGAGAAGGCTGAGCTGGCTTCCTATCAGCTCAAGGATGTTGCACAGACTTGGTGCAAGATGTGGCAAGATAGCCGTGTCTTTAGTTGAAGTACCAGTCACATGGGAGCTGTTCAAGACAGCATTTCTGGAGAGATTCTTTCCCAGGGAGATGAGGGAGGCCAAGGTTGAGGAATTCATCAACCTCAAACAAGGCTCCATGACAGTCAGGGAGTATTCCCTGAAGTTTGTTAAGCTGTCAAGGTATGTTGTTTTTTCCCTAAGTATTAATAGCAAGAATGAGGATAATACTGAACCTTGTTGAAATCTCCCAGGTATGCTACTTCCCTGTTTCTAACAGCAGGATGAGATGAGCAGGTTCCTCACAGGAATCAATGGAGACCTGGAGGAGGAGTGTCGATCTGCTATGCTCCATGATAATATGGATCTTTCCAGGTTGATGGTGCATGTCCAGCAGGTAGAGGACAGCCGCAGAAAGAGAGGTGTTCGTGATGCTAGGAGGCCTAGGCCTCAAGATCAGGCAGGACCCAGTCATGGAGGCCACAGGAATAATTTGGCGTCCGTGAGCAGCCAAGGTTCAAAAAGGGCAACAGAGTTCTGGGAATTCTAATCCTCAGAGGGAGTGCTACACCTAAAGGAGGCAGACCTGAGCCAAAGGGAAATGGAGGTGAGATGCAGCGTACTAAGAAGAATTGTGCTAAGTGTGGCCGAGCTCACAGTGGAGAGTGCAGACAGGGCACTAATGCCTGCTTCGGTTGTGGTAAGAGTGGACACATGGTCAGAGACTGCCCACAGAACAGAGGTCAGGCTGGAGGTAATACTCAGCCTAGGCCTAATCCACAGGGTGCAGCAGCAGCCGAGCCTCCTAAGAGGAACAGGTTCTATGCCCTGAAGGCAGAGAGAGCAGGAGAAGTCCGCTGATGTGTCACAGGTATGCTGCAAGTGTTCTCAACTTCTGTTTATGCTTTACTTGATCCAGGGTCTACACTTTCCTTTGTAACTCCTCTGCTTGCTCTTACTTTTGAGGTATTGCCTGAAGTTCTACATGATCCTATAGTGGTTAGTACACCTTTAGGAGAGAATGTAAGAACTGATAGAGTATACAAAGATTGCCCAATAGTTGTGAGTGGTAAAACTATGTGTGCAAACCTGGTTGAGTTACCCATGCATGATTTTGATGTTATTCTTGGCATGGATTGGCTTCACAGTTGTTATGCTTGCTTGGACTGTCGTAGTAGAGTGGTGAGATTTCGCTTTCCTAATGAAGAAGAGTTAGTCTGGGAGGGGTACAATTCGAGTCGTCCTAACCCCTTGATTTCTAACCTTAAGGCCAATAAAATGATGTCCAAGGGGTTATTGTGTCATCTTGTGAGTGTTAATGATTTAGATCATGACATTCCTTCCATAGACTCAGTACCTGTAGTGAATGAGTTCTTAGATGTGTTTCCTGATGATTTACCTGGAGTCCCTCCCCTTCGAGAGATTGACTTTGGTATCGATTTAGAACCCGATACTAAACCAATCTCAATTCCTTCTTACAGAATGGCTCCAGCGGAACTCAAAGAGTTGAAGCTGCAGTTAAAAGATCTCACTGACAAGGGTTTCATTCAACGAGCATATCCCCTTGGGGCGCTCCAGTGTTGTTTGTAAAGAAGAAGGATGGAACCCTTAGAATGTGTATCGATTATCGGCAGCTCAACAAAGTCACTATAAAGAATAAGTATCCACTCCCCAGAATAGATGATCTGTTTGACCAACTCCAAGGGTCTAGTTTCTTCTCTAAGATTGATCTTCGTTCAGGGTATCATCAGCTTAGGGTTAGGGATGGAGATATCCCAAAGACAGCCTTTCGTACCCGCTATTGGTCACTATGAGTTTTTAGTCATGTCATTTGGTCTCACGAATGCACCTGCTGCATTTTTGGACCTC